>OY821520.1:233416529-234016529 GCA_963682025.1 Cordilura impudica | reverse complement strand
GTATGTACTTAGTGAATCACTTAATCCTTAGTGCAAACAACAATAGCTGTCGATATATTTTGCGATTGTCGGATCGTTGAAATTTACAGAATCACAGTACAGAAAACATTAATTTAAATTCAATGAATTTTAGAAAACGTCAAATGATATTTAAGAATTGCAAACATAAAAACTGTTGCAGAAATAAACGCAATTTGATGAGAATGTTATTTTTTATATATAAATTTTCACAATTTTTTTTGGATGAAAATTTGAAGTTTTTCAGAAAATAAAGAGAATAAATTTATTTATTTAAAATGTTTGGGACATTTGGTTTTTTTCGTTTGGCATCCCTAATTTGAATATTTATTATTATAAATTTATTCTCTATTTTTTCCAAATATGGCAATATTTTAATAAAAAAATTGAGAGAGTTTTTTTTGGTTATTATTTTGATACTCCATCCGACCTATATGGCCGCAATGAAGAAATATTTGGCCAGTTAAAAGAAACTATACAGCCATCTCCAATTAGCACGGTTTAATGCATATAGCCACCCTACACAACCATTACCTTTGCAATGGAGGTTAGGGCGAGCTATTTAATTAGCAAAAACTAAATTAAACGAGAAGTTATGTCATATAACCGGAAACGCATGCTTATAGGTATATAACCTAAATGCATGCCGATCAGCAACCACGATGACGAAAAAGCAAACACCGAAATAAATCCGAAATAATAGAAAAGACGAAAACCAACCCAAAGAATTTGCTGAAATAATTTGGTATTAAGTTTAACAAATTGTTTACTTTTTCATTTACATTTATTATCAAGACTCAAACCGAGGTGGAGGGTATCAAAGATTCGGCATAGCCGAATTTAACAGTCTTACTTGTTAATAGGTGAACTTACATTTGAATTTTCAAGTTCCTAGCTACAAGATATTAACAATTAGACATCATATGAGTGATAATTGTATTAAATTAAATATAAATCAGCCAGTCAGTCAGTCAGTTAGTCCGTTATGAGCGTTACTATACATAAGGATTAAGTTTTTTTTCCAAAATTCTGCTTTGAATTTACAGTTGCTTACATTTTTCCTATATTTTTTCCCACATGTTAACACTGATTTTTAAATAATTTGGACCAATGCGGCCAATGTGTGTTTTGGGATGAACGTGGTATAATATTTACTGATTACTTGGAGAAAGGAAAAACAATGACTGCTGCCAAGTACTATGTTGAGTTATTAGACAGTTATTGTACCATCATGACGCATTCCTCTGCTTTGGCTTCAGAAAAATTTAAGTCTTTACAATACGAACCCGTATTCTCCAAATCTGGCCCACAGCGATTATTATTTGCTCCTAAACTTGAAAAGATGGCTCCCGGGAAAGAGATTTTCTACAAAGGAAGAAGTCATATCAGAGATGGAGGCCTATTTTGAAACGTTTGACATATACGATATTTTTTCAAGGGTATCAAGATGTTAGAGGATCGCAGGAAGAAGTGCATTTCACTTATCGGAGATTACGTTGAAGAATAAAACTGATTTCGAATCCAAAAAACTGTTTTTTCATTGTTAGGCCACGGAGTTTTCACTCCATTTAGTATACGTATATTTAAAAATCTCTTTTTTTATTTAATCACAAGTTGTTTATCAAAATAATTTAACAAAGATATATGGTGTATTGGAATAATTTTAAATTAAAGAAGAAAACACATGTGCAAATTATGAAAAGCTAAAATTCATTTATCTTTTGACTCGCACGAAATAATCCGTTAACCGATCGCTTCAATAAACTGATAATAAAAACTCTATTAAGCTGCATAATATTAATTAATGTAATGGATATTGTTTCCAAAGTAAAACAACAAATAATTATGACATCAACGCCAATTGTTTTAATTTTTTTTTAATTAAAAATAAATGAAAAAGTAACATTTGATCTGTGAAACGTTAGTTTAAATAATGAATGAATCTGAAAATTGGAAATAACATGAGTTAATTGTTTGAAAACATTCTAAACTTTGGACTACAAAACCCTTAGGTAGTTATTAACAATAATTATTATTGAAAAATGGGAAGTGAGCGTGAGCTTTGATCTGTTGTATGTACAACACTGAATTTGTTGTTGCTTACTCAAGTCACTTGTTGAAGACACACAGTTACAGTTAGAGAAAATAAAATCTGCCATATCTAGACAGCCTTTGTTAAGAAAATTATCTCTAGCCACATTTCCATCTCTAATGTTAAAAAAAATTCAGTTTATATTAAATTGTCTTATTTTTTATTTAAACAAGATATAAATAATTTATTAATTTATTTAATAAATTTTATTTGACGTTACTCTAACAATAGCATACAAAAAACATCAACTATATTTCCCATGAAGCTAAACAGTGCGTGTCTACATGCCTGAACAGAGTATATTTGAAAAAGCGGTTAGTTTAAAGTGTTGTTAAATTTTTGAACTACGTGCTGGGGTCTGAGAATTTTTTGATAAAAGATAATATAATATTAAACACACTAATTTTTTTTTTAGTGATTATAACTTTGTTAAATTTTAATCGCTGTCAGTTCTGAAGTGTCTGATAACAAATAAATTTTTGTAATTTTTTTTTATATTTACCTTAACAAAATGTTAGCAGTTTGTATAAAGATTCAAAAATATTTGCATACCTGAAAAGACAACAAAAGAAACGAAATTTTATACAAGTTAAATAAGAAATTTAATTTGAGATCAATTCTTTTTTTATTAACATTATAATAAATAGACGTGATAAATATATATCACAAATTCGTTTTTATAAATTAGCGGTTAGCAGGTTAAAAAATGTTAAGTGACAAAATTAATTTTAATATTTAAAATTACTTTTAATTACTTAAAATATTAATAACAAGTAAGAAAATTATAGTCGGTCTAGACCGACGACCATACGATACCCTATACCATGGTTTAGAGACCCTATCTCTTCAGTCCAACTAATTGGATATAGAAAATAAGCATAAACCAATTTTGAGTGGCATTGTCATTAATTATTTTGGCTGCAGATATGAAAAAGTTCATATCGGGTGCTATATATATATGTGGACTAGGTCAAAAAATGGACCGATCCTGACCATATTTGGTAAAGTCACTTATATTTTGAAAAAATATAAACAAACCAAAGTTGACAAAAATCTATGCAATAGTTTTGTTTTTTTGATAGATTTAAGTGAAGATCGGGAAGCAGCTCTATATGGGGCCTATGACTAAGAATTGTCCAATAGGGATTATTTTCGGACTACTGATTAATGGATATAAGAAGCACATACAAACCCAATTTTAATAAGATCTGTATGATAATTTGGATCTTATGGCAATTTATGTCGATTTCATAGGGGTCATTTGTATGGGGACTAGGTCTGAACATGGACCGATTTTCAACAATTTCAATAGCGTTCATCCTATGGCCGATAGAGTCTTATATACCAAATTTCATAAAAATATATTCATATTTGCAACCTGCAGTTTGATTACAAGGTTTACATGAACACACAGACGGACGGACGGACGGACATCGCTAAAACGACTCAGAAAGTGATTCTGAGCCGATCGGTATAATAAAAGTTGGGTCTAGGTGAAATATTTTTGGTAGTTACAAACAGCAGCACAAAGTCATTATACCTAAACCACATAGTGGTATAAGGTATAAAAACTAACACTAAAATAGTAGAAATTTAGTTCATAAGACCATCTTTTTAAATCAGAAAGTATTATTTTTTTGCTAGAACCAAGAAAAAACTACTAATATTTTGTGCAAATATTCTTTTTAAGATATAAAATGCAAACTTATACCCAGGAAATAACTACTACCATGAAGAATATTAACACATGGATTTCATTAGCAGAATAATCATGAAACAAACATCAGCATATAAAAATTTACCAACTTTAATTGAAGTACGACTTTATGGGTTAATTATAGTAACTTTGTGCTGATGTTCGTAACTACCAATAATACTTGACCTAGATCCACCTTTTATTATACCGATCGATTTAGAATCACTTTCTGAGTCGACTTAGCGAAGTCTGTCCATCCATCCGTCCGTCTGTGTGTCCATGTAACCATTGTAATCAAACTACAGGTCGCAAATGTAAATATATTCTGATGGAATTTAGTGTATCAGCTTCTATCGGCCATAGAACGAACGCTATTAAAATTGATGAAAATCCGTGCATGTTCAGCCCTAGTCCCCATACAAGTGACCGTCTATGCCATCAACTTAAGTTGCCATAAGATCCAAATTGTCATATAGATCTCGCTCAACTTGGGTCTGTGTGTCTTTATTATATCCATTAAACAGTAGTACAAAAATAAAACCTATAATCCAATCCTTAGTCATGGCGCCCATATAAACCTGTTTCCCGATCTTCACTTAAATCTATAAAAAAACAAAACTATTGCACAGATTTTTGTCAAATTTGGTTTGTATATGTTTTTGCAAAATATAAGTGACCTTATCAAATATGGTCAGGATCGGTCTATTTTTTAACCTAATCCCCATATAAATATAGCATATAAATGTAGATATAGATATGAGCTTTTTCATATGCAATGGCAAAAAAATTAATTACAATGCCACTGAAATTTGGTTTATGATTATTTTGTATACCCAACTCATTAAGGCTAAGACCAATTCTCTAAACGCATGGTAAAGGGTCGCATAGTCGATTTAGACCGACTAAAATTTCTTTCTTGTTTTTCATAAAAAAATTTTCATTGTTCTACTACTTTAGCCATAGAAACAATAAAACTTGGGATTAGAGAAAAATAAACAGACAAGACACAAGAATAGAGTAGAATCAGTAATACAAAACTAATGGTGTAACATGGGGAACCTGAAGCAAATCTTTAGATGCCTTAATTATGGTTCTAGCAATCATATACTAAGGACTATAATGCAGGTGATCTCATCATAGTTATTTAGAGTCGTTAAACGCGGAATTATTAAAAAAGTACTAATGGTATTACCCAAGATTTCTAAATAGTGTACAAATGCATTATCATTGTTCCTAGAATAGCTACCCTGAATTCAGGGTATTAAAAATTCTGCTAGAGGAAAATAAATGTCTTATAATTTTCTACGAAAGATTTTATTAAAAATTTGATTTATTTCCTAATTAATTCATGAAGTTTTTTTTTATTAATTATTTTTATTTAGAATTTTTTCAGTTAAGAGGGAAAAATAGATTAACTCAAGAAGTAAGCTGCAAATAAAAAAAATAAAATATATTTAATAACAAAAATGTTTAAAAGAAAACTAATGTAAAGAGAAGACAAAAAAAATGTACAAATCAAATTTATTTAGAAATTTTTTTTATATAATACATAGAACAAATATCACAAATGCGCATTTGTTTGGCCAACAAAGTAAAACAGATTAAGTCAAAAAGCAAATTTTAAATAAAAACATTTTATAACCATAACCAGCATACGTTTCAGATTATATATAAAATATTAACTGATTTTTGAAAGACAACAAAAGAAAAATATGTTAATTAATTTTCAATGAAAGAAAAGAAATCTTATTTTATTAAAAATAAAAAAAAATAAAAAATTATAAATAAATAAAATATCGAAATATTTTCATAACTTATATAAAATGTAAATATTTTATAACAAATATAATTTAATTTGAAATAGATTAATATTTTTTTTTATTAACATTGTGATAAACTAACATGACAAATATCAAAAATAAATATTTGATAATTAGCGGTTGCCATGATAAAAGAGATTAAGTCAAATAGAATATAACAAATAAAAACAATTTTTTTGTAATAAATGTAGTTAATTGATTTTTTTAAAACAATGAAATAAAATATATTAAAAATATTTCAATAAAAGGGGAAACAAATATTTTTTTACAAATCAAATTTAATTTGAAAATAATTGTGATATTTTTTATAATCAAATGTGGCAAATATCACAAATTAGTATTTGCTCGGTTAACAAGCTAAAACAGATTAACTCAAAAAGCAAATTTTGAATGAAAACACTTAACAACCTTTAAAATTATATTTTAAATATTAATTTTATATATTTAGTAATAAGTGTAGTTAACAGATTTTTAAAAGACAACAAAAGAAAATATATTAAATAATTTTCAACAAAGAAATTTTATTGTATTAAAAACAAATTAAATTTGAAATTAATTCGACAAATATAATTCTTATTAATATTATGTGACAAATATCATTACATTACATTTATTTATTAGTAGCTAGCATGGTTAAACAGATTAAATCAAAAAGTAAATTTTAACTAAAAACACTTCAAACTTTAAAGGCATTTGTTTGAGATGATATTTTGCAATATTCAATCTTTTTGGTAATAAATGTAATTAACTGATTTTTTTGGGGATGGGGTCTTTCACAGAGGTGAACTTGTGCGGAAAGCTATTTGTCTGTCATCCACTTGGGAATGGCAAGAAGCGATTCCTCTGTTCTGAATTTCCCAAGCAGCTCACTACTTCCGGTTTTACACTAAGTATCCCCTGGTAATGCGGCTCAGGCGCCCGTCTGACTGCATCTAGAGTGAGAAGGCGTGCAGTTGAGTAACCTGAATGGCAGGCTAATCCCAATCAATGCGTCTCAGGTAATTAGGTGACATGCAGCTGAAAACAGTCTCTGAAACTCAATAGTTCTTTTGCCGTTTTACGGCCAACCTGCCTAGAGGTTGTTGGCAGCCCCAACACTAGGATCGGACAAGGTGGCCTAATCAGTCGTTTTGTCTTAAACAACGATTATTACTGAAACCACAACGTATTACAATCAACGGATCCCTACGATGACGACCTTCAGCATGAAACAAAATACACGAATTGGAACATTGAACGTGCGCACACTCCTAGACCCATCTAAACTGGCCCAAGTATGCAGAGAATTCGTCAACTATAACTTGCTACTTTTAGGTTTGTGCGAGGCAAGATGGCCAGAAGCAGGAGAGTTCAATGCCTCCGAAAACCTTACGTTATTATATTCCGGCAAACCAGGCGACCAACCTAGATCTAGCGGAGTTGGTATATTATTATCCAGAGAAGCCCGAAACGGTCTGATAAACTGGAAACCTTGTGGTGATGGAATAATCACAGCAAGGTTCCGCACTAGGGCTTGAAATCTTACTTGTGTTCAGTGTTATGCCCCAACAGAAACATCTGACAGTTCGGAGAAAGAAATGTTTTACAGCCACCTGAATAGAGTTTTGTCTTCAATACAACACGGTGACATAATTTTACTTATGGGAGATTTCAACGCGCAATTAGGCACAGCTAACATAGGCAGAGAAACTATAGTGGGACGTCACGGCATTGGTAGAATGACGGAAAATGGAGAACTCTTTGCGGAAATATGCAGCAACAACAATCTTGTGATCGGAGGGACCATATTCCCCCACAAAACCTGTCATAAAACTACTTGGGTATCACCGGACAGAATGATAGAAAACCAAATCGACCACATAGCTATTAGCAGGTCATGGCGCAGAAGTCTTCTTGACGTCCGATCCAAGCGCGGTGCAGACTGTTCTACCATCTTGTAGTTGATATTGTGCGGTTAAAAGTTGCGGCTATTCGCAAACCCGAATCCATCAAACGCAAATATGATGTGCAAAAGTTGAAAAACCATCAAATCCTTCACAGCTACGTAGAAGACCTGCAAAGAGGCTTAACAATGCAAAGTGGACACCCAGTAGAATGGCAAAACACCAACGATAATTTTAGTGATGCTGCCAAAGAACAAATAGGCTTCATAACATCAAAAAGAACTCAGTGGATGTCTGATGACACGTGGAAGCTAATCCTGGAAAGAAGGGATATTAAAGGAAATCAAAATAGAGCTAGAACCCGTGGAGAGAAGAAAACGTTAGCAGAAGCCTATATGCATCACGATATGTTTGTGAAGCGGAGCGCCAGGAACAACAAGAGAAGATGGCATGTAAAACTTGCTAGTGATGCGCAAAAAGCATCTGAAGAACATAGGTCCAGAGATCTATACGCTATCACAAAAAAGCTTACAGGTAAAAACTTTTTGAACTCCAAACCATTGAAGAACAACGACGGTGTGTTATGCACTTCCAAAGGTGAGCAACTGGAAGTATGGAGACAGCATTACTCTAGCATGCTATCCAATCCAACAATAAATCCCGTAAGAGTATGCTACTGCACTACTCACAGAGTGAGACAAGACATTTCCATAGAATGCCCCGAAATTACGGAAATAATTAATGCTGTCAATGCCTTGAAGACTAATAAAGCCCCTGGAGTAGATAACATTGCCCCAGAGATGTTAAAAGCTGACTCTCGAACTACAGCGCAATTACTTCTACCTCATATCGAGAACTTTTGGCACACTTGTGATCTCGACTCACATCTAAAGGAAGGTATCATAGTCAATATCCCTAAAAAAGGCGACCTTACCGAATGCAATAACTGGCGAGGCATCACGGTCCTTAGCGCAGTCAACAAGGTAATTGCGCACATCATAAACAAAAGGATAGCTGATGCTGTACTCCCAGATCTCAGACAAGAACAGGCTGGCTTCCGCCCACACAAATCTTGCGTCGACCACATCAATAGTCTTCGTATAATCATCGAGCAGTCAGCGGAATGGCAATCTCCCCTCTACATGATATTTATAGATTTCGAAAAGGCGTTCGACACCCAGAGCCACCATGCAATATGGAACGCGCTTGCCTGCAAAGGTGTGCCACAAAAAATTATTAGGCTAACCCAATCCTTGTATGAGAATGCGAAATGTCGAGTTCTCCACGACAACGCACTGAGCAACAGTTTTAATGTGTTAAATGGTGTTCGACAAGGATGTATACTATCTCCTCTTCTTCTGGTTTAAAAATAAACATAAAGAAAATTAAGGTTATGCGCTGCAACACTCTTAACAACACAAAATTTCGAATACAGAATGTTGAGCTGGAAGAAGTTAACACATTCTGTTATCTGGGTAGCGTACTAACAAAAACAGGCGGCTGCAGTGATGATATATCCTTCCAAATATCAAAGGCTAACCAGTCATTTGGTATCTTACGACCTGTATGGAAGTCTACAGGTATTCATCAACCGCTGTCTGCGAAGAATCTTAAAAATCTTTTGGCATAACATGATACCCAATATCGAATTATGGGAGCAAACATACCAACGACCAATCCACATTGAGATTCTAAATCGTAAATGGCGCTGGATTGGTCATACGCTCCGCAGACCACATGGCGACACGGCAAACTCTGCTATAGATTGGAACCCGCATGGAAACACACGAAGAGTTGGGTGACCGTCGCACACCTGGAGACGGCAACTTGAAGCTGAAATTACTCAAAGCGGCTTAAGCTGGAGTGAAATAAAAAACCTTGCATCAAGAAGGACCGATTGGAGAGAATTCGTTGTGGCCCCTTGCTCCTTTTAGGAACCATGGGACATAATATATATATATATATATATATTTAAAGAGCTCAGGAGAAAATACATAAGTAAATTTCAACGTAAGGGAAAACATTTTATTTTGTTAAAGACCAAATTTGATTCGAAATCAACTCAAAAATTTTATTATGGTAAATAAACGTGACGAATATCACAAATTAGTATTTAATAATTAGCAATTAGCGGGGTAAAACAGATTAAGTCAAAAAGTAAACTTCAAATTAAAATAGTTTAATGTTGATTTTTAATCTTTTTTGTTATAAGTGTAGTTAAGTGATATCTCAAACACAACAATATAAAATGTATTAAATAAATTTGAACGAAAGAGACGAAATTTCATTTTATTACAAATCAAATTTAGTTCGAAAACAATTAACAATTTTTGTGACAAATATCACAAATTATTATTTATTTTTTATTTTGTTTTATTTGATTTGATATTTATTATTATAATATATATTGTAATAAATCTGAAAGTTAAAGCACTATCAACTTAGGTTATCGGTTTGAGTTTATTTGTTATTATTTTTCAATTACGGGTTAGCATCATAAAATAGATTAAGTTAGAACGCAAATTTTATAATGAAAGACAAGAAATTATATTTTAAGGCAAATCAAGTTTATATTGAAATCAATTTAAAATTTTAATTAACATTATGTCAAATATATCACAAACTCGTATTTAAAAATTAGCGGTTAACAGGGTAAAACAGATTAAGTCAAAAAGAAATTACAAAAAAACACTTTAAACCTAATCGCCATTTGCTTGAGAAAAGATTTAAATTTTAAATTCTTTTTCCAATAAATTCAGTTAACATATTTTTATAAAGACAATAGAAGAAAATATATTTAATAATTTTTTGAAAAGCAAATTGAAAATTTATTCAAAATGGTTATTAATATTATATAGTAAATAAACGTGACAAACATTATAAATTAGAATTTTTTAATTAACGGTTAGCAGGGTAAAACAGATTAAGAAAATTTGAAATAAAAACACTTCAACCTTAATCGGCATTTATTTGTGCATGGACTTAAATTTAAAACTTTTGTTCTAATAAATGTAGTTAACTGATTTCACAAAGACTATCAAAGAAAATATATTAAAGCATTTCTTGAACGAGGGCGAATAAATCTTATTCATGAAATAAAAATTTTAAATTTATTCCAAAATTTTTATTAATGTTATTTTAAATAAACGTGACAAACATTAACAATTAGCATTTGTTAATTAGCAGTTAGCAGGGTAAAACAGGTTAAGTCAAAAAGTTAATTTTACATAAAAACACCGTTAAATTTTAACGGCTTTTGATTGAGATGATATTTTGAAATATTGAATCTTTTTGTAATAAGTTTAGTTAATTGATTTTCCAACAAAGAACAAAAGAAAATATATTAACAAAGTTTTAACGAAATCGAAGAAATTTTGTTTCATTAAAAATCAAATGCAATTTGATATAAATTTTAAAAAACTTTTTAATATTTCAATGGTGCGTGGTAAAGAAGAAGAAGAAAGCATATATTTCAAAAATTCATAACTGCACTATATTCTTAATCGGACCGGTTTCTGGCATTTCAGCCTTCATCAGCGATTTATTGAACATTGTGATAATTGTTATGTTTTAATTGAATAGATTATTTCTATATGAAATTTTTCTACTTAGGGTGGCCGTGAGGTTTGAACCATGGAACCTTCACATTCACTCGTACTTGCACTTTTTGGTCAGCGCTTTAACACACTCACCTAAAGTCAGGCTTACGAGCAGTGTGGTTAGATTCAGTTTTCGTACCATACAGCTTTACTTTGTATAAATTTCAGAAGATACAACGCTGTCCAAACAAACAATCGTTATTTTTGAATTTTTGAATATTTTTTAATATTATGTTTAGAAAAAAGTGACAAATATCACAAATTCGTATTTATAAGTTATCTGGTAGCAGTTTAAAACAGATTAAGACAAAAAGTAAATTTCAATTACAAACAATTAAGATTTGTTTAAGATGATATTTAGAAATATGAAATCATTTTTTAATAAGTAAAGTTAACCTTTTTTTGTAAATATCAACCAAATGAAAAATTGTATGTAAATTTTTAGCATACCTTTTTTAAATTCGAAAAAACATTTAATCACTTAACATTTCTCATTTACACTCACAATTATTTTTTATAATTTATCATACACATTTTTTTATTAATGAGATTTTTTACAAAAACATTTTTGTTCCTCAAAATTTCCTTTACAATTTCATTGCAAATTTGCCTTTTACTTGTCTTATTTGTTGGAACGTCCAGTAAGGCCGTATTTGTAACAAACTCATTTTAAATTTGAATTTTGTTTTAAACAAATTTTATGTATTTTTTATTCATAAAAACAATGAATTAAAAATTCAAACAACGTTTTTATATTTATTTTTAAATGATGTTTCTTTCTTTGAGAATGTTTGCCATACACATCTCATTCTAATGCGTCCGAATCAGCAAAACTGTTTGTATGGAATGACCAAATGATTTGCCAGTGGGTGATTAGTTTTTATTACAAGCTGTCAATAGACATATATACATATTATTTTATATGTAGAACAAAGTAATCAGGGGCGTATTCAAAAAAGGGGAGGATAAGTTATCTATATTAATTGTTTTTTTTTTTACTTTTCAGCTAAATCATGTAAACATTACAAATCAGCTGTTTATTTTATTACGAAAATTAAAAATTGGCAATTCACAATAGTCACTAAAGATTTACCAAAATAGATTGGCCCATACAAATTTATAGAGGAGTATAGTTTTTAGAAAAGCTAAATTGTGATCCTAACGGCTTGGAACTTAAAAAAAATTTAATCGACGAACTAGAGAATATAAAATTTAAAAAAGCTGAAATCTGGTGCGTTGAATGTGGAATAGAGAATATGGATTTTAGATAAGCTGAAGTGTAGTACTGAGAATATAATTTAGAAAGCACTGAATCGTGTTACTAAAGGAAATGGAATTTAGAAAAACTAAATACTGATTCTAACAGCTTGAATTTCGAAAAAATTTTATCGAGGCACTAGAAAATATGAAATTAAAAAAAAAAAGCTGAAATCTGGTACGTAAAATATGGAATAGAGAATATAGATTTCTGAAAAGCAGAATCGAGGTACTAGAGAACATAAAATTATAAATAAAGCTTAATACCAGGTTTAAGCTATAATATTAATCTATAATATTAATAGGCAAGACGATTTCTTGTGACCGATATAAGTTTCACAGTTTTACCCGGATTTTGACAAAAAATTTATCTTTTGAAAGGTATTTCTTTTTAGCTATTACCCAGATTTACAGATTTTCATCGTCTGGGATATTTTTTTGGAGTTATGATCGTTTAAAGTTGCTACTAACACATACATAAAATTATACAATGCTATGTGCGTGTTTATTAAATTTGTTAATGTGTTTGTGTTAATGTGTTGAGTTTGTTTTCTTCACTTAAAATGAGTTGAATTGTGAAGCATAACTTTATGGTCTTTATTAAATGAAAAAATTTTATTGCCAAGAAATTGCACTCGAACTTCGAGTGCTGGAATCTGCTAGTAATATGAAATAGGGGTCTTAGAAAAGCTGAATTTGTGATTAAAAAATAAAAAATGGTGTTACTAAATAGAATATTGATTTTAGACCAAACTCATTTGTTTTATGTATTATAGAGTGTACGTAGGGCTTTTTGGTCAATTTTATTAAATGTAAAATAAAAATTCTTTATTTCATTATTTCCCGACGTTTCGTTGAGTTTTTGTCAACATCTTCAGGGGCATTTTATTTTTAATCTAACACAAAGAAGAAAAAACAATCAATATAAAGACATAAAACATTAAAAATAATTTTCCTTTACACGAATTTTTAACTTATAACATTAATAAAAAACAAGTAAGAAAATTATAGTCGGTCTAGACCGACTATACGATACCCTATACCATGCGTTTAGAAACCCTATCTCTTAGGCCCAACTAACTGGACATAGAAAATAAGCAAAAACCAAATTTGAGTGGGATTTTTATTAATTTTTTTGGCTGCAGATATGAAAAAGTTCATATCGGATGCTATATCTATATGGGGACTAGGTCCAAAAATGGACCGATCCTGATCATGTTTGGTAAAGTCTCTTGTATTTTGCAAAAATATATACAAACAAAATTTGAAAAGAATCAGTGCAATATTTTTGTTTTTTAATAGATTTAAGTGAAAATCGGGAAGCAGCTCTATATGGGGCCACAGGGATCATTTTTGGACTACTCATTAATGGATGTAATGAACGCATATAAACCCAATTTGAGTAAGATCTATATGACAATTTGGATCTTATGACAATTTATGTCGATTTCATAGGGGTAATTTGTATGGGGGCTAGGTCTGAGCATGGACCGATTCTCACTAATTTCAATAGCGTTCATCCCATAGCCGATAAAAGCTTATATACCAAATTTCATCAAAATATATTCATATTTGCGACCTGCAGTTTGATTACAAGGTTTACATGGACAGACAGACGGACGGACGGACGGACGGACGGACATTGTTAAATCAACTCAGAAAGTGATTCTGATTCGATCGGTATAATTAAAGATGGGTCTAGGTCAAATATTTTTGGTTGTTACAAACAGCAGCACAAAGTCATTATACCCAAACCACATAGTGGTATAGGGTATAATTATTGGTGTATTTTGACATCACAAATTGATTGATTTTAAAACACAGTATATATAAATAAACAAATAAGTAAACTATTGAAAAACTAAAACATTTATATCACAGAATTTAACTCTAGTATCACAGTGCAAACGAATATATGAAGTTCATGTTGTCTATGTCTTCCTTGTTGTTTATTGTCTTGTCTATTTTTTGCTGTATTCTCAGGCTTTCTATTGTATATCTAGTGTTGCTATTTTTTTCCTTGTCCTTTTAGTTTGTAATTTTTAATTTTTAAGTTTTAATTTTTAAGTTTTAATTTTTAATTTGTAATTTGTAATTTGTAATTTGTAATTTTTAATTTTTAATTTATATTTTTAATATTTAATTTTTAATTTTTAATTTTTAATTTTTAATTTTTAATTTTTAATTTTTAATTTTTAATTTTTAATTTTTAATTTTTATTTTTTAATTTTTAATTTTTAATTTTTAATTTTTAATTTTTAATTTTTAATTTTTAATTTTTAATTTTTAATTTTTAATTTTTAATTTTTAATTTTTAAATTTTAATTTTTAATTTTTAATTTTTAATTTTTAATTTTTAATTTTTAATTTTTAATTTTTAATTTTTAATTTTTAATTTTTAATTTTTAATTTTTAATTTTTAATTTTTAATTTTTAATTTTTAATTTTTAATTTTTAATTTTTAATTTTTAATTTTTAATTTTTAATTTTTAATTTTTAATTTTTAATTTTTAATTTTTAATTTTTAAATTTTAATTTTTAAATTTTAATTTTTAATTTTTAATTTTTAATTTTTAATTTTTAATTTTTAATTTTTAATTTTTAATTTTTAACTTTTAATTTTTAATTTTTAATTTTTAATTTTTAATTTTTAATTTTTAATTTTTAATTTTTAATTTTTAATTTTTAATTTTTAATTTTTAATTTTTAATTTTTAATTTTTAATTTTTAATTTTTAATTTTTAATTTTTAATTTTTAATTTTTAATTTTTAATTTTTAATTTTTAATTTTTAATTTTTAATTTTTAATTTTTAATTTTTAATTTTTTATTTAAATTTTTAATTTTTAATTTTTAAATTTTAATTTTTAATTTTTAATTTTTAATTTTTAATTTTTAATTTTTAATTTTTAATTTTTAATTTTTAATTGTTAATTTTTAATTTTTAATTTTGATATATTTGATATAATTTTTCCTAATGATATTGAAATTAGAAAAGCTAAATTGTGATACCACCGACTTGAAATTTTGAGAGAAAAAATTAATCGAGGTATATACTCGAGAACATAAAATTTAAACAGAAGTACGTGGAATGTGGAAGTTAGAAAAGTTGAATTATGATACTAGAAAATATGTATAATGAATAGTGGTACTGGTGAATGCAATTTGGAAAAAATACTGAAGCGTGTTACTAAACGATATGGAATTTAGAGAACTTTGAGCTCTGTAACTACTGAATGTGGAATTTAGAAAAATTTATGGAATTTTCAAAAAATAATTAGTGTTACTAAATAATTTTGAATTTAGAAATATTGAATAGTAAATTTCGAATTTAAAGAAACCAAAAGTTATATAAAATATAGAATTTAGAAAAGCTAAATTGTGACACTAGAGAATATGAGAAAATTTAATAGTGATGGTATAGAATATGGAATTTAGAATAGCATAAGTTCGGTGCTAAGGAGTGAGATCGAATAATAAGGAAACCATTGAAACTACAGTTTTGATTTTTTTTATCAATTGAAATTATATTACAAAAATATAATTTTTATAATGCTTATCACTACTAATGAACTAATGGACCTTTTCCGGATGCCCTTTCATTAGGGATTTTATAATGGTTTCTGTCATATTTATGGTACAGGTAGATTATATTAGATTAAGAATGCTCTACGCAATGTGATCAATTTGATCTCTAGTGCAGACCATGGAATGAGATACCATATGTCCCGCGGGAATATAGTGCTTCCGCCAAGGGCGAGGGTTCTTTTACCACCTAGCCTTGGACATTCACAAATAATGTGTTCTGCTGTTTCTACCTCTTGTTCGCATAATCTACATGTGACTGTAACAGACAGACCTTTTATTCGTAGATGATATCAAAGACTAGAGTAAAGGAAAAGTAACCGTCCCGATTGAACATGGGATGGAGTTATGAAACTCGTATCTTGCCGTTGACCGGAACTTTTGTCCTAGTGTTCTGCAAATTATGGTTCCCTCGAGTCATTTTGAGACACTTTTTTTTGTGCTCTTCAACTCCCTTTTCACAAGAGTCCAATATCTTTCCACTGGCCATAGCTCCGGACAGTTTGAAGGATTTGCCTCCCTTGATACAAAAACGACGTTATTGTTCTTGTACCACTCAAGTCCTTCTTACCGTAGTGGCACGGATTTGCGGAAAATTTTCCGAAAACAATTTCCCTAAAACAATTTCCCGAAATTATAATTTCCCGAACACAATTCCCAGAAATGACAATTTCCAGAACACAATTTCCCGAAAATACAATTTCCCGAAATTACAATTTCCCGAAATACAATTTCCCGAACACAATTTCCAGAAACTACAATTTCTCGAAATTACTATTTCTTCAAATTGCTTGTTGATGGCATTTCCGAAACAATACCATCAGAAATTCCGGCCGAAGCGCGTGCAATCAGTTCATCACCACTTGATGTAGTGGTCCGGGCAAGATCTTTCAGCTCATTAACGATTTTTTTCTTTAGCAGTGAGCGTTATCCTTCGGGAGGTCTGCATACCGAAGTGTTCAAAGTCACAATGAAAAAATAAGCGTATAACACTCCAATAAATAGGTCCGGATGACGAGGGAGGGTGGAAGAGGAAGGGCGCGGTGCGGGATGGGGGAATTGTTTTTTGGAGAAGTCGTATACTCGGGAAATTGTTTTTTCGAGAAATCGTATGCAGCAAGTTTTTTATGGGGGGAAATCAAGAATATATGGGAAGTTGTAAACTAAAAATAGGGAAATTGTAATTTCGGGAAATTGTAATTTCGGGAAATTGTTTTCGGGGAATTGTTTTTTCGGGGAATTGTTTTTTCGGGGAATTGTTTTTTCGGGCAATTGTTATCGGGAAATTGTATTTGGGAAATTGTTTTCGGGAAATTGTTTTCGGGAAATTTTCCGCAGAGGAGTGGCACGATCCTAAATCGGGCCAAAAATGTTTGGACACATTGTTTTGGTTTAGAAAAGTGGTAGCCGCAAACACTCCTTAATATAAAATTCGGTATTTATAGAGCCCGTTGTAACAAATGACTTGTTTCTTTTGACGCACCCGTTTATTGCTTGTCATACCAAGAACTTCGTCTGCTTTTGGGTGCTAAATTTATCTTTGGCATTTTCTCGAAGATAACAGCATATCAATTTTGAAACATGATTTCAATTTCCGTGCTCTTTTTTGAGCCTCGAAATTTTTGGCAGCTTTAGTATCTGGAACTTTTTGGACTTTGTATGTTTTCAAACCTGCATCGGTTTTAACTTTCCGCACTAAATAGCCCGAGCACTGAGCTAACCGGGCTGCTTTTCTACGGGATGTGTTGGAAACCCTTTTCCATGTCCTTTCTATTTCCTTGATCTTAAAACCATCATGTCGACCTTTCTTTCTGCCCGAGCCAGGTTTCCTATTTATGGTCGCATTCTGCTGATATTTTGTAACAACACTAAAAACAGTTTGACGGTTTGACAGTTTTATTCTTTGACCAACTTTTTGTTCGGCCATGTTGGATTTTGTTGAAAATATTTGATAATATTATCACGTAATAACAACAAATGTATAGAGTTGTCATTAAGCATAATATCTGATATATTTTTCAAAGATAACTTGGTAAAAAAAAAAAAAAATACAAATAATGCTTTCGAAAAAAGTTAAGTGGAGAAACATGTGTTAAGATTTTTTCAATCTCACTTCTTAAGTAGAGAAGTAATTGGAAATGAGAAAATCTGAATTGTGAAACTAGAGAATATGGTATTTAGAAAAGCTGAGTTGTGAAAATGGAAAATTCTTCAATATTTACGACCCTTTTTGTTTTGTTTTTAGCCATTTGCCTCTGTTTTCTTTTCTTTTTTTGCAATATGTAGAGGATTGATACTGTTTTGAGTACATATGTACATACATGTGTATTTAGCTACTCTGTACATACTTATACATATGTTTTTTTTTCTTAAATTGGTGATAATAAACACTGCATATAGTTTAAAAAAAAATGAAAATAACAACAACAACATTATAAAATATAACTTGTACGTTGAAACATTTCATTTGGATTTTAATCACTACGCTGTCCACTCAAACGAGAAATATTCTGATGGAAATTTTTACTTTAATCACTATTCGTAAAGTGTTCTACAATTCACACTTCATTGAGTTGATGAACATTTTTTTATAATACATATTTAAAATGACCTTTTTGCTGTGATTTTAATTAAACCTATCCCAACTACAATTATTCTCCCACATGACTTTTAATGTAAATTTTGTATAACTTTTGTCTACATATTTTAAAATATGGAATCCACCATATGAATTTGTTTCTTTTTTTCCATTGCTTATTGGGGTTTTCCTTCTTTTTTTTTTTTTTGTTTTTGAATATAAACAAATAGAAACAAATTAAATTATGTGTAAATATTTTTATAAACATCTAGAATTTATGAAATAGAAAATCAAAACAATTTTTTTTTTTTTGGTAAATACATCATTAAATTAATAAATTCCATCAGCAAATATAGACAATTTGTATAAGAAATTTACCCATAAAATTGGTCGAATTTTGAAATTTAAAATTTCCTTCAAAAATATATTGCCAAAGTAAACAAACTGATGTCAGAAGATGTTGTTGCTATAGATCATCTTTATGGCGTAAATGGAATTTTAAAGAAATTTTGTTTATGTTTTGTTTATATGTACATGATTTTATTAATTTTTGGATATTTACAGAATAATGTAAATATTTAAGATTTTCCAAATAATACGTTAATTTTGACCTTTGACCTCATTTAGTTGTTACAAAGGAAAACTTCAAACACCAAATTTGATTTTACCTTGATAAAAAAATTAAAAATTAGCAATAAAAAAGTATCGTCTTATGTATAAACATCAATTGGCAACGCCGCTGTAGTTGATACGGTATTAACAAAAAAAAAATATAATCACAGTGGTTTGTTATTGTCCTAGTTTCTTCAAAAAAAATAAATGCCGTTATTTCATGGATTCGATGGTGCTACCACCAGTGTGTAAACCGCACCAAACGGATGTAATGGGGTCTGTAGGATCTGTTGTGGATTGATCTCACTCCGTATGCCGCAATTAGGTTTATCAACAAACCCCTTCAGTTAAAAATGAGCTGAACACAATTTTACGATAAAACATCGGGTAAGTTTCCAACTGCTCTAGAGCCCAATCGGCGAAAAACGATTGGACGATTGGATCTTATACGGCTGTAGGATGTAGGCCTAGATCTTTGCCCAAAATTTGCCAACTAGTGGATGGACAGAGTCCCAATTCCTGAGACCGACGACGAATCGATCAATTTGGATCTTCTTCCACACTTTCGTTTATTGCGGCGATATTCTCTTCAGTACGCACATTTCTTCGAGGTGTTGGTGTTATTGCATCATTTAGAGAGTATGTGGTATGAAATCTATCTACAGTTCGACGGGTGGCGATTATGTGCGCCATAAAAATCACGAAGTTGTCTATAAGTTGCCCGAATTGATGACAAGTAAATTTGGAATCTTTTCGTGATGATTAGCCAGAGTATACTGACCATAAATATCAAAAAGGGAGCACAGTATGACAGTAAGTTCTATATAAGCTAAAAAAAAACACCCTTTATTATACAAGGGCAGCTTGTATATAAATTTCTCAATAATAGCAAATAAATACAATCACACTAGTATGGTTTAGCGCTACTACTTAGAAAAACGTAGGGTTTTACAGTAATATTGGTAAAAGATGACTAAATTCTTTATGGACACAAAATTTTTATAAATATAAAACTAAAGCATTCGTTCGCCATATTTTTTTTTCGAACTCCATCGAAGAAAAATGCAGCCTTTAGCTGGTTTTTAACAAAGTGAATAAATTCGTTTATTAGATGAAATAGTAATGAATATACATTTTTAAGGGAAGTAAGCTTAGTGTATCCGAATCCAGTGATACTACGGTATGAACCCGATCCAACTCAAATGAATCACCCGATTCTATTAAATTAAAATGAGCTTGATTTAATACCTGCATAATTGCAGCAATGTCAAAATAAATCTGAAGAACAGGCTTCATTTTTGAAAACGAAGAACTTTTTGGGATCCGGTGTAAAATTAACGGCATATCGAAACCGTCACGTAAAACTGCAAAGAATGTTTGTTGTTAATGGCGAAAAAAAAACTTCAGCATACTGTACAGATGTTGAAAAATTTATGCATGCTATGGAAATAAATTATAAAGCAGATGGCTGCAGAGTCTTTATAGACAGTTCAAAATTTAGTTTAAAAGCTGTCTTGCAGCATAAAACATACTCCAAACCCTCTGTACCAATTGCTTATAGCACAGAAACTAAGGAAACATATGAAGCATTGGAAACCGGTCTTCAAGCGGATATGCTTCATTTATGATTGGGATACACGGTATACTGGTATACCAATACTCATGTCATGATTGGAAGAAATGGGTAACAAAAAATTTTAAAATGGCCAACATGATTTCAGAAACCCTTGTTACGAAAAAAAAAATTCGGTTAGCCCCACTTCATATAAAACTTGGAGTAGTAAAAAATTTTATAAACACCATCGCGAAAAAAGACGTAGTTTTTATATGTTTAAGACCTATTTTTCCAAGACTAAGCGAAGAAAAATTCGAAATGGTTTGCATGAACGCAGTATTAAAACTAAATTGTTAATAATGGTTTTTATACCCTATACCACTATGTGGTTTGTGCTGCTGTTTGTAACAACCAAAAATATTTGACCTAGACCCATCTTTAATTAAACCGATCGAATCAGAATCACTTTCACTGAGTTGATTTAACAATGTCCGTCCGTCCGTCCGTCTGTGTGTCCATGTAAAGCTTGTAATAAGCAGGTCGCAAATATGAATATATTTTGATGAAATTTGGTATATAAGCTTTTATCGGCCATGGGATGAACACTATTGAAATTGGTGAGAATCGGTCCATGTTCAGACCTAGCCCCCATACAAATTACCCATATGAAATCGACATAAATTGCCATAAGATCCAAATTGTCATATAGATCTTACTCAAATTGGGTTTGTATGCGTTCATTACATCCACTAATGAGTAGTCCAAAAATGATCCCTTTGACCCCATATAGAGCTGCTTCCCGATCTTCACTTAAATCTATTAAAAAACAAAAATATTGCACTGATTCTTCTCAAATTTTGTTTGTACATATTTTTGCAAAATACAAGAGACTTTACCAAACATGATCAGGATCGGTCCATTTTTGGACCTAGTCCCTTTATAGATATAGCATCCGATATGAACTTTTTCATATCTGCGGCCAAAAAAATTAATAAAAATCCCACTCAAATTTGGTTTTTGCTTATTTTCAATGTCCAGTTAGATGGGCCTAAGAGATAGGGTTTCTAAACGCATGGTATAGGGTATCGTATAGTCGGTCTAGACCGACTATAATTTTCTTACTTGTTTGTTTTTCGTTTCAGGTGTTCTTAATGGTCCATATATTAGAAAGCTTATGCAAAGTGAAGACTTCCCTAATAGTTTCACTAATGACGAATTAGCTGCTTGGATCGCTGTCAAGACAGTAATCGAGGATTTTTTGGGCTAAAATCGTTCCCCATTGTACGAAGCTTTAGTTGAACATATGTTAATAGCATTTTCCAAAATTGGTGTAAATATATCTTTAAAAATCCCCTATTTACATCATCAACTACTAAATCGGACGAGCAAGGCGAGCGTTATCATCAAGTTGCTATTCCGTTTAAGATTAGGTAATTTTTTATTAACTATTTTTTCACTAAAGCAAGCTTCGACAAGGCGTTAGTAAATTATGATTGAAAGATACAGCCTTTAGTAAAACCAAGACTGAAAGCTCACATAAATCATTTAAAGCAAGCTTAGGTAAAGCTTTAGTAAAACTACAATAAAAAATTCATCCAAGCCGTTTAAAGCAAGCTTAAATAAAGCTTTTAGTAAAACCACGATTGAAAGCTTAGATATAGCTTTTAGTAAAACCACGATTGAAAGCTAGGATACAGCTTTTGGTAAAACCACGACTGAAAGCTCGCATAAATCATTTAAAGGAAGCTTAGATAAAGCTTTTGGTAAAACAGCGACTAAAACATGGCATACAGCTTTTAGTAAAACAACGACTGAAAGCTCGCATAAATCATTTAAAGCAAGCTTAAATAAATCTTTTAACTAAACCACGATATAAAGCTCACATAAATCATTTTAAGCAAGCTTAAATAAAGCTTTTAGTCAAATCACGATTGAAAGCTTGGATACAGCTTTAAGTAAAACCACGATTAAAAACTCGGATATAGCTTTTAGTAAAAATACGACTGAAAGCAATCTTAGATAAAGCTTTTCGTAAAATTACGATTGAAAAATTGTATATAGCTTTTACTAAAACTACGACTGAAAACTCATATAAATTATTTAAAGCGAGCATAGATAAAGCTTTTAGTAAAAATACTATTAAAAATTCACACAAGTCATTTAAAGCAGGCTTAAATAAAGCTCTTAGTACAACCACGATTAAAATATTGTATGTAGTTTATAGCATAACCACGATTGAAAGATTGTATATAGCTTTTAGTAAAACTACGATTGAAAGCTCACATAAATTATTTAAAGCTAGATTAAATAAAGCTTTAAATGAAACTACGATTGAAAGCTCACATAAATTATTTAAAGCTAGATTAAAGAAAGCTTTTAATAAAACTACGATTGAAAGCTCACATAAATCTTTTTAATAAAGCTTAAATAAAGCTTTTAGTAAACTCACGATTGCAAGCTTGGATAAAACTTTTAGTAAACTCACGGTTGAAAGTTTGGATATAGCTTTCAGTAAAAGCACGATTGAAAGCTCACATAAACCAATTAAAGCAAGCTTAGATAAAGCATTTAGTAAAACTACAATTAAGATTGCCTACAGCTTTTAGTAAAACTTCGATTAAAAGATTGTATACAGCTTTTAGTAAAACCACGATTGATAGATTGTATATAGGTTTTTGTCAAATCACGATTGAAAGATTGTATATAGTTTTTAGTAAAACTAAGATCGAATACTCGCATAAATCATTTAAATCAGCTGAAATAAAGCTTTTAGGAAAACTACAATTGAAAGCTTACATAAATCGTTTGAATAAAGCTTTTAGTAAAACCATGATTGAAAGCTCGGATATAGCTTTTAATAAAACTGCGATTGAAAACACGGATACAGCTTTTAATGAAACCACGACCGAAAGCTTATACATAGCTTTCAGCGAAACCATCATTCAGCGCTTAGATATAGCCTTTAGTTATTATTTTAATTAAAATTTATAAATTAATTCTAAAAGCTTTTGATAAAAAAAAAAAATATAAAAAAGTGTGGTTGAGAAGAAAAGGCGTTTTTTAATTTTATTTATTTTTTTTTTTTTAAGGTAATCAACTGTTTTTAGTAAATCAAATCTGGAAAATCAGTCAGTAATCCAAATTAAGTCATTTAGCATAATTAATGAAACCCCTTATTATTGAAGCTTTCGTTCTCCTTACTATGGAAGGGGAATGCAACTATAGCTAACAAACAGTTGTCTGGAAAAACTTTTAAAATTTTACATCTCTTGTATCTTGTGTTACATCTCTTGTATTTAAATACATTCACAACATTAAGAGAAGAATTTTCAATAAACAATTGACTTTTCATCTCCATCTACAGTTTCTTTTCTAGCTCTATATTCTTTAATATTGTAATTGTAAATATAAATTCTTTTTTTCAAATGCAATCGTCTATAAATTGCATTTATTTATTTATTGAAATTAGGTCAATTTTTTATTTATAGATTGTTGTTCTTTTCACATTAATTTGACATTTTTATTAATTGTTAATTTAATAATAAAACAAGAAAAATCATATTCTATAGCTTTACAAATACACTTTTGTTGTTCAAATCATTGTAAAAACTTGTTATTTACACTGATTAAATTAAGAGAAGATAACATAAGTAAGAGTACATAGAGTTGTTTTGGTCAGCTAAAGTCTTCCGTATTTAAAAAAGTCATCCGTATTTTAAATAATTTAAACTGGTAGATTAATAACCATGAATTACACTCAAAGAAAAATAAAATCTTTGTAGATGTGAGAACTTAAATAATTGTAAATGGAAATACTAGGGCGAAGTATTTTGAAATTCAACTTTTTGTACTAAAGCAAGGAAATCTTCTAATTTCATATCTAAATTGGTGAAGTTTCGTCCCCTTATACATAGGGAAAACGATTTTGAGACACTGAAATGTTGAAACAGCTCTTTTAAAACTGATCTCAGCAATTAGCGCTAAAATCGGAATAAGTTATTAAACCTTAGAACAATTCGATTGGCGAATGTTTTTTCTTGTGTGCAGGAACTTGAAATTTCACAAAGAAAAAAAATTTCTGAAGGCCTAGTTACCCAAACGTTGTTAAAATGTAAACGTATCGTATCGTAACGTTGGTATTTAGTGCAATTATAGAAAGAGCTGTATGCAGCTTGCTAAGGAATCAAAAACTTTATATAAAAAAACGCTTCAGAATTGCTTAAGGAATTTTTCTGTCTAAAAATTTCTGTTGTTAGTCTGCAGCTTTGTAAAAAAGTAGTATTGTTTTTACTACTTGTTTTGATGTAAATTAAGTTAGGCAACCCAGGCTTCGAGCAGTAATATCAAATTTTTCGTTCTTTCTGAACGGAATTTTGACAGGAGAGGTAAGCATAAACAAAACGTAATAAACTTAAAAAATTAGAAGTTCTTTTTCAGTTGCAAACATGGTCGTTTTCAATTTCAATTTCACAATTCTTAATAATTGACAGAGAACAGCTGATTGCTACTGTTGCACAGAAAGGTACTTTTGTGTTTTTTTTTCTTTAAGAAATATATGAAAATTTTCTGCTAAGATTCCTTAACAAGCTGCATACAGCTCTGAACGTAAAAATCTAACCAGCATGTTGCTGTGTAAAATTAACCAAATTTTATCAGCTGTTCACAAAAATCACGTACTAATGTACCAAAAATCTAAAATCAACAGAAGCTAACGATACGATACGTTTAGCTTAAGTTGGGTAAGCACTTGTATGTGTTTTTCATAAGACAGGTTGAATCAGCTGATTCGCGCCGATACCGTTACGCGTGTGTAACTAGGCCTTGAGGTTTAAAAACTATATTTTCGATTGTATCAATAGAAATTTAGTAGCAGCTAAGCATTTTCTATTGTGTTATCATATTTAGTGTCAAGACAACAAAACTTTAATCGTTATCAACTCGAAATTCGGTGATTACCTATATCGCAATTCGATTGGCAATAAATTCGGCAGACACAACGAATCTGATTTCTATATGTTTGGAATATAGTTCCCCTACCGTAGTAAAGATCCACTAATAAAACATTTTTGGAAATTCAATTGTTGAGGAGGTAAAATCTCAAAAAAAAAATGGAATCTTTGCAGCTTTTAAACAATTGAATCTAGGAATACGAAATTTGGTAGGAAGTAACCGAGAATCAGTAAAGAACATTTTTAGGATATTCGAACGTAAAGGGGATAAAATTGGACAGAATGGCGGAAAGGTACCATTTTCCCCATTGAGACATCGAGCACAAAAATCGTTTGTTTTGCTAGAAGGTTAGTAAGTCTCCCTTACAAAGTTAGAATAAAGTTTGTTTACTTTTTTATAAATTAGGAATTAAAAAAAAAACACATTTTAATTACTCATAAAATTTTTATTATAAAATTTATATATATTTTTTTTTTTTGATAATGCCTACGGATATCCGTAATACAACTAAAAACATTATTGAGTAGATGAATTTTAAAACTCTTCTTCTTTATTTCTCCATGTTAGGAAGAATTTTTTTATGGCCAGCCATTAAGAATATGTTGCTTACATACATGAAGATTCAAAATACCGTGCAAATAAGAAACACGCAAAGAAACAAATAATATTTTCGAAACACGAAATGATGAATGTATTAAAGACACGTGAGAAAGATTTTCTCAACCAGATACTGAGAAAAACTTTTGAGACTAACGTTCAGCCACAAAAAAATGCCAAGTAAATAAAATTATTACAAAGTTTCTAGGTAATTGCAAAAACTATATACATACTCGTATACATGTATATATATCTATAGAAAAACAATAAAAAAGGGTACCAGCTATAATTAAAGATAATCTTTGAAATGTTGTTTGGTAAAAGGTTAAAATTAAAAATTGTTTCAATTTTTTTTTTTTTAACAGTCATTAATTTACACATGTTATGGCAAATAACCCTAGCTGAAAAGAAAAATATAATTGCATTTCCACTTTGCAGCAAATGGTGTCATGGTGGACAGCAAAGAGAACAAGTAAGAAAATTATAGTCGGTCTAGACCGACTATATGATACCCTATACCATGGTTTAGAGACCCTATCTTTCGGTCCAACTACTTCGATATAGAAAATAAGCATAAACCAAATTTGAGTGGGATTTTTATTAATTTTTTTGGCTGCAGATATGAAAAAGTTCATATCGGATGCTATATCTATAAAGGGACTAGGTCCAAAAATGGACCGATCCTGATCATGTTTGGTAAAGTCTCTTGTATTTTGCAAAAATATGTACAAACAAAATTTGAGAAGAATCAGTGCAATATTTTTGTTTTTTAATAGATTTAAGTGAAGATCGGGAAGCAGCTCTATATGGGGTCAAAGGGATCATTTTTGGACTACCCATTAGTGGATGTAATGAACGCATACAAACCCAATTTGAGTAAGATCTATATGACAATTTGGATCTTATGGCAATTTATGTCGATTTCATATGGGTAATTTGTATGGGGGCTAGGTCTGAACATGGACCGATTCTCACCAATTTCAATAGCGTTCATCCCATGGCCGATAAAAGCTTATATACCAAATTTCATCAAAATATATTCATATTTGCGACCTGCAGTTTGATTACAAGCTTTACATGGACACACAGACGGACGGACGGACGGACGGACGGACGGACGGACGGACGGACGGACATTGTTAAATCAACTCAGAAAGTGATTCTGATTCGATCGGTATAATTAAAGATGGGTCTAGGTCAAATATTTTTGGTTGTTACAAACAGCAGCACAAAGTCATTATACCCAAACCACATAGTGGTATAGGGTATAAAAATATATTTTTCTCCCCCTTGTTTCAATGTTTTAAAGGTTTTATTTATATTCAGTTTTAATTTAGAAAAAAATATTCCAAGGTCTAGCAATATTTTTTTTTTGCCAATTTTATTGCACAATATTTTCTTCTGTTAGTTTTAAATGACTTAAGACAATCTATATTGCTTTGAATTCACTGCAAATTGTTAATGCATTTAAAGAAAAATATTTTTCAATATTTTCCTCATATTTTTGATTTTCATAAAGGAATGATTGATTCAATTCTACTGGATATTGTTTAAAATTTGATAAAAAAAAATAGCTGAAATTTGCAAAAAAAAACAATAAAACGAAATTAAATAGCATTGGAAATACAATATCTATCGGGACAACACAAAACTAAATTTAGTAAATTATATTTTTTGTAAAGTATACAAAAACTCCAATTTATTATTGATAATTATTTTTTATTGTGAATATATTTATGTGTTTTAAATTAAAATTTTATTACAAAATTTTTTTGTTCAACAATATATATAAACAGAGCCCAGCCTTCGAAATTCGAGTGCAAATTCTAGGAAATATTATTTTTTCATTCATAAATAATTTTTTAAGAGCCTAAACGTATGCTAATCATATTAAGCCAATTCACAATTCAAACCAAATTTAATAAACACACACAGCATTTTATATATTTTTTTATTTTATGCTAAAATATGTGTTTTATGTATGTGTTAGTAGCAACTTTAAATGAATTTTACTCAAAGAATATGTGAAAGTGGTGCAAATCTGTAAATACGGTGTACATCTGCAAAGAAATACCTTTCAACTGGTATATTTTTTGTCAAAATCAGTTGATAATTGAAGTCCTAAAATTTGTCACAAGAAATCGCCTTGTATATTAATATTATAGATATATATTTTTTTTATATATTATTGTATTATAAAATTAATGAAAAATATATAAAAACAATTTTGAATGTTGAATTCGGCAATGTCGAATCTTTGAAACCCTCCACCTGGGTTTTACGTTTACATTAACATCTGGGCTTATTGCACTATTTATAACAACTTTTAACAAAATATTTGCAAAATTAAACAATTTGATAAACTTATACTAAAGTATAACAACAAACACACTAAATTTTCAGCATTTTTGAGAGGTGCCTCCATAAATATTTTACGTCATATTTTGTCACAACGATGCCCGATTTACTCCATCTTCAATAACAACCTGCTAGAAATAATGACAAATAATATTGTCAGCAGGTAAATGGTTTCTTTTGTGATAGCGCTATTTCAGCGGACAGACAGACAGACAACGACGGACATCACTATATCGATACCTCTGCATAGCGGTGTGGAGGGTATATTAAATTTATATACATATGTATACCAAGTTAGAAAATTATAATCAGTCTAGACAGACTATTCAATGGTTTATACCATGCCTTCAGAGAATTGTTCTTAAGGCCACCTAACTGGGTACAGAAAATCAGCATAAACCAACTCTGACTGGAATTTTTATTAATGTTTTGGCTGCATTTATATGGGGTCTAGATCAAAAAGTGGACCGATCGTGACCATATCCTAATAAGTTGGACTTAAGACCAACTCTCTAAACGTAGGGTATAGGGTATCAGATAGTCGGTTTAAAGCGACTATAATTTTATTACGTGTTTCTGTTTACATAGGAAATGAATGGCTTTCTACTTGCTACACGACCATGAAGTCAGATTCAGCCAACGATATCTTCATTGATGTCTTTACCGAAGGATTTTTTGATTTTAGAACTAATTTGGAAAGCAATAATTCGCGGATTCAGTTTTACTGACGTCAAAATTGTTTGCTTTTCTTGCTCAGTTAGTTTGGAGAGGATGGCCAGAACAAGGTTTTGACAGAATTGAATTGGTGGATTGTGATGTACTAAGGTGTGGCTTCTGACTACGATCCAACTTATTTCATGATAAGATTTAATCTCATTTTTAAGCTTTAGGATAATTTTTATGTCGTCAGCGTCGACTTATTCGATTTTGAGACTCATCTCAAAATATAAATTCCAAAAGAAATATTTAATAAGTCAAATCCACGTTATGAAAACAAGTTTGTCTTCTACTAAAATAAAATCGGTGTAAAAGACCTGTAATTCGTTGAATAATTCATGGAATTCCCCTAATTGTAAATGTACGAATAGTTTTTCTGGCACTTATAGTTGCCATACTGCTTTTTTTGGGTTGTAAATAAAAAAAATTGAAACAGCAACGTACCGTAAATTTTTGGAAAAACTTTGTAAAATTTACAATGTCAAAGTTCGTAATACAAAATATTTTCCTAAAATTTCTTTTTAAAAAAGTGTACGAATACTTTTTTCAGCGTTCAATGATTTTGAGCTGTCATTTTAATTTTTCATTTCAATGCAAATAAAATGTTTGAATTTGTTTCAGTTTCCGGTAAAATAGTTTTATTTTGAATTTATTAATTTAACACCGCTATATAATTAAAAGCCTGAGACAACAGGAAACCCGTTACTTAAAGTCTCCATCAATTATTTAGCACCTTAAGTCTAATCATTGATTAAATATCAGGGACAATCATCATTTGGTTTCAAAACAGTCGAGCACGATTTCTTGTCAGTGGTAACAACTACTTATTCTTAATTTGGTCACGTTGCAATGACTTTTGGTATGACAATAACCATCATTGCTATTGTGGGCGTTTGGCTTTTTGATGGTTCCTTTTTTATTGCTTTTTCTTCTTTTTTGTTTGCTGAATATAAACAAAAGTTTTATGTCTTCCAATCAAATAAGTAAGAAGAAAAAAATTAAAAACAAACATAGTTTTAGAATTGTTTACTTTCGTGCTTATGTGATGTTTAGCTTTTGTAACGCGTTTCGAGAGTAATAAATTAATAATAGGGGAAAGGCAGCAGAAGAAAAATAATATTTTTGTCATCAAAATGGTGTAACATAATTTTCAAAATATGTAGAAGGCTTTTAGAAAACCTTTCTGCTTCAAATCCTCTATTTTACATTACTTCCAAACGAATTAACTAAATTTTTGGATTCAAGCATTTAAAAGCTCAGCCTGTAACTTACGAAACCCTAAAGTAAATTCAACTTCATGTCCTTGAATTCATTCCAAAAATTTTAAGCAAATCCTTTCCCTTAAACTAGTTCAAGCTTAAGCTGCATAATCTTAAGCTTAAGGCAACTAATTCGAAAACTTTCATGACAGTAAACCAAATCTTATTCCGAAACATCTTAAATCTAAATCGTAAGAAAAAAAGTAATAATTAAAATAGAAAAGGTTAGTTGGTTCAAGTGGCCACACTATATTTAAGCAAAATATGCAAATACAAATCGATGGTTTTTATACCCTATACCACCACCATATAAATATAGCATCCGATAATGAACTTTTTCATATCCGAAGGCAAAAAAATAATAACATGCCAACACTTTAATGATTCGGATAAATATTTCTGAAAAATTTTCAATATCTGAGGATTTTGATGAAAATATTCATTTAAAACAATATATGCACAAAAAAGCTACGACAAATCGATGCTATTTTATTTTAACTTTCATTGATTTTGGTAGATATTTACGAAAAAAAGATAAGGAATTAAGCATGTTATGAAAATATGAAAAAAAAATCAATTTAAAGCAAAATTTGCTACTATAAATTGATGCCATTTTATTGTATATATATTTATAGGGATGCATAATTATAAACGAAAAGTTCAAAATATAAGCATTGTGATATTTCTAAAAAATGTCAATAAATTAACATTTTGATGACAATATGCAAAAAATGCATTTCGGCTATGCCGAATCTTTGAGACCCTCCACCTAGGTTTTCTTGCACTATTTGTACCATCTGTAAATAAAATATTTGAAAATGTAACGTTTGTAACGCATCGAGAAGTGAATTTGCGTCTATGTGCTTCATGCAAAAGCTTTCTTACTTTTGTCGAATTGTAGGGATTTTTTACAGATTTTTTTTTTAACAACTTAATATTACATATTTTTCAATTTTAAACTTTAAAATTAAAAATATATACCTTTTTTAAGTCTGATAAATACTCTATAATATGGAGGAAGTAAATATGTGGCTTCTTTAATAACAATGACAAGTAAACAAGTAAGAGTGTTAAATTCGGCTGTGCCGAATATTTTGATAGCCTCCACCTGAGTCTTAAACTCTATATTACTGAAACATACTGAAACATTAATTTCGAATACCAAAATTAAATGATTCTTGTCTAAAAAGTATTATTATTAAAAATAAGCTTATTTTTTATTTTTATCTGCATTACATTTAATACAAAAAAATAAATAATAATAACAGGTAAGAAATTAAATATAGAAATTTATACTTTTAATTTTTAATTTTTAATTTTTAATTTTTAAATTTTAATTTTTAATTTTTAATTTTTAATTTTTAATTTTTAATTTTTAATTTTTAATTTTTAATTTTTAATTTTTAATTTTTAATTTTTAATTTTTAATTTTTAATTTTTAATTTTTAATTTTTAATTTTTAATTTTTAATTTTTAATTTTTAATTTTTAATTTTTAATTTTTAATTTTTAATTTTTAATTTTTAATTTTTAATTTTTAATTTTTAATTTTTAATTTTTAATTTTTAATTTTTAATTTTTAATTTTTAATTTTTAATTTTTAATTTTTAATTTTTAATTTTTATTTTTTAATTTTTAATTTTTAATTTTTAATTTTTAATTTTTAATTTTTAATTTTTAATTTTTAATTTCTAATTTTTAATTTTTAATTTTTAATTTTTATTTTTGATTTTTAATTTTTAATTTTTAATTTTCAATTTTCAATTTTTAATTTCTAATTTTTGATTTTTGATTTTTAATTTTTAATCCCTAATTTTTATTTTTAAATTTGAAATTTTTATTTTTCAGTTTTCAATTTTGATTTTAATTTTTCATTTTTCAATGTTCATTTTCCATTGTTCAATTTTCATTTTTCATTTTCCATTTTTCAAATGTATTTCATTTTCCATTTTTAATTTTAGATTTCCATTATTCTTTTTCCACTTTCCATTTTTAATTTTTAATTTTTCAATTTTCATTTTCCATTTTTATATGACCTATACCACTATGTGGTTTGGGTATAATGACTTTGTGCTGCTGTTTGTAACTACCAAACATATTTGAACTAGACACATCTTTTATTATACCGATCGAAGCAGAATCACTAACTGATTCGATATAACGATGTCCGTCCGTCCGTCCGTCTGTATGTCCATGTAAAACTTTTAATCAAACTACAGGTCGCAAATATAAATATATTTTGACGAAATTTGGTATATAAGCTTTTATCTGTCATAGGATGAACGCTATTGCAATTGAGACCTAGCCCCCATACAAATGACTCCTATGAAATCGACATATATTGCCATAAGTCATATAGATCTTATTCAAATTGGTTTTGTATGCGTTTATTACATCCATTAATGAGTAGTCCAAAACTAATCCCTATGAGACAACTCTTAGTCATAGGCCCCATATAGAGCAGCTTCCCGATCTTCACTTAAATCTATCAAAAAACAAAAATATTGCACAGATTCTTCTCAAATTTTGTTTGTATATATTTTTGCAAAATACAAGGGACTTTACTAAACATAGTCAGGATCGGTTCATTTTTGGGCCCAGTCCCCATATATGTAGATATAGCATCCGATATGTACTTTTTCATATCTGCAGCCAAAAAAAATAAAAATCCCACTCAAATTTCGTTTATACTTATTTTCTATGTCCAGTTAGTTTGGCCTATGAGATAGGGTCTCTAATCGCATGATATAGGGTATCATATAGTCGGTCTAGACCGACTATAATTTTCTTACTTGTTCAGTTTTCATTTTTCATTTTACATTTTTCAATTTTCATTTTCCAATTTTCATTTTCCAATTTCCAATTTCAATTTTCATTTTCCATTTTTCAATTTTCATTTTTCAGTTTTCATTTTTCATTTTACATTTTTCATTTTTCATTTATCATTTTTCATTTTCCATTATTGCTTTTCCATTTTTCGTTTTTCATTTTTCAATTTTATTTTCCATTTTTCATTTTCCAATTTTTAATTTTCATTTTCATTTTCCATTTTCCATTTTCCATTTTTCATTTTTCATTTTTCATTTTTCATTTTTCATTTTTCAATTTTCAATTTTCAATTTTCATTTTCCATTCTTCATTTTTCAATTTTCCATTTTTCAATTCTCATTTTCCATTTTGCATTTTTTAATTTTCATTTTCCATTTTTCAATTTTCATTTTCCATTTTTCATTTTTCATTTGCCATATTTCCATTTTTATTTTCCATTTTTCATTTTTCATTTTTCATTTTCCATTTTCCATTTTTAATTTTTCATTTTCCATTTTCCATTTTTAATTTTTCAATTTTCATCTTCCATTTTCCGTTTTCCATTTTTTAATTTTATATTCCATTTTCCAATTTTAAATTTTCATTTTTCATTTTCCATTATTCATTTTCCATTTTCGTTTTTAATTTTCCGATTTTATTTTCCATTTTCCATTTTTCGTTTTTCATTTTTCATTTCCCAATTTTCAATTTTCATTTTCCATTTTCCTTTTTCCATTTTCCATTTTTCATTTTTCATTTTCCATTTTTCAATTTTCAATTTTCAATGTTCAATTTTCATTTTCGATTTTCCATTCTGCATTTTTCAATTTTCCATTTTCCATTTTTTATTTTCATTTTCCATTTTTCATTTTCCATTTTTCAATTTTCATTTTCCATTTTTCATTTTTCAATTTTCATTTGCCATTTTTCAATTTTCATTTTCCATTTTTCATTTTCCATTTTCCATTTTCCATTTTTAATTTTTCAATTTTCATTTTCCATTTTTCAATTTTCATCTTCCATTTTTCAATTTTATTTTCCATTTTTCAATTTTATTTTCCATTTTCCATTTTTCATTTTCCAATTTTCAATTTTCATTTTCCATTTTCCATTTTTCAAATTTCATTTTTCAATTCTCATTTTCCATTTTCCATTTTTTAATTTTCATTTTCTATTTTTCATTTTCCATTTTTCAATTTTATTTGAAATTTTTCATTTTTCAATTTTCATTTTCCATTTTTCATTTTCCATTTTTAATTTTTCAATTTTCATTTTCCAAATTTATGCCATTTTATTATTGTAAATTAATTTATTCGGATACATATTTAAGAAGGAATTTTTATAAATGACTTTTTTGATGAAAATATGCCAAATCTTTCATTTAAAGCAAAACATGCAAAAAAAAATTCAACTACAAATTTATGCCATTTTATTGTGAATTTATATATGTATTCGGATACTATTTATGAAGGAACTTAAATAAATAACTTTTATGATGAAAATATGCAAGAATATACATTTACACAAAATATGCAAAAATATGCAACTACAAATAAATACCATTTTATTGTAAATATATTTATTCGAATAGATATTTATAAAAGAAGTTATATAATAAGAATTTTTATGAAAATTGGCATTTAAAGAACTATGCAAAAAAAATATGCAACTACAAATTTATGCTATTTCATTGTAACTAGCAGATTCCAGCCCTCGAAATTCGAGTACTAATTCTGGGAAATATTATTTTATTTCATTTATAAATTCAACACTTTTTAAATATTATTATTTATTGGTTTATGTCCAAGATTAATTTTCAATTCAACGCCATTATTATTGTGAATGAAGAAAACAAACTAATTTTTTTGCAAACACATTAACAAATTTAATAAACACACACATAGTATTGTATAATTTTATGTATGTGTTAGTAGCAAACATAAATGCATTTTACTCAAAAAAAATAAATAAAAATTAAAAAATCCGTAAATCCCGTCAAAGCGGGATAAAACTGTTTAACAGAACATCGGTCACAAGAAATCTCCTTACCTTTAATGTTATAGACTTTATATATACTGATAGATATTTTTTAAGAAATATAAATAGCTAAACATTTGGAGGAAAATATGCATAAACAAGCAATTAAAGCAAAATATGCAAAAAAATATGCAAATACATATTTATGCCACTTTATTGTGAATTTATTTCTTGTTTGTGAAAAAAGTTCAAAAAATTAGCATTTAATGAAATTAAACAAAAAAATATGTACATTTAAAACAAAATATGCAACTGCAAATTGATTGCATTTTATTGTTAATTTATTAATAAGGATACGCACTAATAAGAACAAATTAAAAAATATGAACATTTTGCTAAAAATATGCTAAAATATGCATTTAAAGAAAAAATTTGCAAAAATATGCTTAAAAAATTGATGCCATTTAATTTTAGAATTATATACACGGATAAAAATCAAGTAAAAACATGTATTTGCGTGGAATTGCTCGTTATACTAAAGATATTCATTGATTAGGCTCGAGGCAAGTGGCAAAAGTCTCATTTAGTGAGAGGGAACACTACAAGGGACCAAAGTCGTTGAATTATATAAGATAAAAGAGGCGTTACCATAAGGTTTAGCTCTGACAGCTCCAATTTATACAGTTAATCATTACAATTTATACAGCCAATCATTAGAAAAGTTTCTAAAATTAAAAACTATTAAAAATTCAATATCAGTCGTTGTCAATATAAAAACCTACAAAAACTTGTTTTACTATTTTTTCATTAGTAGTTCAAAAACATTATGTTTTTAAGGCGATAAAGAATATTTCTTAAAAACTACCAATGATGTTATTTAAAAAATGTTTTCTCAGAAAAATATTTAATCCTTTAATAGAAAAAATAGAACCACTAAGAACCACTCATTCGTGATACCCTCTTAAGAATACAATAGCAAAAATCAACAACCTGAACTAATATGAATAGCAAAGGAAATAAATAAAAAAAAAGTCGACCTTGAACTACGTACAGGATTTGCGGAGAATAAATAAAATCTAACTAAGTATTATCACCTATAACACCGTTTCCAAGAAATCTTGGTATTAGTATTTTTTTAATTCAAAATGTTTCCATATTTTTAAAAAATTTTAGATTGTACAATGATTTAAAATTTGCTGTTGTTAATGGAAATTCATATACTTATATATTTATATATTTACACTGTTCAACAGTCGAAAACAAACAGAGACCAGAAAAGTGTACTTAGGTAATATGGATCTGATCTACGTCTGTATCTGTGATATGTTTTTCGCTGCTCACGACGATATATTTAAAATTGAAAAACTTTTATAAAAAAAATTCAAATTAAATTTAATTTAGCGATAATTATCGATAAATCGATTGATTGTATTTATGTCAAATTATCGATAATTTAATTTTTATGATATTCTCCAATTACTAGCCGCAATACATCAAATAAGGCGCACTTAGTGTACAGATTTTTTTAAACTTTTTGTTGCCTAGTTTTAATATTACTTTTTTTCGGTGTATTTTTATACCCTATATAATAAGTTAATGCTGATGTTTGCAACTATCAGAAATACTTGACCTAGACCTTAAATTATACCAATCGGCTCAAAATCACCTTCTAACGATGTCCGTCCGTCCGTCTGTATGTCCGTGTAAACCCTTTAATTTAACTAAAGGTCGGAAATATGAATATATTTTGATAAAATGTTGCATAGAAAATTTTAATGGCCTCAGGACGATCGCTATTGAAATTAGTGAAAATCGGTGCATGTTCAGACCTAGTCTCCCTACAAATGACCCCTATGAGATCAACAGAAATTGGCAAAAAGTCCAGATTAGCATATAGATCTCGGTCACATTTTGATTCTGTATGTGTACTAAACCCATTATTCAATAGTCCAAACATGAATCCTGTAGGACCATTCATAGTCATAGTCCCAATATAAAGCTACTACCCGATAATCTCTTAAAACTATGATAAAAATATAGCATAGATTTTACTCAAATTGGGTAAATTTACCATAATTTCTTTCAATGATTTTTATAAGCTAATAAGGCCTAACGTTTTAATGTAAATAAACCCAATTAATTACATATTTAACCGACGTTTCGTCAGCGGTTTGTTGACTTTTTCAAGGTTTTTTTTTTTTTTTGTAATAACATGAGTATTATTTTTCACACTACAAAAATTACATTAAAAAATCATATGATTTTATACAAAACAATATTTTCAATAATACAGCTTAAGTACTTTTTATTAAATTTATTGCAACTCTGTAACAGGTGTTTCATGTATCGAAAAATATCAACTGATATGAACTTTTTCATATCTGATGTATACAAATTCATAACAATGCCAACCACATTTGTTTTATGCTTATTTTCTATATTACCGAAAATAGCAACCGATCTGAACTTTTTCATATCTGATGAATACAAATTCATAACAATGCCAGCTAAATTTGTTTTGTGCTTATTTTCTATATCCAATTATTGGACCTAAGACCCTTCCATTAAACTCATCGTACAGGGTAAAGTATAGTTGGTCTAGACCAACTACAACTTTCTTACTTGTTTTTAGTGCGTTTTTAAATAAAATTGAAAAACTTCAATAAAAAAATTTAAATTGAATGTGAATTGTATGTTTTTAGCGATAGTTATCGAAAAATGGATAAATAATTATATTTTTATTGAATTATTGATAATTTAATTTTTACGATGTTTTTTAATCACTAGATGCAACAAGTCGAAGAAAATCGCGTACTTAAAGTGCAGAAATTTATTATACTATTTAATTCAAAAATTCTCGTTGTGTATAAATTTAATGGTTTTGATTTATCTCTCGTTATCGGATTTATATTTTTCATCGAAGTAGAAATCTCCTCAAAAAGTAAGAAATTGCAAAAAAAAAAAAGGCATAGATATAAATTATTTAAGAAAAAAACAATTTTAATAAAAAATTTTAGTTTTAAGTTTTTTTTATAAAATTTTTGGATTATAAGTTTTTTTTTATAAAATTTTTTTTCATATAACATAGAAAAAAAAATGCTTATTATGAGCCCTGTTCTTGAAACGTTGTTATTTGAATAAGAGTGAATTTAAAATCACATGAAATTGAAATTTTGGGTTTCTTGAAACCATTTTTTTTTATTTATTTAATGGAAAAATATGTTTGAGTTAAGAACCATATGTTTGAGTTAAGAACATATGTTATCTAGAAACCGAGGTGCCATATGGTTCTTTATTCAGTTTCACAAAAAACTTTTAAGTGTTTTGTGCATGTTTTGTTCATAAGTTTATAGAAAAAGTATAAAGAAAAATATTTTCTTTTAAAATAACAACTTATTTGTTCATTTAATTGTTTTTGTTCTTCAATTTCATTCAAATAAAAATGACTTTTCTATTTTTAAAAAGTTAGGCATCACCAAAAAAATTTCGATATTCAAATAAATTGGATTTGACAGGCATCACTACTGTTTCGAACATATGCAAAAAAATAAAAATATGTGATTTGATGAAAAAATTTTTTTTAATTCCTTTATTTGCAATAATTAGTGCATAAAGAATCAATGTTATAATTGAAAAATTTATAATGGAAAATGGATTGTGTAAATAAAAAGTTTTTATTATAGTTATAGAACAGCATCAACGCAAAAATGTCTTTTATTAACATCGACCACTTATTACGAGTTTTTTTTTTTAAATCAGCGCAAAATGTAAACGTTTTTTGAAATCGTTTTTTTTTCATAAAATTAATGTCTAATTTTTTAAAATAATGACAAGGTTCAATATAAAAAATTTGTTAGAGTTTAAATATCAATTAGTTTTTTTATCTCTTAAGACCTGCTTAGTAGAAAAAAAGGGCATTTGTTTTGATTTCATAAAGCCTTTTCTATGTGTATTAAAACGAGAAAAAATATTCGTATTGAAATTAGAGAACAGCAAAAAACTCGTAGATTTAAGAATTTTTTCATTTACGATTTTTTTTTTTTGTGATAGTGGTTTCAAGAACAGGGGTGTATGATATAAAAAAAATTCGAATTTTTTTTATATAATTTTTTTTAATTCAATATAAAAAAAAAGTATAATAAAAAAAAAATATTTTTTAAATAAAAAAAAAAAAAAAATTTAACATAAAAAAACTTTATTTTGATTTTAAATTTTTTGTTTTTTTTTTTTAATTTTGAAGAAAACTTGTAGAAGGCTGTAGTCACCAGCAGAAAACCCCCCAACTATAAATAATTAAAAAAGTCACAGAATATAAAAATGTTAAAAATATGTTTTTTAAGTTTGTTTTTTATGAAACAAATTTTAACTACATTTTTTCAGATTTTTAAAAAATATTTATGACAATTAATTTAATGTGGTTTTGAACAATTTAATGAAAAATTTCTCATTGTATATAAATTTAAAAGTTTTGATTTGTTTTGTTTTCGAAGAAAGCTTGGAGCACCCTTTTCCCTCGTTATATTTTTCATCGACGCAGAAAATCGCACAAAAACTAAAAAATAAAAACAAAGTCATAAAGATATAAGTTATTTAAGAAAACAAAAGAATTTATATTAAAAAAAATATATATTATATAATTTTTATATACTAATATAATTTTTTATTTTTTTATTTTTATGTATTTTTTTATTTATTTTTTTTTTTTATCAGAATTATTGAAGAAGGCTGTCATCACCAGTTTAATATTTTTAATCGAAACTGAAAACCGCGAAAAAAATTTCAAAAAAGTCACAAAATATAATTATAAAAAAAAAAATATTTTTATTGAAAAATTTTTTAAAGTTAAAAATTATATTTTTTTAAGTCTATTTTTTTGAAAAAAAAATTTTAAATGCGTTGTTAGTTTTATATTTTAATTTTCAGAAGTTTTATAATTTTTATTTCAATTAACAACGACCACGGATTCAGACTCAGCGACTCCCCATTAGACTAAATACACTTATTTCGCAAAAAGGTCACATAAATATACTTGTTTTAATTGTTTATTTGATGGAAAAAAATTTTAAATCGATTTTTAAATTTTTTTCTTTTTCAATTAAAATTTGTATGTCAAATAAAAACACCTGGACGTGGCGCAGTAACACCTATAATGGATTCAGATTAGCACCCACCCCCTACCCTATATTAAGTACACTTATCTCGCCAAAAAGAAAAATGTCACATAAATGTAATAAATTATTTAAGAAAAACATAATTTAAAATTAAAATTTTAATTTGAATTTTTTTTTAACATTAAGGATTTTTTGAAAAAAATTAAATTTAAATTTAATTTAATTTGTTTTTTTTTCAATTAAAATTAGTATGTCAAATAAAAACTGGACGTGGCACAGTAACACCGACAATGGATTCAGACTAAAAAAAGTCACATCAATATAAATTATAAAAAATTTAGAAATTTTAAAGAAAAATTTATTTTATTTTATTTTTTATTTTTATTATTTAATTTTTTTATTTATTATTTGTTAGATTTTTCAGACATATTGCAATTAATTCTGTAATGAATATGTAAAGTTTAATTTTGTTTCAATGGTACGTGTTAGATAAGAAGAAAGCATATATGTATTTTAAAAAATTCGTAACTACACTGTACTCTTAATCGGACCGGTTTCTTTATTTTTTTTTTATTTTTTTTTATGGAATTTATTTGGTGGAAAAAAATTTTAAATCGATTTTTAATTTTTTTTTTTCCAATTAAAATATTATGTCAAATAAAAACATCTTGAGGACCGCGGACTCAGCGATACCCCACACACAGTTAACAGTAAGTAAACTAAGAAATGTCACATAAATATAAATTATTTTTAAAAAAAATTTTTAAAAATGTTTTCAAAATAAATCGATTTTTAATTATTCCATATCAATAAAAAAATCCTGACGTAATAGTGACAAGGAAAACGAGTTCAGACTCAACGAATCCTCGTTTTTTGTAAAAATTTATGTTTTGATGAAAAACAAGTAAATGTGCTAAATTCGGCTGTGCCGCATCTTTGATACCGTCCACATGGGTTTTGCGTTTACATTAATATCTGGACTTTATAACAAATATAAAATAACAATTCGATAAACTTAATACTGAATTATTACAACAAACGTACTGATTTTTTAATTTTTTAAAGGTATCTTAAAATTTTTGGACATATCTTGTCACAATAATGCCCGATATGCCTTATTTTCAACAGCAAAGTGCTCGATATAATGGCAAAGAATATACTGTTTACCTTACCCAGATACATGGTTTATTTTTTGAATGAGCGTGATTTCAACAGACAGACGGACGGTCGGACGGAACGACAGACATACGGGCATCGCTATATCGACTCTAGTTGTTATAAGGATCAATAATATATATAATTTAAAAGGTCGTAAACGCATTTTTCGATGCGTTACAAACGGAATGACTAACTGATATTGAATACCCTCTGCACAGTGACGTGGAGGGTATACATATATGAAAGAATTTTTAATTAATTTATTTTTTCACTTAAAACGTTTATGTCAATAAAAAAAAACCAGAATATCATGGAACACGAAACACGAATTAAACCACAAGGGTACCCGAAATACACTTTCTCTTACCAGTTCATTTCTAGAAGATTAATTTTGTTGAACAGTGTAAATGAATATCTTTTGAAATAATATACATAAGTAGAATGTTAGGATATAGAAAACACATACCTTTGTTCAGTGACTACATAAGTAGGGCTGTTGTTTTTGTTGTTGTTGTCGTTATTGCTGAAATTTACACACGACGCTACCTCATGCATGACAGGTAAAGAGCAATCAGAAGGCTGAGCAGCTACACAAGTGGCAGCTGATTTTGAGATAGAATCCTTTAAGTGATTCTCATTATTATTATTACTACTACTACACTGCAGAGAACAATGAGCCTGTGATGCCTCAAGTGTTTGCCCATCATTAACAGTAATAACAATATTACAAGATGGATTTTGTTCATGGTCTACTAATTCCTCTTCTTCCATAATTAAGTCCTTATGATCTTTAACATCATTTAAGTTACCTATATCCTTAGCGCAATCTTCTGTTTTCAATTTAGATGATTTGCCTAGCGTGGCTGAGTTATTGGAAGCCGAAGAAGCAGAGGAGGACGATGAAGATGAAGACGTAAAGCTTATTTGCTGTTGATTATGCTTTTTGGACAAAGAAAAACTTTTTCTTATTGAATGTAAACTATGTCTTATAAAGGAATCTCTTTTTATGTGGTTCGTCTCTAAATCATCTAATGTTTTAGATTTTGTCACTAGTTTATGATGTTGCTGCGACAAAGGCATAGACTGGGGTCTTTTTGAAAATGATGTCTTTACTTGATTTTCCCATATAATCGAAGGTTTTCTTAGAATATTCTGGAATTCTTCTAGATTTTCCGTAGAATCATATGTGGACTTTGACTTTTTTAATTTTTTTAATTTCGGCGGTTTTTTGGGTTTACCCAGTTTTTCCATTTTTTTTATTTTTTCCAATTTTTCCATTTTATCGGATTTTTTTAATTCAGTTGATTTTTCCTCGTCCTCAATTTTTTTAATTTTTTCTGTTTTTTCAATTTTTTTTCTTCCTGGCGAAGCTTCATCACGATATTTTTCAAATTCTTCTAATTTTGTTTCGACATTTAAGTTTTTTGGCCTTTTAGTATTCGTCTTATCAATGAACGAATATGATTTGATAAGAAATAAATTCGATTTATTTTTGTCTATTTGTAATTTTTGTTTAAAATCCATAATTTCATTATCGCTGGTACATGGTTGTTGTTGGTGTTGAGCGTTTTCCTCGTGTTGCTGCAATTGATTGTTTTGTTGATTTTCTTGCAATATATGCTCATCTAAGCTGGTTCTCTTAAAAGTGAGATCTTGCAAGCACGACTGCGTATTCTCAGGCTCGTTAATGTCTTTTAAGTTTTTCTTTGTACGCGCCATTTATTCTCATGATCTTTTCAAAACAAAAACATAGGTTTATTGTTTTTTTCTTTAGAACTTTAGAATCAGTTTCCTCTTTTTCTATAATTTTTTAATTTATTTCATTTTTAATAATTTTTATTGGTTTTTATTCCCTTTTTCCATCCAAAAAATAGCGTTAAAAAAATGTTTCTCACACGCTTGCTAGCACCAGTGTGTCATCAAGTGCTTAGCGATGTCTTTTGTTTTAATCTTTTTTTAATCTCTTATTCAACTTTTACCTTTGTTTTTAAAAGTAAATATGAAATGTTTAAACAAATCATAAACTTTACCTTAATTTTTAAAAGTAAATTTATAAGATTTATATCATTTTTCTCTTTTTTGTTTTTTCGTTAACCTTCAATTAAAAATTTTTTTAAATACTTTTTTTTTTGGTTTTTAATAATTTTCTTTTTAGATATTTAAGGTTTCTTTGAATTTGTTTTCAAGCAGAACAGACGTATTTTGAGTCAGTGAAAAAAAATTAACTTATAAATAAAAAAATATAATTTTTTGTTCTGATTTGTCAATTTGTTTTATCCTTTTAATCATAAAATGGATACTCCTAATCCTGTATTGGAAGAGAATTTGCCTCCTGATAAATTTGGAATGAGTCAAGAAACACAATCTTCCTTGGGAAAAAAAATAAAAAAATTATAAATAAAATAAGATATAAAATAGGTTTTAACTGACAGGTTGATATTTCAGGTTGAGAAATGTTTTCTAATCTCGTTTCTAAAACTTATTGCGTTGTTGTTGGTTTGTATTTTGTGTGGTAGAAGGTTTCAAAGATGGATGGCGTTAAAAAAATTGCCATTCGGTTATTAGACTTCTGTAGCAGAGAGAGAATATTTTTTTACCGCTCACAGATTGAAAGAAAGTGAGGCGATCAAACAAGATACGCGGCTCCTTAATATATATTATTTTATGAAGCTGTATGAGTATTCTTACGTTCGTAAGATTCTCAAAGGACAAGCCATACAACTGTTTCGTGTAGAAAGATATTCTATTATGATCACGCTTTGAAATTCCATAAACATATCTAATTATCTTATTGTAGACAACATTTAATTTGCACTTACTCGTGGAATCACAATGTGCAAAAAGCTCACATCCATATAGCAAATAGGGCATTAAATAGACCTTAGTAATAAGCATTCTGATTTTCAATGGTGTACAGAACTCTATTGGCCACAAGTTCGAAGCATATAGCTCATCTTGCCAACTACAGAGTTGACGTGATTCGACCAACTAAGTGTGCTATTAAAAATAATACCAAGGTTTCTTACTGATGAAAAAATTTCAATTTTCCTGTATTTCTCAGTTTTTGAAAACTTTTTTTCCCCTCCATATAATAAAGGGCCATCCTAATGCACATGTATATATAAACTAATTTGAAGAGTTGCGGAATCGGACCAATGGGCGTGGCACGCACCTTACAAAATAAATATTTAATGTCATATATCTAGAGTACTGTAGCAGATAAGGACTTGGGCCTTAGTGTGAGTTATTAATGTGAGTAGTATGGTAAAAAATGGGCGGGATCTCACCAGTGGGCGTAGCATCCTCCATATGAATAACTATTTAATAAGTATTTAATATAGTTCATACGTTATAAACGTTAGAACTAGATAAAAAAAATTAAGGGATCATATCAGAGGGCGTGGCACCGCCCATACAAAGTGAATATTTAATATCATATAACTGGAGTACTATAATAGATAAAGCCTTGGAACTTTGTCAGAGTTCATGAGTTATTAACGTGAGTAGTCGGACAAAAAATGGGCAGAACCGGACCAAAGGGTGTGGCACCCCCATTCAAAGTAAATATTAAATGTCATACATATGGAGTACTGTAACCATGAAAGCCTTGAAACTTTGTCAGAGTTCTTGATTTATTAATGTGAATAGTCTGATTACAAAATAGGCGGGATTGGACCAGCGTGCTTGTCAACCCATACAAAGTAAATATTTATGTGATATAACTGGAGTACTATAATAGATAAAGCCTTGAAACTTTGTCAGAGTTCATGAGTTATTAATCTGAGTAGTCGGACAAAAAAGGGCGATATCGGTCCAATGTGCGTGGCACTTCCTATACAAAAAAATATGAAGTACTAAGAAAATGGCAGTTTTGAAATTTCTGACAAGTACATTAACACCAAATCACTAAAATCAAAAATCGCTAAAACCGAAAATCGCGAATAACAAAAATCACCAACAGCAAAAATTGCCAGAACCGAAAATCTAGAATAACAAAATCGCAAAAAACCAAAATCGCCAAAATCGGAAATCGCGAACAAAAAAATCGCCAAAACCGAGAATCGCGAATAACAAAAATTGCCAAGGTCAAAAATCGCCAAAAACAAAAATCGTCAAAATCTAAAATCGCAAAAACAAAATTCGACAAAATCAAAAATCGGCAAAACTAAATAAAATGGTTTTCTAAAAAATGTATTCCCAGTTTTTTTACTTCGGTTACGATGGGTGTAGCGAAGCGCATCGGGTTACTAGTATTTAGTATTTATATAAAAAATAATAAAATCGTTCAATTCGTTTTAATCACAAAAAGTAAACAACTGAAAAATAATATTATTTCAACTGACATCATTTTTTAAATCTTCTTTATAAACAGTTCCACGCATCACTGACTCACTGATGTAAAACAATATATGATAAATATTTAATATTATAAAATTATTAAAAATGTGTCTTCTTTATAAAATAGCTCTCTCAAAAATTTTTTTCTATTAAGAAAGTACCTTTTCCTAATAAGTATCTTTTCTAAAAAAGAACCTTTTTTTAACAAAAGGTTTAACACGTTTTCTTAAAAAGTGCCTTTTCATTAAAAAGTACCTTTTTTCAAATAGTACACTTTCTCAAAAAATGCATTTCCTTTAAAAAGTTCCATTTCTTAAAAAAGTAATTCTTTTTTAAAAAATTGCCTCTTCTTTAAAAAGTACATTTTCTTGAAAAAATACCATTCCTGCAAAAAGCAAATTTTCTTAAAACGTGTCTTTTGGTAAAAAAAAAACACCGTTCTTAAAAAAGTGCCTCTTCTTAAAAAAGTAAATTTTCTTTAAAATTTACCTTTTCTTAAATTAGTAAATTTTCTAATAAAAAAAGGACTTTGTCTTAAAAAGTACCTTTTCTTAAAAATTACCTTTTCTTAAAAAAGCACCTTTTCTAAAAAATACTTTTTTTTATATAGTACCCTTTGTAAAAAAAACTACCTTTTCTTAAAAAGCACATTTTCTTAAAAAAATAAATTTTTTTAAAAAAAGCAGATGATATTCTTAAAAAAATACCTATTACTAAAAAATTATATTTTCTTAAAAAAGTATATTTTCTTAAACAAAGTACATTTTTTTAAAATAGTACCTTTTCTTAAAAAACTACTTTTTATTAATAAAATAACTTTCTTAAAAAAGTACATTTTCTTTAAAAGTATCTTTTCTATAAAAGCACCTTTTCTAAAGATACGTTTTCTTAAAAAGTGTCCTTTCATAAAAACTACTAAAAAATTGTCTCTTCTTTAAAAAGCACATTTTCTTGAAAAAATAACATTTCTGCCAAAAGTAAATTTTCTTAAAACGTGTCTTTTGGTAAAAAAAAGCACCTTTCTTAAAAAAGTGCCTCTTCTTAAAGAAGTAAATTTTCTTAAAAAAGTAAATTTTCTTTAAAATGTTCCTTTTCTTAAAATAGTAAATTTTCTAAATAAAAAAGTACTTTGTCTTAAAAAGTACCTTTTCTTAAAAATTACCTTTTCTTAAAAAGCACCTTTTCTAAAAAATACTTTTTTTATATAGTACCCTTTGTAAAAAACTACCTTTTCTTAAAAAGCACATTTTCTTAAAAAAATAAATTTTTTTAAAAAAAAAGCAGATGATATTCTTAAAAAAATACCTATTACTAAAAAATTATCTTTTCTTAAAAAAGTATATTTTCTTAAACAAAGCACATTTTTTTAAAATAGTACCTTTTCTTAAAAAACTACTTTTTATTAATAAAATAACTTTCTTAAAAAAGTACCTTTTCTTTAAAAGTATCTTTTCTATAAAAGCACCTTTTCTAAAGATACGTTTTCTTAAAAAGAGTCCTTTCATAAAAACTACTACAAAATTGTCTCTTCTTTAAAAAGCACATTTTCTTGAAAAAATACCATTTCTGCCAAAAGTAAATTTTCTTAAAACGTGTCTTTTGGTAAAAAAAGCACCTTTCTTAAAAAAGTGCCTCTTCTTAAAGAAGTAAATTTTCTTAAAAAAGTAAATTTTCTTTAAAATGTACCTTTTCTTAAAATAGTAAAGATTCTAAATAAAAAAGTACTTTGTAAGTACCTTTTCTTAAAAATTACCTTTTCTTAAAAAGTACCTTTTCTAGAAAAGCACCTTTTCTAAAAAATACTTTTTTAAATAGTACCCTTTGTAAAAAAAACAACCTTTTCTTAAAAAGCCCTTTTCTTAAAAAAAAAATACATTTTCTTAAAAAAAACAGATGATATTCTTAAAAAAATACCTTATATTAAAAAATTATATTTTCTTAAAATAGTATATTATCTTAAACAAAGTACATTTTTTTTAAATAGTAACTTTTCTTAAAAAACTACTTTTTATTAATAAAATAACTTTCTTAAAAAAGTACCTTTTCTTTAAAAGTATCTTTTCTATAAAAGCACCTTTTCTAAAAGGTACGTTTTCTTAAAAAGTGTCCTTTCATAAAAAACTACCTCTTCCTAAAAATTTACCTTTTCTTAAAAAAGCAGATTTTCTTTAAAAATTTAAAGAGTGCCTTTTATTTAAAAAGTACTTCTTATTAAAATAAAAAAAAAATTAAAAAAAAAAATTTTTCTTGAAAAAGTACATTTTCTTTAAAAAGATCATTTTCTTAAAAAAAACACTTTCTTAAAAAAAAGTAAAAAAAAAGTAAATATTCTTAAAAAAAATTTTCTTAACAAGCAAATTTTCTTAAAAGTACCTTTTCTTGAAAAATTACCTTTTTTGAAAAAGTTCCTTTTATTAAAAAAATACCTTTTCTAAAAAGTACCTTTTATTAAAAATATGCCTTTTTGTAAAAAAAAATAAATTTTCTTAAAAATTTACTTTTTCTTAAACCAGCACCTTTTCTTAAAAATGTTTCTTTTGTTAAAAAAGTAAATTTTCTTACAGAGTATATTTGCTTAAAAAAGTTCCTTTCCTTAAAATATTACCTTTTCTTGAAAAACACATTTTATTAAACAAGTGCCTTTTCTTAAAAAGTAGCTTTTCTTAAAAAAAGTATATTTTCTTAAATAGTAGTTTTCTTAAAAAAGTAGATTTTCTCAAAAGAAGTGCCTTTCCTTAAAGAGTAGCTAACAAAGAAAATTTTTTTTAAATAGGCCCTTTTCTTAAAAAAAAAACTTTTCTTGAAAAAATACATTTTCTTGAAAAAGTACATTTTCTTAAAAAAGTACCCTTTCTTAAAAAATTACCTTTTCTTAAAAAAGTATATTTTCTTAAATAAGTAAATTTTCTTAAAAAAGTACATTTTCTTAAAAAATATTTTTTTTAAATACCTTTTGTTAAAAAGCGTTTTCTTAAAAAGTAACTTTTCTTAAAGAGTACATTTCAAAATTAAATTTTTAAAAAGGAACCTTTTCTTAAAAAAGTACCTTTTCATAAAAACTACATTTTCTTAAAAAAGTAATTTTTCGAAATAAAAAGTGACTTTCTTTAAAATGAGTAACTTAACAAAAAATTAAATTTCCTTAAAAAAGTAGTTTTTCTCAAAAAAAAGTACCTTTTCTTAATAAAGTACCTTACCTTAAAAAATAACCTTTTATTAAAAGAGTACCTTTTTCAAACCGGGCGTTTTTTAAAAAAGTACCTTTTCTTAAAATTATCGTTTCCTAAAAAGTAGCTTTTCTTGAAAAGTACCTTTTCTTGAGAAATACATTTTCTTATAAAAAAAAAAAAAAAAATGTTTTTCAAAACAAAATTTTCGTATACTAAGGTCGTATAAATGGTGTTTATACTTGTTATTAAAAAATTTGTTTTGAATATAAATAGTTGGGCGTCAATCAAACGCTTTGACATTAAAATTGAACTAGCAGAAAACAAAGTTCACCGTATTGGTCAGATAGTACCTTAACTTGATATTTTTCTTAGTTTGTTTAAAAAATATATTTTTTAATTAGAAAAGTTAATATTTTTTTATAAAATTAATGAATTTGTGAATGTCAGTAATTTATCAGTCTCAAGATCTACATTAGCACATTTATTTAAACTAGCAGATTCCAGCCCTCGAAATTCGAGCGCAAATTCCAGGAAATTTTATTTTTTCATTAAATAAAGACCCTAAAAGTATGCTAATCAATTATAGCCAATTATAGCCAATTACAACACATTAACAAATTAAATAAACACACACATAGCATTGTATAATTTTATGTATGTGTTAGTACAAACTTTAAATGCAATTTACTCAAAATAAGGGAAAAATTTTAAAAATCTGTAAATCCGCAATTCGGCTAAACAGAAATACCTTTCAAATAATATACGTTTGGTCAAAATCGGGATAAAACGGTAGAACAAAACATCGGTCACAAGAAATCGCCTAGCCTATTAATATTATAGATCAATTAATTTATATTCTGCAAAACTGGTTAATACAGTTGTTTTTAATTTATTTTTTAATTAACTTTTTCTTCTATGTTAATTAAAGTTTAAAAACTAAATTTTATTTTGTGATATTTGAAAAAAGTGTTTAACACATTTTTATATTATTGTGAATATTTTAGTTGTCTTGGGTTTGTTGATATTTTGTTGTACTAGTTTTTGTTTTTATTTGGCTTTGTTTGTTTATTTATAATAAATTACGTCTTTTAAGGTTGTGATTTCTAAATTTAAACTTCCACAAAAGTTTTTTTTTTTTTTCTTTCTTTTTAGGCCCCAAAGTGAGGTCATAATATCGGTTTTAAAATAAATTTAAAAAAAAAATCTCATGTAATAAATTATTTTAAATGATAAATTTTAGAGCTGTCATTAAAAAAGTGATTAAAAACCAATGAAATATTTTTTCTATTTAAGTTTGATTGCAAAAAATTTTCTAAGTTTTTTCTGATTAAAAACCAAAAATATTTTCAAAAATCAATGTTAAGATTTTATTCTATTTTTTGAATTTTAAAATTAATATACAGAAACAGTGTTTTTTATAAATTAAAACTTTTATAAACATTTAATTTGTCTGGTCTATAGCATTTTGTGTTCAGGGTACAATTTTCGTTCGTCCGTCTGTCTGTCTGTCTGTCCGTGTATTTATTAGGGCGTTTCATCAAAAATGTTTGTATTTTTATGTTTGTAACTCTTAAAGCGGTCAGAAAAGATTTTAGAGAATTTTTTCAGATTTTTTGATATTTTGAGATAAAAATTGATTATGAAATATAATTTTTTTTTATTATTTTTCTCTGGTGCTATTTTGACAAAACCGGATAAATCACTTCTGCAGCCTACTAAAAAAATTATTGGCTGTAAAAATTAGTTTATACCACGTAGTGGTACAGGGTAAAAACATATTTGGTGAAACACCCTTTTAATCAAAATGAAAGTCGCAAACGGAACTATATTTAAATGAAATTTGCTACATAATCTTGAAGCGGTCCAAGGACGAATGTTATTGTAATTAGATAAAATCAATTAATGTTGAGTCCTTGCCGCCTATAAACTTAACTTTATTTACCCTGTGCTCCATATCACCAAATATATCTTAGACAAATTTGGTTTATGTGTGTTTATTACTAACATAAATCATCAGTCCCATAATAAACTGTGTAGGACAATTTTAAGTCATAGAAATGCGTCCAGATCTTCACTTAAATTTGTCTAAAGACAACAATATCATTATTTCTAGATCATATTGAGTAGTCACCGTATGAAATACGTTCATGATCGAACCATTTTTAGGTGAAGTTCCCACACAATATTAACATCACACATACGGTGGCGGTGTAATAGTCCGTGACTTTTTGGCATAAGCTCGCAGTTAATTTAATATCAACACTGCTGCCGTCAACTATATCCGTTAATAGACTACCTGAAAATTTTGAAATTTTTTCTATTCATCAAAGCCTACAACCCCGAGAATTTGGAGAAATGGAATAAGTGAAAATTGATTACTCATAAAACAGTATTTTTGAGGGAAAAAACCATCACTAAAAAAAAAGGAAAAGCTTGACTCTGCATCATCTATTTCAATAGCAACAAGTACGAGTGTTTAATTCGGCTGTGCGAAATCTTTGGGATTTACCTTTACATAAATATCTGAACTAAATATCTGAACTATATATAAAAAAGTTTAAAAAAAATATTTTAAAAGTAAAGAATTTGATCAACTTAAAACCAAATTATTACAACAAACACACTGAATTTTTAACATTTTTTAGAGGTGTCTTCATATTTTTGGATATATTTTGTCACAATGGCCGATATACCCAATTTTCAATAGCAACCTGCTGGAAATAATGGCAAGCAATCATTACCAGGTAAATGTTTTATTTTTTGAATGAGCGTGATTTCAACAGACAGATGGACAGACAGACATCGCTATATCGACTCGAGTTGTTATAAGGATCAAGAATATATATGCTTTATGAGGTCGCAAATGCATTTTTCGATGCGTTTCAAACAGAATGACTAATTGATATATACCCTGATTTGCGGAAAATTTCCCGAAAACAATTTCCCGAAAACAATTCCCCGAAATTACAATTTCACGAACACAATTTCCGGAAATGAAAATTTCCCGAAATAACAATTTCCCGAACACAATTTCCCGAAATTGCAATTTCACTAAATTACAATTTCCCGAAATACAATTTCCCGAACACAATTTCCCGAAACTTCAATTTCCCGAAATTACTATTTCTTCAAAGAGCTTGTTGATGGCATTTCCGAAACAATAGCATCAGAAATTCCGACCGAAGCGCGAGCAATCAGCTCATGACCACTTGATGTAGTGGTCCGGGCAAGATCTTTTAGCTCATTAACGATTTTTTCTTTAGCAAAGAAAGCCGCTTCGGCACTGTGGTTGTGAAGAGCCTCTTTTTTTATAGTATCGTTGTTATGACCCTACCGGTACAATGTTTTCCTCGATAAAGGATACAACGCCAATAAACGCTATCAACGGACTGACCGTCGTCATGATACAAGAAACCATTCCAAAGCAACCTCGGTTTACCTTTTTCGCTATCCAGGAATTCGAGTGGCATAGTAACTGAGTATTACAACACAATTAATAAAAAACTTCGCTATGCAAGATGGTAACGATTCCGTTGCAGCTACTGCATGGGCAGGATGTGATGGAGTGAGCGTTATCCGTCGGGAAGTCTGAATACCGAAGTGTTGAAAGCCACAATGAAAAAATAAGCGTATGACACTCCATTAAATAGGTCCGGATGACGAGGGAGGGTGGAAGAGGAAGGGCGCGGTGCGGGGTGGGGGAATTGTTTTTTCGAGAAGTCGTATACTCGGGAAATTGTTTTTTCAAGAAATCGTATGCAGCAAGTTTTTTTTATTGGGGAAATCAAGAATACATGGGAAGTTGTAAACTAAAAATAGGGAAATTGTAATTTCGGGACATTTTTTTCGGGAAATCGTAATTTCGGGAAATTGTAATTTCGGGAAATTGATTTCGGGAAATTGTTTTCGGGAAATTGTAATTTCGGGAAATTGTTTTCGGGGAATTGTTTTTTTGGGGAATTGTTTTTTCGGGCAATTGTTTTCGGGCAATTGTATTTGGGAAATTGTTTTCGGGAAATTGTTTTCGGGAAATTTTCCGCAGACGATATACCCTCTGCATAGTGGTGTGGAGGGTATAAAAAAAAGTGATTAACCGAGTTCCATTGTGGTGGCACTAGGTGGTTACTTTAGCCGCAGGGTGCAAGTTCTCGAGTTTCTTGGTGCCATAAACATATCATACGGCTCCATGATTTATATTTAATATGTTCACCGCAATTGACCATAAACACAATCGTGTAGCAACTTTAAAAAAGTGCTTGGCGTTGCTCAAGCGTAAGACGTTTTATAAAACATGCTAAATGAAACATGATGCATTACAACAGATAGATACCCAGGCAGCAGTCTAAGGAATTGGTTTCTTGGGGCCAATTATCGTCGAAGAAATACTAGACGGGCTTATTGGCCAATAAAGTCATGGGGATAGTTTTTTATGATATTGGCGGCAGAATTCCCATTAATAACCATCGAAAGGAAAAGCGATAACCTGCGATTCAACGAAGATTTAATGAAAAAACGACCGCAATTGATCAAGAGGAAAGTGCTTCTTCATCACGACAATACATCGGTACACACATATGTAGTTGCCATTAGAAAATTCATTAATTGTGCTACTAATTGCTACCTCATCTGCGGTATTCTCCGGATTTATCCCCCAGTGACTGTTTTCTATATCCAAACCCAAAGAAATGGCTGGATGGGCAAAGAATTCGCTCCAGTGATGAAATGTGTATTTTGAGGACCTTGGGAAAATAATAGCAGTAACGTTGGCGAAAGGATGAGCTCAAAAAAAAATTTTTTGTTTTGCATCCAAAAAGTCACGGATCTATTTTTCCACTCTGGTATCAGCAGGCAAGAAATCACTAAAATTTGGTTTTTAGTGAGTTTTTAATGCACCCGTTATGGTTAAGATCAAACATTTATGGACCACAGACCAATTCCCGAAACTCATAGTATAGAGTATAGTATAGTCTGCTTAGCTTGACTATAATTCTCTTACTTGTTTAAAATTGAATTTATTAAAAAAAACAATAATTTGCATTTAAATGTTTTTAGTAGCCTATACCACTATGTGGTCAGGGTATATAGACAAATATTTTATTATACCGATCGACTCAGAATTACTTACTAAGTCGATTTTGCGATATCCCTCTGTCTGTCTGAGTTTGTGTTGATGTTTATAACTACCAAAAATAATTGACCTAGACCCATCTTTTATACCGATAGACTCCAAATCACTTTCTGAGTCCATTTTGCGATGTCCTTCCGTCTGTCCATCTCTCTGTCTGTCTCGAAATGCGTGATATAGGGTAGCGTATAGTCGATCTAGACTTACTATATTTCTTTACTTGTTTATTTAAAATAATTTTTTTAATTTAAGTTAATTTTTAAATATTTTTTTTTTTAATTTTAAAACTCATAATATAGAGTATTCTATAGTCGGCTTAATCTGACTGTAACGCTCTGACATGTTTAAAATTTAGTTTATTAAAACCAAAAATTTTGTTTAAATATTTTTAACACTCTATACCCGTCTGCGGAAAATTTCCCGAAAACAATTTCCCGAAAACAATTTCCCAAATACAATTGCCCGAAAACAATTGCCCGAAAAAACAATTCCCCGAAAAAACAATTCCCCGAAAACAATTTCCCGAAATTACAATTTCCCGAAAACAATTTCCCGAAAACAATTTCCCGAAATTACAATTTCCCGAAATCTCAATTTCCCGAAATTACAATTTCCCGAAATTAAGATTTCCCGAAAACAAATTTCCCGAAATTACAATTTTCCTATTTTTAGTTTACAACTTCCCATATATTCTTGATTTCCCCAATTAAAAAAACTTGCTGCATACGATTTCTTGAAAAAACAATTTCCCGAGTATACGACTTCTCGAAAAAACAATTCTCCCACCCCGCACCGCGCCCTTCCTCTCCCACCTTCCCTCGTCATCCGGACCTATTTATTGGAGTGTCATACGCTTATTTTTTCATTGTGACTTTGAACACTTCGGTATTCAGACTTCCCGACGGATTACGCTCACTCCATCACATCATGCCCATGCAGTAGCTGCTACGGAACCGTGCATTGTGAAGTTTTTTAGTTATTTGGGTTGTAATACTCAGTTACTATGCCACTCGAATTCCTGGGTAGCGAAAAAGTTAAACCGAGGTTGCTTTTGAATGGTTTCTTGTATCATGACGACGCTCAGTCCGTTGATAGCGTTTATTGGCGTTGTATCCTTTATCGAGGAAAACATTGTACCGGTAGGGTCATAACAATCACAGTGCCGAAGCGGCTTTCGTTGCTAAAGAAAAAATCGTTAATGAGCTGAAAGATATTGCCCGGACCACTACATCAAGTGGTCATGAACTGCTTGCTCGCGCTTCGGCCGGAATTTCTGATGATATTGTTTCGGAAATGCCATCAACAAGCTCTTTGAAGAAATAGTAATTTCGGGAAATTGTGTTCGGGAAATTGTATTTCGGGAAATTGTAATTTAGGGAAATTGTAATTTCGGGAAATTGTGTTCGGGAAATTGTAATTTCGGGAAATTATCATTTAGGGAGATTGTGTTCGGGAAATTGTAATTTCGGGAAATTGTTTTCGGGAAATTGTTTTCGGGAAATTTTCCGCAAATCCTCTATACCACCATGTGGTCAGGGTATCATGAGTTTCTGCTGATGTTTATAACTACCGCAAATATGTGACCTAATTCCACCTTTTATTAGACTGATTGACTAAGAATCACTTTCTCCGTTAGCCTGTCTGTCTGTCCGTCTGTCTGTCTGTCTGTCTCGCTATCTATCTGTCTGTCTCGAAATGCATGGTATAGGACAACGTATAATCGGTCCAGACTGGCTATAATTCTGTTACTAGTTTATTTTATTTCTAAGTTTAAGTTAATTCTTTTGAAAATTAAAATCGGCTTGATATCCAAAAATATTAATAAAACTAATAAGAAGCAGACTTATTTTTGTTTTTCATTTTTTAATGTGTTTTTTTTTTTTTTTTTGTAATTTCAAAATATAGACAAAATATTACATTTTAATTTGTCAATAAACAAAAACCAATGAAAATACAAAATACAAAAAACTGCACTTTGAATATTTTTGAACTACTGAACTAAAATTGTTGGTCTTCTGTTTATGTTTGTTTTTGGACCTCAAACCGAATTTAATCATTAAAACACAAAACAAAAGGTCAACTAAAACTTTTAATTAGTTTAAGTTAATTTTTTTATATTTGTTGAAGTTTAAAACTCATAGTATAGAGTATTCTACAGTTGGCTTAAACTGCCTATAACTCTCTTACTTGTTTAAAATAAAATTTATTAAAAACCAAAAAAATATATATATTTTATTTTATCTTATTTTTCAGTTTAAGTTAATTTTTGAAAACTGTTTGCTATTAAAATTTTTGAATTAAATTTTTCACAAATTTTGAATTTTACTATCACCTTATGTTTTGTTTTTTATTAGTTTTTTTTTTTATTATTTATTTATTTTTTTTATACATATATATTTTATTTGTAATAAACCGATTATATTAAACTTAAATATCACATTGAGTTTTTTCAGTTTCTATTAAATTGAATCATTTTTAAATCTTATTTTTTGTTAAGAATTTTTTTTGAATTTTAGCGGATCAATTTATTTGTATTTTTATTATTTTTGTTTTTTTTTTTTTTTATATGTTTTATTTATTATCAATCGATAATATTTTTCTCAAATATTTGTTATCATATCGAATTTTTTTTTTTTCGTATTCCAGCCACACTTACAAAATTTTTTTTTTAATATTTTCACAATTTAATTCACGTTATTTATAATTTCTTTTAATTTGTATATTCTGTAACAAAATTCACGTTGCTTCTTGTAATAATTTTTTTATTTTTCACAATATTTTCTTCTTTTCCGTCAGTTAAGTGGAAGAAAAAATTAGACTTTACCACCTCCCATCAATATATAGTAAGTATTTAGTATGTATTTTGTGTATATGCGCGTCCGCTACTCTCGCATGTTTATTTTGCACTGAAAAGTAATATCAAAAAAATTATACAGTTTTTTTTGTTTAGTCTCAGTGTGTTATTTGTGAGTGTAAGTATGTATGTCGTGTCGAGTATTTTTTTTTTTTTTTGCTTGCCGGTCGTTTATACCCACTTGCTGCTTAAGTTGCTACCCCTTGATAACAAAAAAAGCAACAAAAAATCATAATAATAATAATGATTTTTGTTTTAAGCTTTTAAAGTAATTTGACTTTTTTTTAAATAATATAACAGCAACAAAAAAATGTCAACGACATAAATACGACAATTAACATTCAAAAATGAAATATCTAATAATTTTAAAAATTCATAACTTTTTTACTTTAAAAATTATATAATACAAATAGAAATAAATAAATACAAATACATCTTTCACCTAAAAAAAAAAAGTTCAGGAAAGTTTCTAAGAGAACTCTAACATAAACACGTGTTTTGATGTTTTTGGTATTGATCTAGGAACTTGACAATTTAACTGTCTTTTATGATTTATTTTTGTGCAAGTGTCATCAAAGAACAAAATGTTTTTAAAACTATTGGCAAGGCTGAAAATATAAATATAAAATATATTTTTCCATTTTGCAATATAATGGTATTTCTATGAATTTTAAAGGTATATAAAATTTTGTACCACTAAAATGGCAAGGCGGCCTAATTAGGCACGTCTTGAAAAATTTTTAAAAAAAATTGAGCCGAAATTTGATATAATATTATTTTCTGCACAAGCGTTGGCAACTCCTCGTTCGCAATTCTCATTTTATATGATCTTAGCCTTAAATTTTCTGATGATTCTTATAGTTTTTTCTTGAGGATTTAAAAAATTTATATAAGAAAATGTTAAGTGTGGTTGGCAACGCCATATTTATATAACTGATTTCTTATAATCGATCACTCTGTCAGTATTTATGTCCTAATGCACAATACTATCTGCGGAAAATTATTTTTGGCAGCTCCTCTTAAAAAACATTTCTAACAAAGACGGTGGAGACTGTTAAAGCCCAGATTTTTTTAAAGCATTCTAGCTTTTTCTATGTGAAAATTACCTTTTAAGTTGTCAACGCCACCTTTAAATAATCGATGTTCACTCAAAGAATCTAATGGACAGGTTCGATTTATGCATTACACGTTCATCAAAAATTTATTTAAACTTAATTTCTGGTCCTTTTTTAGAGGATTCAAATATTGGTAACTCCTTTTATATATTTGATTTATTGAGTACATTCAAAATTAGGTTTTGAAATCTAGTAATAAATTCTGCGTTATGTTTTAAAAACAATAAAATGCAGAAATTCCTTAGTTTCAACTTTTTTCAATTTAAAAAATAAAAAAACTACCAGGACAAATGCGAGATAAGGAGTTTAAAATATTAAATTAAAAAACCCCATTAAAATATTAAATTTAGAAATATTTACCTAACATTGTTAAGGGACTGGGCTGCACGTGATAAATAAAAATTCATCTTTTCAGTAATTTAACATGACCCTATGACGTTCTCGTCTTCGACACCACCTAGTACAATTTGCTGCAATATGTTATTCACAGAACATTGTAACCCATTAAATGCACGTTTCAGGATATTTTTTGGTATTAATTGGATAAGGGACTTGAATGGCCCATGGAAATTGCAGATATAGTGTTACAATGTCCCATAAAAAAGTTCCTCTTAAAATTCTGTTGGAAACATTCAAACTCATTTAGCTCAAAAGAACTATTACACTACTTTTTGAGTCTTATTAAGTGCAGTTTGTTCCACAGTGTTGTCGTAATCGGTGGGTTAAATGTTTTCCTGAAATTTTATCTTAAATTCTTCGAGATCAAAAAGTTGAAAAATTCTCTTAATCTAGATAGACACAAATGAAATTGATTTTTTTAATGTCCTATCACTAAACCAGAGGACCGTCACCATCCCCCTATTGAAATAAGATGTCCGTTTCCTTTTTTCATGTCCACAAACAACGTGTACAAAGTGAGAAAGTATTTTGTTTTAAGCAATCTAATTATGATTTGATAAATCGTTCTATACGTAACACTGATTGGCATGAATTGTTGGTTATTACTAATAACAGCCCTTTTAATATTGATATGATGATTGATACATTTCTATAAAACCATTTATTACATTATGGATAAATGTATTCCAAAACGAATTATTTTTAATCACACTGGCCCTCCTTGGAGTTCCAAGCAACTATCGATGTTAAACAAGTAAGAAAATTATAGTCGGTCTAGACCGAACGTACGATACCCTATACCATGGTTTAGAAACCCTATCTCTTCGGTCCAACTAACTGTATATAGAAAATAAGCAAAAACCAAATTTGAGTGGCATTGTTATTAATTTTTTTGGCTGCAGATATGAAAAAGTTCATATCGGGTGCTATATTTATATTGGACTAGGTCAAAAAATGGACCGCTCCTGACCATTTTTGGTAAAGTCACTTATATGTCACTTATATTTTGAAAAAATATACACAAACCAAATTTGAGATAAATCTGTGCAATATTTTTGTTTTTTTTTTTTTGATAGATTTATGTGAAGATCGGGAAGCAGCTCTATACGGGTCCTATGACTAAGAATTGTCCAATAGGATTATTTTTGGACTACTGATTAATGGATACAATAAACACATACAAACCCAATTTTACTGAGATATATATGATAGTTTGGATCTTATGGCAATTTATGTTAATTTCATAGGGGTCATTTGTATGGGGACTAGGTCTGAACATGGACCGATTTTCACCGATTTCAATAGCGTTCATCATATGGCCGATAGAAGCTTATATACCAAAGTTCATCAAAATATATTCGTATTTGCGACCTGCAATTTGATTACAAGGTTTACATGGACACACAGACGGACCGACGGACCCACGGACATCGCTAAAACGACTCCGAAAGTGATTCTGAGCCGATCGGTATAATAAAAGATGGGTCTAGGTCAAATATTTTTGGTAGTTACAAACAGCAGCACAAAGTCAGTATAAAAACAAGTAAGAAAATTATAGTCGGTCTAGTCCGACTATACGAAACCCTATACCATGGTTTAGAGACCCTATCTCTTCGGTTCAACTAATTGGATATAGAAAATAAGCATAAACCAAATTTGAGTGGCATTTTTATTAATTTTTTTGGCTGCAGATATGAAAAAGTTCATATCGGATGATATGTCTATATGGGGACTAGGTCCAAAAATGGACCGATCCTGACCATATTTGGTAAAGTCACTTATATTTTGAAAAAATATAAACAAACCAAATTTGAGAAAAATCTGTGCAATATTTTTGTTTTTTGATAGGAAGCAGCTCTATATGGGGCCTATGACTAAGAGTTGTCCAATTGAGATCATTTTTGGACTACTAATTAATGGATGTAATATATACATACAAACCCAATTTGACTAAGATTTGTATGATAATTTGGATCTTATGGCAATTTATGTTGATTTCATAGGGGTCATTTGTATGGGGGCTAGGTCTGAACATGGATCGATTCTCACCAATTTCAATAGCGTTCATCCCATGGCCGATAGAAGCTTATATACCAAAGTTCATCAAAATATATTCGTATTTGCGACCTGCAATTTGATTACAAGGTTTACATGGACACGCAGACGGACGGACGGACATCGCTAAAACGACTCCGCAAGTGATTCTGAGTATAATAAAAGATGGTTCTAGGTCAAATATTTTTGGTAGTTACAAACAGCAGCACAAAGTCAGTATAAAAATAAAAATAATAAACTTTACAGAAAGTATAAGTCAACTTGTACTCTTACTGATTACGGAAAATATTGTACTTGCCGGGATGAATACAATTTATTGAATACTAGTCTTTACAACAGTTATATGAATAAAATGAAAACTAATTTCAAGCGGAATCCAAAATCGTTCTATAATTTTGTCAATTCTAAAAGAAGATCTCACGAATTTCCGCCTGATATTGCTTAAGTAACATGTTTGCTGACTTTTTTTCTACAAATTATTCCGATGCCCAATATGATAACTCCTTTTGATCTTGCTCAAATCAAACAATTCGTTTACCATTTATTGAACTTGCTGAAGTTGCATGTGAATTAAAGATATTAAAAACTTCGTTTAACCATCGACCTGATGGCGTTCCCAATTGTCTTTTAAAGTATTGTGCTGCTGAAAGGTTCTCTGTTCCTTTGACCATCATGTTTAACACATCCATCAAATATGGTTACTTTCCTAATTGCTGGAGAAATTCATATATTATTCCGTTATTCAAATCCGGTTGTAAACTGATTTGAAAAACTATAGAGGAATTGCCAAACTTAGTTCAATTCCCAAACTTTTCGATAAATTCATCTCACACTACCTGAGCCATAAGGTATCATCTTTAATATCACCGTTTTGGCATGGCTTTCGTAAGGGTTGCTCAACTATAATAGCGTGAATTAAATTGCCAACACTTAAAAGCCGTAGAACCCTGCTGAATGTGTCGTTTTTGTTAATTCTGATTAATGGTGATGTATCGTCAGTATTCTTGTTACGCAATATTTCATTTAATGTTCCTCAGCGACCTACACGTTACTTTCATCCACTTTCAATTCCAGTTTTCCGTACCAACTATGCCAACGCCGATCCGTTAAGAAGATTATGTACTAACTTTAATGATTTGTATAAATTTGTTGATTATTCTCTAACCATTTATATTGTAAAACGTAACACTATTCTGTATTTAAACCGTTAAATTTACAAATTAGTCATTTCATATGGTAAAATTGTTTATACTATATTTTATAATTTTAATGCCTGTAAGGATTTATTCCATAGACTAAAATAAAATAAATAAATAAAAATATTAAGATATAAGTGTTGCCAACACAGTTTTTAAGCTAGCGTTTTCCAAATATTTATGATAATAACTGTGGATTCACATAAAAGAAATGTTTCTGGAACTTAATTGAAATAAATCTTTAAAAATTATTTAAAAGAATGTTCAGGTCTTTATGTCAAAAGACTAAAATATCGTCAAATTGCAATCTACTCTGCGCTCTCAAAGGTGATGGAGAGCATGATCAATTATTATCTTGTCAGCTACCTAGAAGCCAACTTACTTCTTAATGATCGACAGTATGGCTTCCGTAGAAATCGTTCTACGGGAGACCAGTTAGCTCTACTTTCTGAACGCAAAAGTTGATCCATTTACAATTTTGGTGAAAGTAAAGTGGTTGCTCTAGATATTTCCAAGGCGTTCGATTACTTGTGGCACGGTGCATTGATAACAACGCTTATTGCATTTGGAGTCGGCATCGACTTCTCTCGATTTATACAGATTTTTCTCAGATATCGTACAATATCTGTTGTTATTGATGGGGTCTCAGCTTAATTCAGGTGTAACTCATGGTTCTGTCCTTTATCCTTTTCCTTATCTTTTTGAATGACCTTCTTGGTCAAACCTTCAATTTTATCCACTCTTTCGCAGATGACAGCAACATTTGTCATCCATTTTCCTTCAGTCGTAGGCCAAGTCTTTTTGGAGTTGGGGGCAAAAGGCTGACAATGAATGACATACTCAATTAAGACCTGTTAGCAATCTCCGAGTGGGGTAAAGCGAATAGGGTTGATTTTAATGCGCGGAAGACTCAATGTTGTTTGTTAATCCATAGATCCTTGGCTTCAACAAAGTCATCGATATATGTGGGTGGTATAGATATTTAGAATTCGGATACTCTTGATATTCTGAGCATGAGAATGCGATGTCCGTTGGAACGATCATGTTTATCCAGTGTCGAAAGAACCTTTCAAGTGTCTTGGTTCTAGTTCACTCTTTCGAATCTCCTTGAAATCTTTACCACTAACATGCGACAGAAAATGGAATACAACTCCCATATATGTGCAGGAGCTTTGAAGTCTATTTTGGAGCTACTGGACCATGTACTAAAGAGGGCGTAGATGCTCATTAATGACAGCAGGGTATCCAACTCTGTTGACTCATTGGAACATCGTCAAAATGTGGGTTGTGTAACACTGTTCTATAGATACTACCATCGGAAATATTCTTCTGAGATTAGCGAACTCATTCCCGAGTTTCACTAGTAGATCACATCCATTTGTAGTCTATTATTCAGTTGAGTGCACAACGCATTACAGAGAATATTATTATTATATTTATCGGTCGAACTAGCCGTATGTGGAATAACTTCCTCAACAAGTATTTCCTGACAATTGCAATCTAATAAAATTTAAGGAAAATATCCACAAAGGCTACTCCCTCTTTCCTCCATCCCATAACCTATTTTCACGAAATCAGCACAATGCATTGCATTTGTTAGGCGCATCTTCTGAGTGTTTGTTAATAATAATAAAAATAAATGTTAGAAAATTATAGTCTGTCTAGACCGACTATGCGAGAGACTATTAGAGAATTCGTCTTAGGTCCATAACCCAAATCTGAAAAGAATTTTTCTTAATTTTTTTGCCTGCAGATTTTAAAAAGTTCATATCGGATGCTATACTTACGTGAGGATCAGGTCGAAAAATGGACTGATCCTGACCATATTGGGTAAATTCACTCCTTTTTGCAAAAACCAAATTTCAAGAACAATCTGTGTTATATTTTTGTTTTAATAGGATTAAGTAAAGATCGGGAAACAGCTTTATATAGGGGCTATGACTAAGAATTTTTTTATTTTTGGACTACTAATGGAAGTAATAAAACGCGCATACCCAATTTGACCGGGATCTATATGATAATTTGGATATTATGGCAATTTTAACGCGATCTCATAGGGGTCATTTGTATGGGGACTACGTCTGAACATGCATCGATTTTCACCAATTTGAATAGCGTTCGTGCTATGGCCGATAGAAGCTTACATACAAAATTTCATTAAAATATGTTCACATTTGCGGCCTGTAGTCTTATTACAAGATTTACATAGGCACACAAACGGACTGACGGGCGGACATCGCTAAAACGACTCAGAAATCGATTCTTAGTCGGTCGGTGTAATAAAAGATGGGTCTAGGTCAAATATTTTTGATAGTTCTAAACATAAGCACAAAGTCCTTATATCCTGACCTCATCATGGTACAGGTTGTAATAATCAAATGGATCATAAGGCACTAAGTCTGTACCCACTTTCCTAAATTTTCTTTAAAGACATTGATGTGAGTATATTGTTTATTTATTATTTCAGTTATATTTTAATGGAAAATTTTGTTATTGTACATAAATTCTGCACATACATATGTATGTACATATATCCACAAGCAGACGTACGTACGTACACACGGGTATACAAAATTATTTGTCTACCAGGAAAATTGTTTTGTCTATTTATTTATTTATTTGTTTGGCTTTTTTTCCTAGATTTAACAAAGAATTATGTGAATTAGTTTTAAAATTATTAATGATGTTTTTGGGGGTGTTTTTTATTTAAATTACGTGACTTAGTAAAAAGCTCTATACGAGTACTTATATTTTCAAATAAATATTGTGAATGTTCTGGCGATTTGTATTTATTTTAAGAAGAAATACATAATTTTCTAACCAAAATGATGTTTTTAGCAAAAATGTGTTGAAAGTGAAAATGCTGAAATTTATGTGTAAACATTTTAGTATAAAAATATTTCTAAAGAATTGAATGACATCAAAAACAACAAAAATGAGAGGAGAAAAAAATATAACGAGATGAAAAATATATGTATCTTTAGAAAATGTTTTGAAAGTTTTTAGAATGTAAAATATGTGTCAGATAATGAGTAGAATTTATAAAGAAAATTTATATAATTATACGGAAAATATTTTGTCATTTGGAAATAATTCTTTTTATAAATTTTCATAAACAAATTAGCGTGCGTTGCAAATTTAAAATTTATTACCAAAAAACTGATGCTTTGTTAATGATAACCAATGAAAAAATCCCGTATTTCAAATGCAAAAATCACATATTGCAAATAAATTATTAAAAAAATAAATTAATTTAGTAAGATAGAATAAGTAAAAATGCATCTTTTACATTTACTTTGATCTTAATTTACACAATTAATGCCACTTTGATATCCTTAAAAGAAAAACCTCCATATTTCCCAAGTTTAAGACTCAAAGCTCGACAAAGAGCCAAATTTTACCCCATTCAATGAGATTTGACCAAGAATTATATGTACATATTTATTTCGAATGCCTATCTTAAGGATTTAATTTCATACACACAGAAAAAATATTCGCCAACCGTTTTGCTCTAAAGTGGAACAACCGTATTTTCGATTGTATCAACAGAAATTTAATAGCATCTGCAAATTTTTTATTATGAAAACATATTTACTGTTAAGGTAATAGAATTGTAATCATAGTGAACCCGAAATGCGGTTATTAGCATTATCGCAATTCGGTTGGCAATAAATTCGGTAGCCACAACGTATCTGTTTTCTGTGTGTACACATTGCCTATTTGAACTTAGGAAATACCGAATTTTTATACCCTATACCACTATGTGGTTTGGGTATAATGACTTTGCGCTGCTGTTTGTAACTACTAAAAATATTTGACCTAGACACATCTTTTATTATACCGATCGAATCAGAATCACTAACTGATTCGATTTAACAATGTCCGTCCGTCCGCAGGTCGCAAATATAAATATATTTTGACGAAATTTGGTATATAAGCTTTAATCGGATGAACGCTATTGAAATTGGTGAGAATCGGCCCATGTTCCGACCTAGCCCCCATACAAATGACCCCTATGAAATCGACATAAATTGCCATAAGATCCAAATTCTCATATAGATCTTACTCAAATTGGGTTTGTATGCGTTTATTACATCCATTAATGAGTAGTCGAAAAATGATCCCTATGCGACAAATCTTAGTCATATGCTCCATATAGAGTAATTTTTTTAATCAACCTATCACTGAGCAGAGTCAACTATTTAGTTTTAATTCTGTAACACAAGATGATGTATCAAGGAGTTGCCTAGCTGTTAAGTCAAATGCTGTAGGATTTGATAATATTCACCTAAAGTTTTTAAAAGCTATTCTTCCTGTTTTGTTACCATATATCACATTCATATTCAACAATATCATAATTAAAAGTACTTTTCCTGCTAACTGGAAGTATGCTAAAATAATACCTACACCAAAATCCAGTAATGAGTACCGACCTATTTCTATATTACCATTTCTATCAAAAGTATTTGAGAAGCTACTACATAAGCAAATGTACGATTACATAAATAGAAATGGCTTACTTACAAGCAGACAGTCAGGTTTTCGGCCTAAGCATAGTTGCGTAACTGCGCTTATTAATGTCACGGAGGAAATACGGAGTAATATTGATGCTGGTTTCATGTCATTTCTTGTTTTATTAGATCACTCTAAGGCATTTGACATGGTTGATCATGGAATTCTTTGTATGAAACTGTAAACTTTGCTTAAATTTTCTTTGTCGTCCACTCGATTAATTGCGTCCTACTTATTGGATCGTAAACAGTCAGTCTTTGCTAATAAAAAAATATCACGATCACTGCCAATATCGAAAGGTGTTCCTCAAGGATCAATCGTTGGTCCTCTACTTTTTACAATATACGTCAACGATTTACCAGAGCAACTAATGTACAGCAGTGAATCCCAGCAAATCTAAAAGGGTGTGAAGTTAGCGACGAAAGATAACTACGTTTTTCAAAAATGTTAAATACTTAACAGAGACTGTTAAATTAACAGAATTTTTTTGAAGATAACTACGAAAGTTAAATTTGTTTTTCAAATAAGTTGAGGGGTTAAGATATATAGTGGTATTAGTAAATTATAAAAAAAAATAAAAATAAATTGAATTTTACAAAAAAATAAAAGTCTAAACAAATACAATAAAATTGTTTCTACTATAATAGGGGAAAACTAAATGACAAAATTTGACGAAATGGTCCGATTAAGGGCTTAGCCCTATATGGCAGTTTGTACATTAGGACTAGTAGTTTACAAAAATACCCCCAAATAAAGGGTCCGCCATCTAACGTTTTTTTTTTTTTTCAACTAGTGCTTATTTCGTGAATGGTAACACTTAGCTCATGTCTGATTTGACAGATAATTAGTTTTATCCTTCCGCTGAACGAATATGGTTGTGTATACGCTTGAACAACGCTGGGATATATTGCGACATTACTTTGAAAATCATGGTAATGTTGCAGAATGTGTGCGAAAATTGCGTACGGATTTTGGAAGAAGAGAAGCACCGTCAGCTCCGTATGTTCGTTATCTTGTGAAGAAAGTGAAAGAAACTGGCATCCTCATCGATAAAGCAAAGCGTGAAAAGCCAAAAACAGTGCGTACACCCGAGAATATTGCTGCTGTGGCAGAAAGTGTGCGTGAAGCGCCATCAACATCAATTCACCGTCGTTCACTAGAATTGAACATTTCGGAGGCATCATTGAGACGAATTTTGCATAAAGACCTTGGTATGACGCTGTGAGGACCCAATTTTGATACAAAATTGGCCACACATTAAATGTACAGCGAACCGTAGGCAACCAAACAGACCGGACCGGTGAATTACATTCACCATGACACAAGACAGTGAATTACATTCACTAAAGGACGGACCGGTGAATTACATTCACCACGACAGGCAGTGAATTACATTCACAACGAAAGGCAGTGAATTACATTCACTAAGACACCGGTGTGAATTACATTCACCACGACAGGCAGTGAATTACATTCACTAAGACACCGGTGTGAATTACATTCACCCAAACAATAGACCACACACACACAGTTACACATCCTCATCATCAAACAATAGACCACACACACACAGTTACACATCCTCATCATCAAACAATAGACCACACACACACAGTTACACATCCTCATCATCAAACATCAGATCACACATACACTCAGCATCAAACATCGAACATCAAACCACCGACTCACAGTTACACACACTCAGCATCAAACAGCAAACCACCGACTCACAGCTACACACACCAAACATCGAACATCAAACCACACACACAGCTACACACACTCACCATCAACCATCAAACCCACGCAACCAAATAGCAACAAGTGAGCACACCATACACAAACAATCAAACACGGTGCGTGTCATAGGCTGTGTGGTGCTCTCTCATCAAACCAGACACAAGCAGCGATCAACCGGTGAGAGTTTGTAGCCACGACAAAGCGACATGGTTGAGTGAGAGATCGGCTTATAACAGGGACGACCAACGAGTCAGAAGGGATCAGTTTTTCGCCAGCAGCTTCAGTGGACATACATCAACGAGGTTACGGGAGACATCGGAGCGAAAACCCGGTAAGGTGGCTAAAGATTTTTATTTTTCTAAAGTGATCGAACTGGTGCAACACCAACTCGATAGTATAGGGCAAGGTAGCATAGGGGCGAATTACATTCGTCCATCGGTGGATTACATCCACCCAGCTTAGGCAAGGTAGCATAGGGGTTGAATTACATTCAGCACAAGAGTAGGGGCGAATTACATTGGCCCATTTATTTGGTGGATTACATCCTACCTATTCAGGAGATTAGGGCCGCTAGGCTAGGGAAATCGCCACACCACCAACCCAGCAACATCAATCTCCGCGAAGCAACCCCAGCACCCGCGACACCGGCCTGCGATCGACTTACAGGAGATGCCGATTTAGCCAAAAAAAATCATCTTTTCAGATGAAGCTCATTTTGATCTTGGCGGGTATGTAAAAAAGCAAAATTGTCGCATTTGGGGCAAAGAAAACCCGCACGCATACATTTAAAAGCCGATACACCCAAAACGAGTCACTGTTTGGTGCGGATTTTGGTCCAGAGGCATAATTGGGCCATTTTTCTTCGAAAATGAGCAAGGAGTGGCCGTTACAGTCAATGGCGATCGTTATCGGGCCATGTTGAACGAATTTTTGTTCACAAAAATTGAAGAGGAGGATATTGGCAACATTTGGTTTCAACAGGACGGCGCACAGTGGCTGAAAATCATTTTTCATTGGCCAAAATTCTGTAACTTTTGAACCGATCAAAATATTTTAGTACTGTTTTTTTTAATAGATAGATAGATAGTTGATCTTGACTCAGTGTGAATTTCATTTAAATTGATTGAGTACTTTTTAAAGAATTCTAGGTCAAAGTTTAACTTTTGATTTTTTTTAACTTTTAGCGTGATATATGTTTTTTTTTATTTATTTTTATTTATTAGAAAGTGTCATATTTGGAGTTAAATAATTATTATAAACATTTTTTGTAATAATGAAATTTTTTTAATGCTTACACTCAAAAAAATTTTTACACTCAAAAAAATTTTTACACGCAACAAAATAGTAAAATTCACTAGAAATTTAACTAGTATTACTAAAAAATTAAAAATGTTTGCTATCAAATTTGCAATTTGCTTACACTCAAGGAATATTATTATTACTACAGAAAAATTTATTAGTGTTTGCTGCCTAATTTGTTACACTAGCTAAATAAATCTGCTAAACATTAGCGCAATGATTCTAATTTTTTTTTTAATTTTGATATGAAAATATGGGTTCTTATTTTTTGAATCTTTCTTATCTATTAAAACATTGCATTCATATGTGGGAAACCTTTTAAGAATAAAAACTGCAATAGATTTAAATAGCATTTGTAACAATGGTAGGTTCTGTTTATTATTATTTTTTACTAATACTATGTTTTTCGTACTTAAATAACAATGAAAGGCAATCGCACGCAATCTGAGCTGAATATATTGGTGTTTTGTTAATTTCAAATCCAGAAATAATGCTAATGCCTCCTCATTTGTGAACTGTTTTGCATCGCTCGGAGTTGGTATACTTTTAAGAATTCGCTTTGTTCTCACTGGACTAGCATTACAAGTTTTTTCAATGATATCCACTTTTGTTAATTGGTTTTGTGCTCGTAATTGATGTAGAAAAGATTCTTTTATATTTGTAGAACCAATTTCCTCGTTAAAATTTTTAAGTTTCCGCCTCTTAGATCTATCGCTGCAGTTGTCCAATGATTTGCGTGGTCTTCCAGCCTTATCTAGCTTTGCTGTTTCTCCACCAACATTAAGTTGGCCTTCTAACCAGTTTGCACTTTTATTATAAAACTTTTGTTTACAGTAGTTAACTTCTTTCAATCGTTTTTTTAGTACTTTGACGAAATTAGATAATTGCTCTTGTATTTCGGTACTAGACGAATTTAAGTTTAATTTTATTTTAACGTAACTAAGAACATCTTCCTGGTTTTTGTTTCGAAAATACTCTTCGGCCATTTCTTTATAACTAAAGTTCTCCATATTTTTCTCAATATTTTTATTTGCGTCTGTTATCACTTTTTTATCACTTTTATCACTTGCGAATATACGTCCGTACACTTGAAGTATTAACTTATTATTGAGTAATCCCTTATAGAATCCGTCATTTTATACATTTTTAGGTACATGTTATTCACACATTGATCTTTAATTTCATAGCAGGTAGTACTTAAATTGAACAAAACTGCACTTGTTATCCAGACTTCAATATCAGGTAAAACTAATTAGTTTCTCGCCAATATGGGGTGGTTTTTTATCTTTAGTGGTTTAGTGCCGCGATTATTGACAAACTTATAAAATTGTTTATGACTTTGGTTGACCCTTAAATTTGACAACAGGTAAATTAAGAAAGAGATCATTTGTTTACTGTAGAACCTATTGTGATCATTTTATGACTTATTTTTTTGCTGATCAAAACAAAGCCAATAAACCCTTTCGCAGGTATTTTATTTAATTATTTTACTTTTACGTAGTCTAAAGTAAAAAAACAAAATTTTTTTTAGAGTAATTTTTTTAGAGTAATTTCATTAAAATGAAAAAAGTGTTCTACCGGGGGCTCGTGGGGGGTGCAAAAGTATATATAGGGTTAAACAGGATACATTCGCCTTTCTCCGGGTGGTATACGTTTCTTGTTCCCTTACTTCCTTTAGAGGTTCTATTCCACTAAAGTTTAAATTTGAGAAAAATATAGTGGTTTCATAAATATTTCATAACGCCCCTAATATCAAACGTTAGAACTGTGACTACTTACAAAAACTAAAGACTATAATCCTACTAACATTATAAAAAAGACCGCAGGCCAATATCGATGATAGCTTGCGAGTAGTAACCATTTATTTTTGATAAAAAACAAAAAAAAAACACCTTTTGCTGAATTAAAAAAAACAGTTGAGTTTGACAGCATGCCACGCCCACAATTATCAATAGTTTAACCTAATTTTTTGGCTACCTTAATCTGGATATATAAGCTACAAAAAGGAGTAAAAATTTTAAAAATCGATGACAAAAAAAAATTTGACTTTTGGCCAATGAAATCAAAATTTGAGCCACAGTGCGGCGCTACGTGCCACACAGCCGAAGCTACACTCGATGTTTTGCGCCCTGTTTTTGAAGATCGCATTATCAGCCGCAGAGCTGATGTCCTTTGGCCACCTCGGAGCTGCGATTTGACACCGTTGGACTATTATTTGTGGGGTGCCCTCAAAGATAAGTGTTACGCGAACAAGCCAGAGACAACTGACGCTTTAAAGGACAATTTTCGTGAAGCCATTGGTGAAATACAGCTGCACACAATCGCTAATGTGTTTAAAAATTGGACCGATCGTGTAGGCTACTGTATGGCCAGCCGAGGCAGCCATTTGAATGAAATTATTTTCCATTATTAACCGGAAGGATTGTACTTTCAAATAAAAAAAGAAATTTGAGATAATATTCAGTAGTTTTTTTTATAGCATTTTCAAAAAAAAAAAGTTATTTTCAAAAAAAAAAAGTTATTTATAAAAATCTGGCAATAAGATCAATATAGGGGCATCGCAAAATTGAGTGCAATCCGCAAACTTTTAGAAAATATTATAACAGACTCGTTATCTCATCAAGTATCATCCTTACTTTCTCCATATCAACGGCTTTCGTAAATCTCGTTCTAGAATCACCAACGTTCTGGAACATACTATAATAAATTAAATAAAGGATTTGGAGATCGTATGCAAACCGATGTAATTTACACAGACTTTAGTAAATTACTTTCAATTCCATTGAAACAATTTTTCTAGATGGTGCAAGATAAACCTAATGGAGTTCAGTATAAAAAAATGCAAGCATACTACTATTTTGTAAATGATAGTGAACTGGACTCGTTTGATACATATTTATCATATATCTTTGGCAATAAACAAAGCTATGTCGGATTTATGAAGCGATGGTGTAAGAATTTTCTGATTCATATGTAACCAAACAGCTGTATACCCTGGTTCGTCCTATCCTGGAATATGGTTCTATAATATGGGATCCGTGTTAAATTATTCACATAAATTTCGTCGAAGCTGACCAGAAACTATTTCCTTTATTCTGTCTACGTGGACTTAGATGGAACTTCCGTACCTTACCCTCTTATAAATCCAGACTTGCTCTAATCAAGTTACCGACACTGAAAAGTCGTAGAGCTGCTCAGTTTTGTTTGTCAATTACTTGTTAAGTAGAAATCATATTAATATTCTATCGATACCTACAAGAAACTTTAAGATCTTAAAATTAATTATTTTCGATTTAACTATGCCAGGGCTGTCAGATATGGCGATTTCTCGCCAAACATGGCGATTTTGAAACGTGTTTGGCGTCGAGATTTTCCGTATGGCGACATGGCGATTTTTCGGCGATTTATGATGTAACTGGCGATTTTCTTGGCTATTTCCATCATTTATATTATTTCAGTGATTTTTTTAAATAGTTTGTCGGTTTTTTTTATCATTACTAATTAAAAAAAAAAATAGTCTGGTAACCTTTTTTACATGATTTTTGTTTTGTTATCATTTTAAGTGAATTTCATATTTAGTGTCAAAATGACAACAAAAGTCATTTTTTTTTATGTTAAAAATATTGAAACGGAAACTAACGGTAAAAGAAAACAAACTTGAAATTGTGCTGCTTAATTATGGCATCTTCACCAAAACTACCCAAATTGGATCGTCGCCACAAAAAAGAATGGGAAAACGAAGATTGGGCAAATGGTAAATATACTATGATACTTTTTGTGACTATTTTTTCATATTTCAAATTTTCAGGTTGTTGTTGTCTCATCATCCATTTTAGAAAGTTTAGTAAAAGATATTGGTAATTTCAAATACAGCCTGATCGTAGATGAATCCACAGATGTATCCCAAACAAAGTGGATGAGTGTTTGTGTTAGATTTTTTGATAATAACAAACTCCTTATTACGACACATTTTTTGGGAATTTTTTTGGTTGAGGAAGCTACAGCTGAACAACACCTTCACAACAGTTTAAGATTATTTCTGAAAAAAGTTTGATTAAACCATCAAAATATGATTGCTATTGGTACGGATGGGGCGAAGAATTTGTGCGGTAAAAATAAATCGTTGTTCACATTTCTTAAAAAGGACAATCCACAACTAATGCTGGTGAAATGTACATGCCACTCACTCCACCTTTGCTGCTCCAAAGCCTTCAATGAAATACCTAAAAAATCTGATTTTTTAATAAAAGAGATATATAACTACTTTGCGCATAGTCCACTTCATACGCTGCTATATAAACGGGCTTTTGATTTGATCAACATAGGAGTTGACAGCAACAAATTCAGAAAACTAGTACAAATATCTGGAACTCGTTGGTTGTCGTATGGAACTGCAATAAACAGGATTTTACAGCAATGGGTAGAGCTAAAATATCATTTTTCATTAATTTCAACAGCCGACTAATGATATGATAAAAAAAAATTCAATTCATATAATATGTATAAAAGTCGAGACACAAATAATGAGTTTGAAATTATTCAGGCTCAAGATCAAATGTTTTTGCTTTAAATAAAGCAAAAAACATTGAAACATTTGTTTCAAAAATTGATCTATATTTTGCATAACAGGTTATAGAGCTATTTCGGGAAGAGTCACCAACCCTCATCAGTAACCAAAAGCAGTAGATTGTTTGGTAAAAAGTTAAATTCATATATGTATATTTGCTGAAAACAATCAAATGAGAATTCAAGAAAAAGTTATACTATTTAAAAACAACTTTGAAGCAAATATGTTTGTATAGGAGTACACATTGCATACTACAATACACTTAAACCTCGATTTGCGTCGTTCCGATTAGCATCGTTTTCGAAGTTGCGTCGTTCTTGAATTTTCGTGATTTCAGAGTTGCGTCGTTAAAATTTTTATTTGCTTCGTAAAATTTTTTATTTGCGTTGCTTAAATATTATATAAAGGGGATTTCCCATTTAATTCTGTAGGAATGCAAGGAAATGTTTTATTTTAGTACTAATTAAGAAAATATTTAGTGTATAAATGTTTGTTTTTGTCTTGAAAAAACAAGAAAAACAATTTGTTTTTGCTAAACTTACATTTAGCGTTAACGGCGTGCCCTCCGTAATTTTAATTTTATTATTTTCTATCTAAATAAAAAGTCTTACAAAAATCAAAAATAAAAATATATTTTATCTTTTTTTTTTCAAATATCTCTCAACAAAGTAAAAACCAAAAAAATTGTTGTCATCATTACTGAAACCCTATAATACCGTAATAATATTTAGCGCTAGATAAAAAAAATATATAGCGACAGAAAAAAAAAATGTATATCAATAAAACTACAATTAGCAACAACAAAATTCCAAAACAATAAAAATAAATTTTAATAATAATTTTTATTTCGACGGAATATAATAGAAGAAATATTAAAAAGAATATAACCTTTTATTATTAATATACAAGTTAGAAACAATGAAAATACTTTATTGTGAATATTCAAATATTTATTAACGAAAATAAATATAAAAAAAAATCATGCAAACACAGAAAAAAAACTGAAGCTGTACCCTTGAATCATATTAGTTGTTCATCAAATGCACTCTGGGACAGTAAACTGGCAACAAATCAAATTAAAAATCACTTTTTCAAAATAGCAAGAAATTTAAAATATATAATAATTTTGTTCTACGGCGTTCAATAACCTTGTCATAATTAGTTTGAAAAATAATCAAAACAAATGTTCTTGTTAAACCGCTAGACACTTGATCGGGCCCCCAAAAACTTCTCCATTACACTAAGTTATTTACTCCAAATCATTATTTTCTACATTTAAAATGTCAATCTATTGAATTCCCAATTTATTGTGTTAGTAAGTACTATTTTTAAATAATTTTTATGTTTTTTTTTTTTATCTATATGGGGTGTCTAACAGACTTTTTGAAATATTTACACGTTTGCTTGATGAATTAAAAATATATAATTAAAACAAACCAACAATAACAATAAAAAAATGTTTTTGCAAAATCACGTCATGGATGAAAAATCAAGGTAATTTTTTATAGATAATTTGGTCTTCAAAAACCAGATTTTTTTTTTATTTCTAATAAAATCATGACAAAAAGAGATCGAAGAAAGATTGCTTCGAGTGTGGAAATTTAGTGGTATTTAAAAGTTAAAAAATAAAACAAAAATATGCTTAAATTGACAACGGATTTGCTTTACAATAGAAATAAATTATTGGCTGGAGTAGAAAATTTATACAAAATTTTAGATAGATTGATATAAATCTCATAATAAAAAAAATAAATGTACTACTCGAATAAAATATGTGCTACTTGTTTTAAGAAAGCTGTTTTATTTGAGAAAAGACATTTCCTTAAGAAAATAAACTTTATTCAGAAAAGGTACTTTTTTAAGAATAGAAACCTTTTCAAGAATATCGGCTTAATTGAGAAACGGTACTTATTTAGAAAAGGTAATTTTTTTTAAGAAAAAGAATTCTCTAAGTAAAGGTACTGTTTTAAGAAAATGTACTATTTTTTAAAGAAAAACTACTTTATAAAGAAAATGTACTTCTTTAATAATAGATACTTTTTAAAAATAAAAATGAAAAATGGAAAATGAATAACGGAAAATGGAAAATGTAAAATAGAAAATGAAAAATAGAGAATAGAAAATGGAAAATGAAAAATGAAAAAAGAAAATTTAAAAATGAAAAATGGAAAATGCAAAATGGAAAATGAAATTGAAAAATGGAAAATGAAAATTGAAAAATGGAAATTGAAAAATGGAAAATGAAAATTGAAAAATGAAATATGGAAAATGAAAATTGAAAAATGAAAATTGAAGAATGAAAAATGACTAATAGAAAACGGAAATTGAAAATTGGAAAATTAAAAATGAGAAATGGAAAACGAAAATGGAAAATGAAAATTGAAAAATGAATATTAAAAAATTAAAAATGAAAAATGGAAAATGGAAAACGCAAAATGGAAAATGGAAATGGAAAAATGAAAAATGGGGAATGGAAAATGAAAATTGAAAAATGGAACATGAAAAATGAAAATTGATAAATGAAAATTGAATAATGGAAAATGGACAATGAAAATTGAACAATGAAACATGAAAAACGGAAAATGAAAAATGGAAAACGAAAACTGAAAAATTAGAAATGGAAAATGAAAATTTAAAAATGCAAAAAAAAACTTACCCCGCCCTTAACAGATGGTACTTTTGAAAGAAAAGATACTTTTTAAGAAAGGGCACATTTTAAGAAAAGGTATCCCTTTAAGAAAACGTACTCTTGTTATAAGGGGTACTTTATTAAGAAAAAGTACTCTTTTAATAACAGGTACTTTTTTAAGAAAAAGTACTCTTTTAAGAAAACATACTTTATTAAGAAAATGATCTCTTTTAAGAAAAGGTATTTTTTCAAGAAAAGCTTCTTTTTTAAGAAAAATACAATATTTTCTTTATTAAGAGAAAGAACTCTTTTAAGATATTTTACTTTTTTTAAGAGAAAGTAATTCTTTAAGAAATTTTACTTCTTTAAGAAGAGGTATTTAAGAAAATATATTTCTTTAAGAAAAGGTATTTTTGAAGAAAATGTACTTAAAGAAAATGTGCTTTATTAAGAAAATGTACTTTCTAAGAGAAGAAGCTTTTTCAAGAAAATCAACTTTTTAGGAAACAAACTTTTTTTAAAAAGGTACTTTTTTAAGAAAAGGCATTTTCGCAAGAAGTAGCTCTTCTTTAATAAAATGTATATTTTAAGAAAAAATACTCTTTTTCAGAAAAGGTACTTTATTAAGAAAATGTATTTTTTTTAGAAAATTAACTTTTTTTGAAAAATTTAGTTTTTCAAGAATATTTACCATTTCAAGAAAATTAATTGAAATTAAAATTAATTTTTTTTTAAAGAAAAAAAAAATCACGTGAGTCCGATCTTAGGAGAGATGTGTAAACACCTAGTAATTAATGATTTTTTTTATGGCACTTTTTTAAAATCAAACAGAAAGCGTAATCTATGTATCACTTATAGCAATAAACTGCAGGGGCTCTGCTAATATAAAAATATTTACTATTATTATTTATTATTTCAACCGGTTAATTTTTAATTTTTCGATTTTTATTTTTCATTTTTCGTTTTTCATTTTCTATTTTCTATTTTTCATTTTTAGTTTTTAGTTTTTCATTTTTTATTTTTCATTTTTTATTTTTAATTTTTCATTTTTTATTATTAATTTTTCATTTTTTATTTTTAATTTTTAATTTTTTATTTTTAATTTTTCATTTTTGATTTTTTTATTTTTCATTTTTCATTTTTTATTTTTCATTTTTTATTTTTCATTATTCATTTTTAATTTTTCATTTTTTATTTTTAATTTTTCATTTTTGATTTTTTATTTTTCATTTTTCTTTTTTTATTTTTCATTTTTTATTTTTAATTTTTCATTTTTTATTTTTAATTTTTCATTTTTTATTTTTAATTTTTCATTTTTTATTTTTAATTTTTCGTCTTACATTTTTGATTTTTTATTTTTTATTTTTAATTTTTCATTTTTCATTTTTTATTTTTAATTTTTAATTTTTCATTTTTTATTTTTAATTTTTCATTTTTGATTTTTTATTTTTCATTTTTCATTTTTCATTTTTATTTTTCATTTTTCATTTTTTATTTTTCATTTTTTATTTTTCATTATCCATTTTTTATTTTTCATTTTTTATTTTTCATTTTTCATTTTTGATTTTTTATTTTTAATTTTTCATTTTTATTTTTCATTTTTCATTTTTCATTTTTTATTTTTCATTTTTTATTTTTCATTTTTATTTTTTATTTTTCATTTTTCATTTTTTATTTTTCATTTTTTATTTTTAATTTTTATTTTTAATTTTTAATTTTTTATTTTTTATTTTTCATTTTTCGTTCTTCATTTTTATTTTTCATTTTTTCATTTTTAATTTTTCATTTTTCGTTTCTCATTTTTTATTTTTCATTTTTCATTTCTTATTTTTCATTTTTCATGTTTTATTTTTCATTTTTATTTTTCATTTTTTATTTTTAATTTTTCATGTTTTATTTTTCATTTACAAACACCAATACACTCATAAGTCACACCGATTTTGTCGTCTCACATGTTACGCTATTTTTGTGATTGTATTGTGAAATAGAAATTTACCCTCCTGCGCGTATACTGTTTTAGGAAAAGGCACTTTTTGAAGAAAACGTATTTTTTTAAGAAAAATTTACATTATTAAGAAATGGTATTTAAAAAAAACTACTTTTTGAAGAAAACAATTTTTTTTTAAGATGTACTTCTTTAAGAAAATTCTCTTTTTAAGAATATGTGGTTTTTAAAGAAAGGAAACTTTTTTAAGAAAAGGTACTCTTTTAAGAAAAGTTGCTTTTTTAAAAACCCTACTTTTTAAAATAGAAATTTAAAAAAAAGACAGATTTCTAAAAAAATATTTTTTAAGAAAAGGTACAATTTATAGTTTTATTTTTAATATAATAAAACTTAGTGGTATGAAGGATAAGAGGTATATAATATTAAATATTAAGCATACGACATTCAAGATGCATATATATGTATATGTACATATAAGATAAGAAGTATAAGTTACAATTTTAAATAAAGTTATATAAGATTGAAATAAATCTACGATAAGTGTAATAATAAATTGAAATAGATTCCAATATTGTTATAAATCTGTGATGGATAAAGTTTTAATGGTAATATATTTGAGCTAAAAAAATTTTTAGATTTAAATTAAAATTAGATTAGATTTGTTTTGAAATTTATATAAATCTATAATTCTATAATCTATAATTCTGTGTTTATTAAATTTGTTAATGTGTTTGTGCTAATGTGTTGAGTTTGTTTTCTTCATTTAAAATGAGTTGAATTGTGAAGCATACCTTTGGGGTCTTTATTAAATGAAAAAATAAATTTTCCTAGAATTTGCACTCGAATTTCGAGTAGTCCTGGAATCTGCTAATATAAATCTAGGTTTGATGAAAATAAAATACTGATTTAAATGAATGAATGATATAAATCTACGAACAACTAATTTTGTCCTTTCGAAATTATCAAAAGTTCTAAGATTAAAAAAACTGAGCTGAAATAGAGATTGAAATTCTTCTGAAATTAATATAAAACAAATAGGAAGTAAACTAAATCAACGACTAAAATAAATTCTAAGATTGATATGAATCTATAATTCTTAAATCGAACTAACGCTTATATTAAAACTAAAATTAAAATAACAATAAATAGAAGATCAAAATAAACTTTAAGATTGAAATATATTTAAGATTCAAAAATAATAAATTAAATATTGATATAAATCCCTGATTCTTAGATCGAAATAAAACTAGAATAAGAATAAATTCTAAGATTGAAATAGATTTTAGATTGAAATAAAACTGTGAATAAAATAAATTTTAGATTCATATAATTTCTAAAATTAAATTAAATACTAAGAATGAAATTAGACTAATTATGCTTTTTTCTGTAGGACAAAATAATAACACTACTATTTTCATAATAATTTCAAAAATTTTTTTCGAAAACTGGCCACAAAAATACCACTTCCTATAAGAAGAACCGAGCGCATCCGAAGGCAATAAACCGTAAACAAGTGTCCGTCTGTTGCAAAAAAATAAATATTTTTCTCTTAGATTTTTGAACAGATGTTTTTCATGTTGGTATATTTCTGTTGCCATATGGGTGCGTCAGGTCTGGTGTATTCGGGTTTATCTAATCGAATATTTATATCTCTTAATATAACACAAGTATTGAGGCGTATGCCTCTATTTTAAAAAATTGATAACGATTTTTTTAACTCTCGAACACCTGTTACAATTTAGTGAGGTGCTTTGGGGAAGTCAGAAATTTGTTTTGATGATGAATAGGTTTAAAGACAATATAGTTTTTGTTTGTGTTTTAGGTTTAAAGACAATATAGTTTTTGTTTGTGTTTTAAAATGTCTATTATTATAAAATATAACTAATGTTTTCATAATTAAACACCTGCAAGTAATAATTTTTGAAAATAAATTACGGCATTATATTTAAAAAAGGAGAACAATTCAAATTAATTTATAAAAAAATTTATAGGTACTTTAAAAACAAATTTGATATAAATTAAATCTTGATATAAATCCAATATAATTTAGGGATTAATATAAATTAAAGATTAATATAAATTAAAGATTAATATAAATTAAAGATTAATATAAATGTAAAATTAATATTGCAGAAAATTGATATAAATCTACGATTGTTGTATATTAAAGATTGATATAAATCTAAAATGCATATAAACAAATGATTGATATAAGCCTAAGACTGATAAAAATTAGAGATTGATATAAATTAGAGCTATAAATCTATTATTGTTATATATTAATGATTGATATAAATCTCATATGGATATAAGCAAAAGATATAAAATTTAAGATTGATCAAAATTTAAGATTGATATAAAATAAAGATTGATATAAATTAAAGATTGAAATTAATTAAAGGCTGGTATAAATCTAAACTTAATATAAAATAAAGATAAAAATCAAAGATTGATATTACTTAAAGATAGATATAGTTTTAAAAATAAAAGAAGCGAAAATTAATAAATTTATAAATGCAAGATTGATATAAATCTAAGATTAAATAAATTAGAGATAAATATAAATCAAAGATTTATATATATCTAAAATTAATATAAGCTGAAAATTGATATAAATTTAAGATTGTTATAAACCAAAGATTGATATAAATCTGAGATGCGTAAGATTGATAAAAATTAAAGATTGATATAAATTAACGATTTATTTTAATCAAAGACTGGTATAAATCTAAAATTAATATAAATAAAAGATTAGTTTAAATCTAAGACTGCTATAAATAAAAGATTTATACATATTAAAGACTTATATAAATCTAAGATTGGTGATTTTTATAAATCTAAGATTGATATAAATTAAAGATTGAAATAAATCTAAGACTAATATCTATAATCTAATACCGATATAATTTCAAGATTGATATAAATCTAAGATTGATATAAATCATAAACTGATATAAATTAAAGACTGATATATATTAAAGATAGCTATAAATCGAATATGGATATTTGGTATTTAGTATTTATTTACTGATTTACATCTTACAGACTATAAAAATATAATAATAATGTTTATACAATAATTAATATTTTTTAGTTTAAAAACTTACAATATGAATTAATTGAGAACCTTAAATAAGTTCAACTTAAAATTATTTTTATCTAAGTTGAAATTTAAAAAGGATTGACAAACTGTTACAAAGTTTAAACATCTTGTAATTGGTTCATTAACCCCATAATTCGTACGCTGAAAATCTTCATAAAATAAACGCTCGTGACGTAAATCCCGATGAGGAATATGAACCCTCGCTAAATCAGACAAAGCATCACAACATATATTATTTGTTAAAATATTAAATACAAACATTATAGCAAATGATGATCTACGATCTCTTAAAGATTGTAATCCTAGAAATTTACGCCTGCTTTCATAAGAAAGAACATCTTTGGACCAATTTATTTTCTTAAATGCAAACTTTGTAAATAGTTTCTGAATTTTTTCAATTCTGGCAGAATGACTTTCATAATAAGGACTCCACATTATAGAGCAATATTCCAAATTACTTCTAACGAAAGAAACATATAATGATTTTAATGCGACAGGGTCACTAAAGTCCGCAGTATTTCGTTTAATGAATCCCAACATTGCATACGCTTCACCAACTCTCTCAAGAGTGACATCACTTATAATGTAATTATAACAAGTAAGAAAATTATAGTCGATCTAGACCGACTATACGATACCCTATACCATGCGTTTAGAGACCCTAAAGGTCCAACTAATTAGATATAGAAAATAATCATTGTTATTAATTTTTTTTTTGCCTTCGGGTACGAAAAAGTTCATATCGAATGCTATATTTATATTGGGACTAGATCAAAAATAGACAGATCTTGACCATATTTGGTAGGCTCACTTTTTTTTGTCAAAAATATATTCAAACCAAATTTGAGAAAAATATGTGCAATACTTTTGCTTAGATTTAAGTGAACATCAATAATCAGCATCATATGGGGACTATGACCAAGAACTTGCCTATAATGTTTATTTTTAGACTACTGATTAATGGATGTAATAAACATACACAAGCCCAATTTGAACGAGATCTTTATGATAATTTGGATCTTATGGCAATTTATGCCGATTTCATAGGGGTCATTTGTGTGGGGACTAGGTCTGAAAATGAACCGATTTAAACCAATTTCAATAGCGTTCATCCGAGAAAAGCTTATATGCTAAATTTCATCAAAATATATTCATATTAGCGGCCTGTAGTTTGATTATAATGTTTACATGGACACACATACGGACGGACGGACAGACGGACATCGCCAAATCGATTTAGAAAGTGATTCTGAGTCGATTGGTACAATAAAAGATTGGTCTAGGTTAAATATTTTTGGTAGTTACAAACACACATAGTGGTCCAGGGTACAAAAGTGGAGTTGTGTATGTTTGTTTGTACGTTTGGACGTTTGCGGTTTATACGACTGGGCCGATCGTCTTGGAATATTTACAGTAGGTAACTGTCTATCCGAAAGGAAAAATAGGCTATATTTTTTTTTGGATTTTTTAAGTGGGCGTGGAACCTCCCATATAAAGTGAATTTTAACATTTAATTTTCACATATAATATCTGGAGTAGTACGACAGCAAGAGTTCTGTAACTATGTACATGTACATATTAAACTAATTTGAAGAGTTGCGGAAAGATGGGCGGGATCGGACCAATGGGCATGGCGCACATAATACAAGGTAAATATTAAATGACATATATTTCGAGTACTGTAGCAGATAAGGTCTTGAGACTTAGTGTGAGTTCGTAAGTTATTAATGTGAGTAGTCCATTAAAAAAATGGGCGGGATCGGACCAGCGGGCGTGGCATCCCCCATACAAAGTAAGTATTTAATATCATATAACTGGAGTACTATAATAGAGAAAGTCTTGGGTATTAGTGTAAGTTCATAACTTATCAACGCTAGTACTCGTAAAAATGGGCGCGATCAGATCAGTGAACGTGGTACCCCACACAAATTAAATATATAATGTCATATATCTGGTGTACTGGAGTAGTGAAAGCCATAGAACTTTGTCTGAGTTCATGAGCTACTAATGTGAATAGTCCGATAAAAAATGGGCGGGGTCGGACTAGTGGGCGAAGCACCCCCATACAAAGTAAGTTCTTAATATCATATATGTAACTGGAGTACTATAACAGTGAAAGCCTTAGGAATTTGTTTGATTTCATAAGTTATCAATGTTAGTACTCGGACAAACATGGGCGGGATCAGATCAGTGGGCGTGGTACCCTCAAACAAAGTAAATATATAATGTCATATATCTTGACACTTTGTACTTTGTCTTGACACTTTGTACGAGTCTATCAGATATCAATGTGAGTAATCAGATAAGAAATGGGCGGTATCGGACCAATGGGCGTGGCACTTCCAATACATAAAAATGTGAAGTACTATGAAAATGACAGTCTTGAAACTTTTGGCAAGTACATTAAATACCAATGTGAGTATTCGTGGAAACGATGGGCGGAACCGCCAAAATCAAAAATCGCCAAAACGCGAATAACAAAAATAGCAAAAATCAAAAATCGCCAAATTCAAAAATCACATAAAACAAAAATCGTCAAAATCAAAAATCACAAAATGAACAAAAATCACCAAACACAAAAATTGCCAGGACCGAAAATCGCCAATAACAAAAATCAAATCGCCAAAACCGAAAATCGCTAATGACAAAAATCGCCAAAATGAAAAATCGCAAAAAATAAAAATCGTCAAAATCAAAAATCCCCAAAATCAAAAATCACAAAAAACAAAAATCGCCAAAATCAAAATAAATAAAAAAAATCGCCAAAGTCAAAAATTTTCAAAACCGAAATCGAATAACCAAAAACAGCCATAATCAAAAATTACCAAAAACGAAAATCAAATATCGCCAGAACCGAAAGTCGAGAATAACGAAAATCGCAAAAACAATATTCGGCGAACTCAAAAATCGCCAAATCTAAAATCGTAAAACAAATATCGACAAAATCAAAAATCGCCAATATAAATAAAACACTCTTCTGTAATCCCAGTTTTTATACCCTATACCACTATGTGGTATACCGATCGAATCAGAATCACTAACTGATTCGATTTAACGATTTCCGTCCGTCCGTCCGATGGTCTGTGTGTCCATGTAAACCTTGTAGTCAAACTGCAGGTCGCAAATATGAATATATTTTGATTAAATTATATAATATAAGCTTTTATCGGCCATAGGATGAACGCTGTTAAAGCTGGTGCGAATCGGTCCATGTTCAGACCTAGTCCCCATACAAATTACCCCTATGAAATCGACATAAATTGCCATAAGATCCAAATTATCATATAGATCTTACTCAAATTGGGTTTGTATGCGTTTATTACATCCATTAATGAGTAGTCCAAAAATTATCCCTATGGGACAACTCTTAGTCATAGGTCACATATAGAGCTGCTTCCCGATCTTCACTTAAATCAATCAAAAAACAAAAATATTGTTCTGATTCTTCTCAAATTTTGTTTGTATATATTTTTGCAATATACAAGAGACTTTACCAAACATAGTCAGGATCGGTCCATTTTTGGGCCTAGTTCCCAAAATCCGATATTAACTTTTTCATATCTGCAGCCAAAAAAAATTAATAAAAATACCACTCAAATTTGGTTTATGCTTATTTTCTATGTCCAGTTAGTTGGGCCTATGAGATAGGGTCTCTAAACGCATGGTATAAAACAATTTTCTCACTTGTTTAGAATAAAATCACCCAAAACTATAACTTCTTGGTTATCTGAACATAAATTTACAACATAATTAATATTATCACCCCTGTTCTTAAAACCACTATCACAAAAAAAACTCGTAAATGAAAAAATTCTTAAATCTACGAGTTTTTTGCTGTTCTCTAATTTCAATAAGAATATTTTTTCTCGTTTTAATTCACATAGAAAAGGCTTTGTGAAATCAAAACAAATGCCCTTTTTTTCTACTAAGCAGGTCTTAAGAGATAAAAAACTAATTGATATTTAAACTCCAACATGTTTTTTATTGAACCTTGTCATTATTTTAAAAAATTAGACATTAATTTTATGAAAAAAAAAACGATTTTAAAAAACGTCTACATTTTGCGCTGATTTAAAAAAAATTGTAATCAGTGGTCGATGTTAATAAAACACAGTTTTGGAGATGATGTTGTTCTATAACTATAATAAAAACTTTTTATTTACACAATCTATTTTCCATTATAATTTTTTCAATTATAACATAAATTCTTTATGCACTCATTATTACAAATAAAGGAATTTAAAAAAAATATTTCACTCAAATCACATATTTTTATTTGTTTGCATATGTCTGCCGCAATTTTATTTATATTCGAAACAGTAGTGATGCCAGTCAAATCCAATTTATTTGAAATTGGATTTTTTTGGTGATGCCTAACTTTTTAAAAATAGAAAAGCCATTTTTAATTGAATGAAATAGAAGAATAAAAACAATTAAATGAACAAATAATTTATTAATTTAAAAGAAAATATTTTTCCTTAAGCTTTTTCTATAAACTTAAGAAAAAACATGCAAAAAGTAAAGTTTTTTTTTTGAAACTTACTAAAGAACCATATGGCACCTCGGTTTCTAGATAACATATGATTCTTAACTCAAACATATGTTTACATGAAATAAATAAAAAAGTACAAATAAAACAAACAAACAAAAAGTTTAAGAATTTTCAAAAGTTTTTATTTAAGTAAAAAGCTGCAAAAGATACAACATGTATCCTTCTAAGTTTATATATTTTAATGAAATATTTTAATTTTTGTTATTTGACAACAAAAAAACTGATTTCGAAAAATACTTCGAAAATATAAAATTCGTGTTTTCAAGAAACCCAAAATTTTAATTTCATGTTATTTTAAATTCATTCTTATTCAAATAACAACGTTTCAAGAACAGGGCTGTATATAAATGTTTTTGATAAATATCACTAGTACTTGAAGGAAGTATGTACATATATACGATACAATACAAAATATTGATTTACCAAATGCATTAGAAAATGCGACTTCAACACATAGTTGCTCAATATTGCCAATATAATTTAAAGGCACTAAACGGCTGGAAATGTCACCTCTTACTGCCAACAGCACATCGTCACCCTTTTTAGGTCCATCAGGCAAAAAACATCTATCACAACGGTAGACTTTATAAAAATCATCAAAGTATTCAGCACTATTTATTTCGAAGATTAATATAAATAAATGATTCATACAAATTAAAGATTGTCGAAGATTAAAATTAATAAAAGATTAATACAAATCTAAGATTGATATAACTTAAAGATTGATATAAATCTATGACTGATATAAATCTATGATTGATATAAATTAAATACTGAACTAAAGATATTTTCTAAAACAACCCAGGAATCCTGCAGAAATCCAGAAATCATTCTCTTAAAAATGTAAATTTTCTAGAACCCTTTCTTAATAAAATAACTTTTTCTAAAAAAAATACTTGTTCTTAACAAATTAACTTTTCTTAAAAAAGTACCTTTTCTTAAAAAGTAGTTTTTCTTAAAAAAGTGATAGTAAATTTTCTTAAAAAAGTAAATTTTCTTGAAAAAGTAACTTTTATTAAAAAAGTACTTTTTATTAAAAAAGTATGTTTTCTTAAAAAAGTACATTTTCTTAAAGAAGTTTATTTGTTTAAAAAGTAAAAACGTACCTTTTCTTAGAGAAGTCAATTTTCTTAGAAATGTAGGATTTATTGTATTCTATGATGGAAAGAACTCTACGATTGATAGAAATCGGTGATTAATTTAAATCTACAATTAGTAGAAATCAAAATTTGATAAAAATCTACAATTAATGGAAATGCAGGATCGATTTACATCTGCAATCAATAGAGATCTACAAATGATGGAAATTTACAATTTGTAGAAATCTACATTTGGTAGAAATCCGCTAATTATAAAGATCTACAATTGATAGAAATCTCTAATTGACAAAATCAATGATTGACAAAAATTCATAACTAAAAGAAATTCAAAACTGATAGAAATCAACAACTGATAGTAATCTATAATAAATAGAATTCTACTATTGATAGAGATCTACAGTTATTAGAAATTTACACAAGGACCATATAATAATATTATATAATCTACAATTGATAGAAATAAATTATTGATAGAAATCAATGACTGATAGGAATCTACAATTTAAAAATTTATAACTGATAGAAATCCACAATTGATGGAAATCTTTGATTGATAGAAATTTATAATAGATAGAAATCCAGTTTTTGGAAATCTACAATTGATAGAAATCAATAACTGATAAGAATCTACAATTTATAAAGTTCTTTAATTGATAGTGAAAAATCTTCGATTATTAGTAATCTTCGATTGATTGGTATCTACAACTGATAGAAAGATTACTAAAACAAAAATTTGTTTATGAAATCATTGATTTTAACTGACCCATCGTAAAGGAATAAAAAACTGGGATTACAGAAGACTGTTTTATTTATATTTGGCGATTTTTGATTTTGTCGATATTTGTTTTTACGATTTTAGATTTTGGCGATTTTTGAGTTCGGCGAATATTGTTTTTGCGATTTTCGTTATTCTCGATTTTCGGTTTTGGCGATGTTTGATTTTCGTTTTTGGTAATTTTTGATTTTGGCTATTTTTGATAATTCGATTTTGGTTTTGGTAATTTTCGGTTTTGGAAATTTTTGACTTTGGCGATTTTTTTTTTTATTTTGATTTTGGCGATTTTTGTTTTTTGTAATTTTTGATTTTGGGGATTTTTGATTTTAACGATTTTTATTTTTTGCGATTTTTGATTTTGGCGATCTTTGATTTTGGCGATTTTTGTCATTCGTGATTTTCGGTTTTGGCAATTTGATTTTTGTTATTGGCGATTTTCGGTCCTGGCAATTTTTGTGTTTGGTGATTTTTGTTTATTTTGTGATTTTTGATTTTGACGATTTTTGTTTTATGCGATTTTTGAATTGGCGATTTTTGATTTTTGCTATTTTTGTTATTCGCGTTTTGGCGATTTTTGATTTTGGCGATTCCGCCCATCGTTTCCACGAATACTCACATTGCTATTTAATGTACTTGCCAAAAGTTTCAAGACTGTCATTTTCATAGTACTTCACATTTTATGTATTGGAAGTCCCACGCCCATTGGTCCGATACCGCCCATTTCTTATCTGCCTACTCATATTAATATCTGATAGACTCGTACAAAGTGTCACGACAAAGTACAAAGTGTCAAGATATATGACATTATATATTTACTTCGTTTGAGGGTACCACGCCCACTGATCTGATCCCGCACATGTTTGTCCGAGTACTAACATTGATAACTTATGAAATCAAACAAATTCCCAAGGCTTTCACTGTTATAGTACTCCAGTTACATATATGATATTAAGAACTTACTTTGTATGGGGTGCCACGCCCACTGGTCCGATCCCGCCCATTTTTTATCGGACTATGCACATTAGTAGCTCATGAACTCAGACAAAGTTTTATGGCTTTCACTACTCCAGTACACCAGATATATGACATTATATATTTAATTTGTGTGGGGTACCACGTTCACTGACCCGATCGCGCCCATTTTTTACGAGTACTAGCGTTGATAAGTTATGAACTCACACTAATACCCAAGACTTTCTCTATTACTGTACTCAAGTTATATGATATTAAATACTTACTTTGTATGGGGAATGCCACGCCCACTGGTCCGATCCCGCCCATTTTTTAATGGACTACTAATATTAACAACTTACGAACTCACACTAAGTCTCAAGACCTTATCTGCTACAGTACTCTAAATATATGGCATTTAATATTTATCTTGTATTATGTGTGCCATGCCCATTGGTCCGATCCCGCCCATCTTTCCGCAACTCTTCAAATTAGTTTAGTATGTACAATGTATATAGTTACAGAACTCTTGCTGTCGTACTACTCCAGATATTATATGTGAAAATTAAATGTTAAAATTCACTTTATATGGGAGGTTCCACGCCCACTTAAAAAATCCAAAAAAAATATAGCCTGTTTTTCCTTACGGATAGACAGTTACCTACTGTAAATATTTCAAGACGATCGGTCCAGTCGTATAAACCACAAACGTCCAAACGAACAAACAAACATACACAACTCCACTTTTGTACCCTAGACCACTATGTGTGTTTGTAACTACCAAAAATATTTAACCTAGACCAATCTTTTATTGTACCAATCGACTCAGAATCACTTTCTAAGTCGATTTGGCGATGTCCGTCTGTCCGTCCGTCCGTATGTGTGTCCATGTAAACATTATAATCAAACTACAGGCCGCTAATATGAATATATTTTGATGAAATTTAGCATATAAGCTTTTCTCGGATGAACACTATTGAAATTGGTGAAAATCGGTTCATTTTCAGACCTAGTCCCCACACAAATGACCCCTATGAAATCGGCATAAATTGCCATAAGATCCAAACTATCATAAAGATCTCGTTGAAATTGGGCTTGTGTATGTTTATTACATCCATTAATCAGTAGTCTAAAAATAAACCCTATAGGACAGTTCTTGGTCATAGTCCCCATATGATGCTGATTATTTATGTTCACTTAAATCTAAGCAAAAGTGTTGTACATATTTTTCTCAAATTTGGTTTGAATATATTTTTGGAAAAAAAAGTGAGCCTACCAAATATGGTCAAGATCGGTCTATTTTTGATCTAGTCCCAATATAAATATAGCATTCGATATGAACTTTTTCGTATCCGAAGGCAAAAAAAAATTAATAACAATGATAATTTTCTACATCTAATTAGTAGGACCTAAGAGTTAGGGTCTCTAAACGCATGGTATAGGGTATCGTATAGTCAGTCTAGATCGACTATAATTTCCTTACTTGTTACATATAAGATAATGAATAGAATTATTCTCTTCATATTAATCTAATCGAATTTTTCTAGTTGGAGTTAAAAAACATATTTTCGACATATTTAAAAGGGTTTGTTTTTAAATTTTTGATAACGATTTTTTAACATTCGAACACCTGGGACAATTTTTTAAAGTAATTTGGTGATATCGTAACTAATATTTTGAAGAATTAGTTAAAATGCAATAAATTATTTGAGTTTTAAAATGCCTATTATCATAAAATATAATCATAGTTTTATAATTCTTAAGCAATGAAAATAAATTATGGCATTTTTCTTTAAAGAAATAAGTACGACAATACAAATCAATTTATATAAGAATATTTTTTTTTAATTTTTATTGTTTAAACTTTATGTTAAAAGTCAGATAATTTTTTTGTTTTTATAGGAAGTTTTTTTTGTATTATTACAGATAACCCAGTCTTATAAAGAGAATACAAAAACAAATTTAAATAAATATGATCATAAAAAGCTTGTACGTAAATAATATTTGCAATAGAACTCATTATAATTATTATTTGTATTATGCATTATAAAGTTTATCAGTTAATAAGCCCCTCAAAAAATATATACAGTAGTTTTCCGATTTAACGAACATTCGATTCTGCGAACATCGCGTTTTTTAACGAAGCGGTCATTTTCAGTACTTCAGTACTTTATATAGCGAAACAAAAATACAGGAGTAGTGTATTTTTATTTTGCTTGAACTTCTTTTGCTTGATAGGAAAAATAAAAATTATAAATGATCACCAAAAGGGTTTGCGAGAAACGGATCTGTGCAAAAAGTATGAGTTTGTAACCCATCTACAGTGTGTACAATTTTAAAATCAAAAGAATATGTGGGCAATACAAATCTCTGATCTAGAAATCGAAAAACGATAAAACACGGCGAATTTCCAAGAATGGAAAACAAACTTTTTCCTTGGTTTTATAGACATCCAAATGTCCATATGGGACAGGCATAGAACTTCATAAAAAGCTTTATGGTGGAGATTTCAACGCAAGGAACGGATGGTTGACCTGATTTAAAAAACGTTTTGGAATACGGCTTTTAAAACAAAGTGGAGAAAAACTTTCTCCAAAATGCAAGATATTGAACCATTTAAGAGGAAGCTACCGCAAGTTATTTTATAAAATAATTAAATGCCACTAAAATCACTTTTAATGCCACTAAAATCATGAGTTTGCGAGAGCTTCAAGAAGATGATATTAAAAATAACATTTCTATTCCAAAGAAGCAAACACTGCTCGAACAATTATTTAAGTAATCTTTTTCGTGGAATTTCTAAATAAATTTTTATCTATGTTTACTTTTAACTAAATTTTTTATGTTCTTTACAATACAAAATACATTTTTTTGAAGTATGTACTGTGTATAACGAACTTTTCAGTTTAACGAACAGGCCTGACATCTTACTGATTCGTTAAAACGGAAAACTACTGTATACATATGTATAAAATGTGAAATGGAAAAAATTTAAAAAAAGTTTTTAATGAAATGACGTAAATAACCTTTCAGTCACACAATTTAAAAGCTTTTGGTTGACTTTGGTTTGTCCAGAAAGTTATGGACAGTAGTTTTTAAATTTTTAAATATCCTTTAAGAAAAAAATCATGTGAGTCCGATCATAGGGGAGATGTGTTAACATCTACTAATTAAAGATTTTTTTATTGCACTTTTTTAAAATCAAACAGAAAGCGTCATCTATGTATTACTTATAGCAATCAACTGCAGGGGTTAATTTTTAATTTTTCGTTTTTCATTTTTCATTTTTCGTTTTTCAGTTTTCATTTTTGATTTCTCATTTTTTATTTTTCATTTTTAATTTTTTATTTTTCATTTTTTATTTTTAATTCTTAATTTTTCATTTTTCATTTTTAATTTTTAATTTTTAATTTTTAATTTTTAATTTTTAATTTTTAATTTTTAATTTTTAATTTTTAATTTTTAATTTTTAATTTTTAATTTTTAATTTTTAATTTTTAATTTTTAATTTTTAATTTTTAATTTTTAATTTTTAATTTTTAATTTTTAATTTTTCATTTTTAATTTTTAATTTTTAATTTTTAATTTTTAATTTTTAATTTTTAATTTTTAATTTTTAATTTTTAATTTTTAATTTTTAATTTTTAATTCTTAATTTTTAATTTTTAATTTTTAATTTTTAATTTTTAATTTTTAATTTTTAATTTTTAATTTTTAATTTTTAATTTTTAATTTTTAATTTTTAATTTTTAATTTTTAATTTTTAATTTTTAATTTTTAATTTTTAATTTTTAATTTTTAATTTTTAATTTTTAATTTTTAATTTTTAATTTTTAATTTTTAATTTTTAATTTTTAATTTTAAATTTTTAATTTTTAATTTTTAATTTTTAATTTTTAATTTTTAATTTTTAATTTTTAATTTTTAATTTTTAATTTTTAATTTTTAATTTTTAATTTTTAATTTTTAATTTTTAATTTTTAATTTTTAATTTTTAATTTTTAATTTTTAATTTTTAATTTTTAATTTTTAATTTTTAATTTCTCATTTTTTATTTTTCATTTTTAATTTTTTATTTTTCATTTTTTATTTTTATTTTTTATTTTTCATTTTTTAATTTTTATTTTTCATTTTTGATTTTTAATTCTTAATTTTTAATTTTTAATTTTTAATTTTTAATTTTTAATTTTTAATTTTTAATTTTTAATTTTTAATTTTTAATTTTTAATTTTTAATTTTTAATTTTTAATTTTTAATTTTTAATTTTTAATTTTTAATTTTTAATTTTTAATTTTTAATTTTTTATTTTTAATTTTTAATTTTTAATTTTTAATTTTTAATTTTTAATTTTTAATTTTTAATTTTTAATTTTTAATTTTTAATTTTTAATTTTTAAATTTTAAATTTTAATTTTTAATTTTTAATTTTTAATTTTTAATTTTTAATTTTTAATTTTTAATTTTTAATTTTTAATTTTTAATTTTTAATTTTTAATTTTTAATTTTTAATTTTTAATTTTTAATTTTTAATTTTTAATTTTTAATTTTTAATTTTTAATTTTTAATTTTTAATTTTTAATTTTTAATTTTTAATTTTTAATTTTTAATTTTTAATTTTTAATTTTTAATTTTTAATTTTTAATTTTTATTTTTTAATTTTTAATTTTTAATTTTTAATTTTTAATTTTTAATTTTGAATTTTTAATTTTTAATATTTAATTTTTAATTTTTAGTTTTTAAATTTTAATTTTTATTTTTATTTTTTAATATTTAATTTTTAATTTTTAATTTTTAATTTTTAATTTTTAATTTTTAATTTTTAATTTTTAATTTTTAATTTTTAATTTTTAATTTTTAATTTTTAATTTTTAATTTTTAATTTTTAATTTTTAATTTTTAATTTTTAATTTTTAATTTTTAATTTTTAATTTTTAATTTTTAATTTTTAATTTTTAATTTTTAATTTTTAATTTTTAATTTTTAATTTTTAATTTTTAATTTTTAATTTTTAATTTTTAATTTTTAATTTTTAATTTTTAATTTTTAATTTTTAATTTTTAATTTTTAATTTTTAATTTTTAATTTTTAATTTTTAATTTTTAATTTTTAATTTTTAATTTTTAATTTTTATTTTTTAATTTTTAATTTTTAATTTTTAATTTTTAATTTTTAATTTTTAATTTTTAAATTTGAATTTTTAATATTTAATTTTTAATTTTTAGTTTTTAAATTTTAATTTTTATTTTTATTTTTTAATTTTTAGTTTTTAATATTTAATTTTTAATTTTTAATTTTTAATTTTTAATTTTTAATTTTTAATTTTTAATTTTTAATTTTTAATTTTTAATTTTTAATTTTTAATTTTTAATTTTTAATTTTTAATTTTTAATTTTTAATTTTTAATTTTTAATTTTTAATTTTTAATTTTTAATTTTTAATTTTTAATTTTTAATTTTTAATTTTTAATTTTGAATTTTGAATTTTGAATTTTGAATTTTTAATTTTTAATTTTTAATTTTTAATTTTTAATTTTTAATTTTTAATTTTTAATTTTTAATTTTTAATTTTTAATTTTTAATTTTTAATTTTTAATTTTCAATTTTTAATTTTCAATTTTTAATTTTTAATTTTTAATTTTTAATTTTGAATTTTGAATTTTGAATTTCGAATTTTGAATTCTGAATTTTGAATTTTGAATTTTGAATTTTGAATTTTTAATTTTGAATTTTTAATTTTTAATTTTTAATTTTTAATTTTTAATTTTCAATTTTTAATTTTCAATTTTTAATTTTTAATTTTTAATTTTGAATTTTGAATTTTGAATTTTGAATTTTGAATTTTGAATTTTGAATTTTGAATTTTGAATTTTGAATTTTGAATTTTGAATTTTGAATTTTGAATTTTGAATTTTGAATTTTGAATTTTGAATTTTGAATTTTGAATTTTGAATTTTGAATTTTGAATTTTGAATTTTGAATTTTGAATTTTGAATTTTGAATTTTGAATTTTGAATTTTGAATTTTGAATTTTGAATTTTGAATTTTGAATTTTGAATTTTGAATTTTGAATTTTGAATTTTGAATTTTGAATTTTGAATTTTGAATTTTGAATTTTGAATTTTGAATTTTGAATTTTGAATTTTGAATTTTGAATTTTGAATTTTGAATTTTGAATTTTGAATTTTGAATTTTGAATTTTGAATTTTGAATTTTGAATTTTGAATTTTGAATTTTGAATTTTGAATTTTGAATTTTGAATTTTGAATTTTTAATTTTTAATTTTTAATTTTCAATTTTTAATTTTTAATTTTTAATTTTTAATTTTTAATTTTTAATTTTTAATTTTGAATTTTGAATTTTGAATTTTTAATTTTTAATTTTGAATTTTGATTTTTGAATTTTTAATTTTTAATTTTTAATTTTCAATTTTTAATTTTTCATTTTTAATTTTTCATTTTTAATTTTTTATTTTTCATTTTTCATTTTTCATTTTCAAACAGGTTATTACATATGATATATATTTTATATATTATAATTTTTTCACCAATACAATCATAAGTCACACCGATTTTGCGTTACGTCTCAGATGTTACGCAGTTTTTGTGATTGTATTGTGAAATAGAAATTTACCCCCCTGCGCGTATAGATGTTAACACATCAAAAAAAATTAAACTATTTTTGAAATTTTTATTAACAACAAATTATGTTTTTATGTTAAAAATTTCTCAAAATTTCGAAATTTTGCTATATATTTAAAATTATATTTTTAATATTCTAAATTATCTACAAAAACTTAAATTAGCACGCAGTTTTTTTGCAGTTGGAAAAAAATATCACAACAAAAATATTTGTTTGCCTGTTTATAAATTTTCGTAACATTTGTCGCCGGCCTCTATATCAACTAAAGGGATAATGGGGATACTTGATATTCATGGTAAACTTGTTAGATCACGCTTTAAAACAGTTTATTTTGTAATAATTGACTAAAAGAACAATTTTATTTTTATGTTTTAAAATTTTTAAAATTTTGATCTTAGTAATTACTTTTTTATCGTAATATCATTCATGATATTACTTTTTTATTTTTAAAAATGATTTTAAATGCTGATTATTAAAATTATTGTGAAAAATAAATGAATATACATTTTTTGAAACTGCGTTTTAATAAAAAGTTTTTTGTTTTCATTCGTCTAACCTTTTTTAACATTTGTGACCAGCAGCAACATGGTCAATGTCAATATAAACGAAAATTACCAAAAAAAAATAAATAAAAACAAGTGAGAAAATTATAGTCGGTCTAGACCGACTATATGATACCCTATACTATACGTTTAGAGACCCTAACTCATAGGCCCAACTAACTGGAAATAGAAAATAAGCATAAACCAAATTTGAGTGGGATTTTTATTAATTTTTTTGGCTGCAGATATGAAAAAGTTCATATCGGAAGCCATATCTATAAGGGGTCTAGGCCCAAAAATGGACTGATCCTGACTATGTTTGGTAAAGTCTCTTGTATATTGCAAAAATATATACAAACAAAATTTGAGAAGAATCAGTGCAATATTTTTGTTTTTTGATAGATTTAAATGAAGATCGGGAAGCAGCTCTATATGGGGCATATGACTAAGAGTTGTCCCATAGGGATAATTTTTGGACTACTCATTAATGGATGTAATAACCGCATACAACCCCAATTTGAGTAAGATCTATATGACAATTTGGATCTTATGGGATGTTATGTCTATTTCAGGGGTCATTTGTATAGGGGCTAGGTCTTATATACCAAAGCTTATATACCAAATTTCATCAAAATATATTCATATTTGCGATCTGCAGTTTGATTACAATGTTTACGTGGACACACAGACGGACGGACGGACATCGTTCAATCGAATCAGTTAGTGATTCTGGTTCGATCGGTATAATAAAAGATGAGTCTAGGTCAAATATTTTTAGTAGTTACAAACAGCAGCACAAAGTCATTATACCCAAGCCACATAGTGGTTTGGGTATAATAAACAAAAATAACAAATGATATAGTTGGTAAATTAATTATCATATTTGAAATACCACACAGCAGACAATGTAATTTTAGTTTAATGATAGACACTCACATATAAATATTTTAATATAAACACCAATTAAAAATAAATTTATAAATAATAATTAAGAAAACTGTTAATATTATAGAAAAGTATGCTGTTGATTAGCAAATGAAGATAAATACAAATAAATGCGAAACCATACTATTCCGTCCTCCTGTAGGAAGGTGTAACAATAATATAAAACAGAACTGGAAATCTTTCGGTATAAAATCGAGTAACAGTGTAAATATCCATAATAAGCAGACAGTTATATATCTAGGAATTCACTTGGACAAGTTTCTATACTTTAATGACCATATTAATTTACACATACAAAAATCTATTCTTTTCCAAGCACATTAAACCTGAGATCCAGCTTATTTTATATCAATTCTTAATTCGTGCTATTTTAACTTATGGTTTCCAAATTTGGTTTAACGTTTCAGCATCATATACATATGAAGAAACTACGGAAATTTGAAAGAAAATACCTTAGAGCCTACACTGGGCTATGCAGATCACCAATTAGTAATTTTACGAAATATATAAGCAATCAAAAACTTTATAATGCATCCAAAATTAGCACAATTGATAATTTCATCGTACACATAATTAGAAATCACACTAGAAAAAGCTGCAAATGCCATGAAAACAATTTAATAATGGCATCCTATTATGTACATATGTCAATGATGATTATATAACTGTATAGTTACGAAATGGCTACATACCACCTGAGGCCTTCGTATATCTGGATAGAAAATGTTTTATACAAAGCGAAACTGGCGTCTTTATACTTTTTCACGCCACATATATATAGAAGGGCCAATATAAAAGCTATCACTAACAATCAACTTACAGTTAAAAATAAAAGATTTGATACCAGCATTTTTCTTGGTGATAAGAATATCCTCCCAAACTTAAATATTAGTAAATACTGGTGGCTAAATTAGATACCGGAATTTCTTCTTCTTTTTTTTAATTCTTGACTATTTCTTTTATCTTATTTGCTTAAAAAAGTTAGATTTTTGAAAAATTTTCTTTAAATCGAAATTATCATTAATACAGACAGATAATAAATACTAGGTATATAACTTGCAGTGTCGCAAGATAAGGGGATTTCGCCCCTAATTGGGGATTTCAGCTTTGGTTTGGGTACAGATTTTCGAGGGGAGGGATTTGGGGATTTCACAAAAATTTGGGGATTTCACCCCCAATTTTTACCTATTTTTGGGGATTTCACTTTTTCCTTTTTTTTTGCCTTCTTTTTAATTTAAATTCAAAATACATATATTTTTTGCTTTTATTTTAACAGTTTTTGAAATCCGAAATCAAAAAGAACTGGCAACCACATTATTAGCATAGTTTTTTAAAAAACAAAAAATGGTATACTTAACATCAGTGGTGCCAACTTAGCGTCTTTCACGCTAGATTTAACGCTTTTTGACTACCAAAAACTCGCATTATGGTACGTTCTAGCGCCTTTTACTGTTTCTAACTGCGTTTTTTACTTCTAAAAGGTTGGCACCACAGACTTAAAGAAAAAAGTTCTTTATTAAACAGACCTGTAAAAAAAAATTGGCAAAAATAAGATAAGTGATCAAGAAAAGTGAATAAAATATTAAAAAACTAAGGAAATAATAAGAAATATGAATGAAACCATATCAAATGAGAAACGAAAATTCAACGTTGATTGGTTAAAGGAAGAATGGGCGAAAGGTAACTACTTTTACATTTATTTTTATTATTTTCGGTTCTTAACACTTATTTTTTTACAAGGTTGGCTTCTTCCAATTGAAAATGCTCCGGAATGGTCTGTAAACGATACATCACATGGTGCCTGGTGCAGAGTATGCAAAGCTGGTCTACAATCACAGAAAAAAGACTTGAAGAGACACGGTCAAACCGACAAACATAAGGCCAAAATGGATTCTTTAAAGCCGGCAAATTCAATTACTAATTATGGTAATTAAAACTTTAATTAAGAATGCATTGACAAACCTAAATTTAAAACATGTTTATTATTTTAAAAAAATTATACCTTTTTACAGGGGTGCACATTTCTAAACATAGAAAAATCTTTGAAATAAAAATTGCTATGTATATAGCAACTCATGCTTCCATAATATCTATTGATCATCTATGCGAGCTTTTCCAATCGACATTTAAAACATACAACAATAACAATCCTATGTCATTAAAAATGCATAAAACAAAGTGTTCAGCTTTAATAAAATATGTCATTTCTCCATCACTTTTAGAAGAATTGGTAAACGATATCAGTGGGGGACAGTACTCTTTATTGGTAGATGAGTCAACAGACATTTCTAGAGTGAAGTGGATGGCCATTTGCATAAGATATTTCAACCCAAAAGAAGTAAAAATAATGACAGAGTTTTTATGTATTCTACTCGTAGAAGAAGCAACTGCTGAAGCATTAAGAAAATAGCTCACTTAAATTAGTGAAATGTATTTGTAATTCGATAAATTTGTGCAGCTCTGAAGCTTCCAAAGCTATTCCAACGTCGGTGGAATTTTTAATTAGAGAACTATACAACTACTTTGCACATTCCCCTTTGCGGACAATTAAATACAAACAAGTTTTTGTCTTAATTAATCTGGTTCAAATTTCCAACACCAGATGGTTGTCTTACGGCAAAGCTGTAAACCGTGTATTAGAACAATGGATCGAATTAGAATATCATTTTAAAGTAATTGCTTCCACTAATAAAGAAAAAATGGCACAGCACCTTGCTGAAGAACTAGCAAATAACTTCAACAAATTATACCTTTTGTTTCTAAACCCAATCTTAGAAGAGGTAAATAAAGTAAATTTGCTATTTCAAAGTGATAATATGGATCCCTATTCTGGGTATGAACATCTGCTTTTATTACTTATGACCACCTGTTCTAAGTTTATGAAACCAGAATTTGTTATAAGCGATGTAGGGGAAATGAAAACTAGACTAAATGACATGAATTGTTATTTAGACATTGCAGACATTGATCTAGGCACGCTTTGCACCGAAGAGTTAAAATTACACCCACTTGATGATGTGGATGGTATAAATTTTAAATAAAATTGTTTACAATATTTACTAACATTGTCTAAAGAGATGGCCAGAAGATTTCCGGACAATTTAAAAAACCTAGAAGAATTCACAAATTTGCAATACAAAAACATACAAAAAAGACTAAAATTTAAAACTGTTTATGGCATTTTAAAAAATTTTTTAGATAAAGAAATATCACTGTTTGTTTACGAAAACCAATGGAACAAATTGCTATTTATTGATTGGCAAAAATTTACTAAAAAGGAAATTTCCAAAGATATTTTTGCCTTTTGGGCAATTGTTTTGAATATGAAGACAATGTTGGAAATTGTTTCTTCAGGGAATTATCATTGGCTGTTTTCCAACTTATGGTGCTTCCCATCAGTAATGCCTTCGTAGAGAGAATATTTTCCTGTATGAATATAACCAAAACCAAGTTAAGAAACAAACTCCAATATGAAATGTTAGAATCACTAATTAGGGTAAAATCACATTTAAATGTTTATCAAATATGCTGTCATAACTACAATGTTCCTCATACAATGCTAAAAAAGTTCAATTCAGAACATATGTACAAGCAGGCTGACGTTGAGGATGCCGATGAGCTTGCTGTATATGAAGCATTGCATTTGTAAAAAAAAATACAATATACATATAAATAGAATATATATTTTTTATAGCAAAAATAAAATAAATATTTTTTTAATTTAATTAAAAATTTTACATTTGATCTCACAGAATATGTTAATTTTTATAATAAGTATAGAAATAAATCTGTAAGAATTTCATAAAACGCTACTAAAAATTTGTTAAAAAGACCCCTGCAGAAAATACTGCTGAAATTAGCAGAATTTTTTTTACTAAATATTAGTTTAACAATGTTTTTACAGAAATTTAGTTATATTTGAGTTTAATTTTAGTTATATGCAACTAACAATTTATCCTGCTTAAATTAGTAATAAGGTTTTTGTATTTAAATTAATATAAAAAAATAAAACATTTTTTTGAAAATTTTAAGAAGAGAAAATTGGCAATTGCAATTAACTAAAATTTGACTGAAATATAACAAAAAATTTGGTAAATTTGACAGAGTTTTTCTTGATGTTTTTATTTAACCAGAATTCAGTAAAAAAAAATCTGCCAATTTTAGCAATTTATTTTAAAGGGCATTTTTTAACTAGTTTTTAATGGAAATAGCAAAAAGTTTTACTAACTTTAAACTTAAATTGTTTTATGTTCTGTGGATCACAGATTTTGTGATAGTAAATGAATTAAGTAATATTATTTTGGTTTTATGTGTGGTTTAAAAAAAAACCATTATTTGTAATATTAACCTTATTTATTTTTTATTTTTTTATAATAAGTCTGAGAAACTACAGATATTTTTTGTTTTGTTGATGTTTTTTTCAATGGTTTTAATATATTTTTTCGTTATATTGAATAATAAAATTTTTGTTGATTATAAAAATGGATTTTACTTATAAATTTGGTTAAAAACTATTGGTGAAAAATTTGGGGATTTAAAAATTGGTTTTGGGGATTTTTGGGGATTTTAGCTCGCTAAATGGGGATTTCACCAAAAACTTTTCTGGTAACACTGATAACTTGTATAAAAATCATAATTAGTTTTAAAAATTGTATATAATTTATAGATCTTTTATGCTTTTATGAAATATACTAGAGAGCTCGATTATGGGACAGTGTATAGTAATAAGTTATATAAACTCTTGTTTTGTTTATTTCAAGTTCAACTATAATAAAAAATTTTGATAAAATAAACGTTTAAAAAAAAATGTTAATTAGATAAAACTTACCTTGAAAATCTTTGTTTAACATCTTCATTTAATGGTTGAAATGTATAGGGCGCTAATCTGGAAATAAGTAAGAATAATATATTATCAATCTAAATTGTAATCATAGATACATAAATCATAAATCAGTAGTATTTCTAAAAAAAACGTACATTTTAAGAAAATAAAAAATTTGAAGAAAAAGTAAGAACTTTCTTATAGGTTTTAAGAAAAGGAAATTTTTGAAGAAAATTTACTTTTTTAGGAAAAGGTACTTTTTTAGAAAAGGTACTTTTTTGGAAAGGTACTTTTTTAGAAAGGCACATTTTTAGAAAAGCTACTTTTTTAAGCAAAGGTACTTTTTATGAAAAAGTACTTTTTTAGAAATATTAAATTTTTTAGAAAAAAACACTTAAAAATATACTTTAAGAACAACTACTTTCTTCACAAGAGGTACTTTTTTTGAAAAGGTTCATTTTTAAGAAAAGATACTTTTTTCAGAAAAAGAAAAGCTACGATATTAAGAAAATATACTTTTTAAGAAAAGGGACTTTTTAGAAAAGGTACTTTTTAGGAAAGGTACTTTTTTAGAAAGGTACATTTTTAGAAAAGCTAATTTTTCAAGCAAAGGTACTTTTTATGAAAAAGTACTTTTTTAGCAATATTTAATTTTTTAGAAAAAAAAAACACTTAAAAATATACTTCTTTAAGAACAACTACTTTTTTCACATAAGGTAATTTTTTAGGAAAAGGTCGTTTTTTAAGAAAATATACTTTTTTAAGAAATTGTACCTTTTCAAGACAATAAGGTTTTTAACCTTTTACCTTATTACCTTTTATAAAAAGCTATATTTACAAAAAATTTTTAAAGAAAATATACTTTTTAAGGAAATTTATTTTTTAAGCAAATGTACTTTTTTAAGAAAAAGTACTTCTTAAAAAAAATAACGTTTTAACATAAGTTACCTTTTTAAGAAAAATAAGTTTTTTAAGAGAAGTAACCTTTTTAAGAAAAGCTGCATTTTTAGAAAATGTACTTTTCATACGAGATGTTACTTTTTTAAGAAAAATTTAGTTTTTTAAGAAAATTTACTTTTTACAGAAAATTAACTTTTTTTAGAAAAGGTAATTTTTTGGAGAAAAGTTACCTTTTGAAGAAAAGTTAAATTCTTAAAATTAATTTAAAAAAATTTACTTTTCATAAGAAAATATATTTTTTAAGGAAATGGTACTTTTTTTTTTAAAGAAAATGTTCTTTTTAAGATAAAGTGTATTTTAAGAAAAATTACTCTTTAAGACAAAATAGGTTTTACAAAAAAGAACTTTTTAGAAAACAGCATTTTAAAAAAGGGTACTTTTTTAAGAAAATTTAATTTTTAAGAAAAACTACTTTTTTAAGAAAATGTACTTTTTCGAAGAAATTTACTTTTTTAAGAAAATGTACTTTTTCAAAAAATTAACATTTTTAAGAGAAGGAACTTTTTTAACAAAATGCACTTTTTTAAGAAAAAATACCTTTTCAAGGAAAGGTACTTCTATAAAAAAATTTACTTTTTAAATAAAAGTACTTTTTTAAGAAAAGGCACATTTCTATGAAAAGATACTTTTTTAGAAAATTTGCTTTTTTAGAAAATGTACTTTTTTAGAAAAAGCTACTTTTTAGAAAAAGTATTTTTTAAGAAAATTTATTATTTGAAGAAAATGTACTTTTCAAGAAAAATTATTTATTTGACAAAAGGCACTTTTATTTGGAAAAATTATTTTTTCAGACGAGGTGCTTTTTTTAATAAAAAGAAATTCTTTATGAATAGGTACATTTTAAGAAAGGGTACTTTTTTAAGAAAAGACAAGTTTTTAAGAAAAGGCTATATGTACTATTTTAAGAAAAGGTATTTCTTTAATAAAGAGTACTTTTTTCAAGAAAATGTGTTTTTTCAAGAAAAGTTTTTCTAAGAAATGGTAGCTTTAAAAGAAGAGTTACTTTCTTAATAACAGGTACTTTTTGTAAGTAAAGGCACTTTTTTTAAGAAATGATACTTTTTAAGAAAATTTACCTTTTCGAAAAAAACATATTAGAAAAAGGTACTGCTTAGAAGAAGGAACTCTTTGCAAAAAGATACTTTTTAGAAAAAGGTACTTTTTTATAAAAAGGTACTTTTAACTAAAATTATTTTATTAAGAAAAGGTATCTTCACGCAGTTTTGCGAAAATATCATAATCGTTTTGATTTTTGCTCAGCTCAACTGCGCAAACACCATACATTACACAAAAACACTGTACAGTGCTAGACTTGAGCACTGAACTTGCGTATGACCGGCATAATGTAATCAGCGCTTGATGGAGTAGCCACTTTCGAACAACACGACTTGTTAATCTTCAGCATCTTTCTGCCTATTAGTTTAACCAATTCTTAATCAATTATTTCGTCTGCGGAAAATTTCCCGAAAACAATTTCCCGAAAACAATTTCCCAAATACAATTGCCCAAATACAATTGCCCGAAAACAATTGCCCGAAAAAACAATTCCCCGAAAACAATTTCCCGAAATTACAATTTCCCGAAAACAATTTCCCGAAATTACAATTTCCCGAAAACAATTTCCCGGACCTATTTATTGGAGTGTCGTACGCTTATTTTTTCATTGTGACTTTCAACACTTCGGTATTCAGCCTTCCCGACGGATAGCGCTCACTCCATCACATCCTGCCCATGCAGTAGCTGCTACGGAATCGTTACCATCTTGCATAGCGAAGTTTTTTAGTTATTTGGATTGTAATACTCAGTTACTATGCCACTCGAACTCCTGGATAGCGAAAAAGGTAAACCGAGGTTGCTTTTGAATGGTTTCTTGTATCATGACGACGGTCAGTCCGTTGATAGCGTTTATTGGCGTTGTATCCTTTATCGAGGAAAACATTGTACCGGTAGGGTCATAACAACGATACTATAAAAAAGAGGCTCTTCACAATCACAGTGCCGAAGCGGCTTTCGTTGCTAAAGAAAAAATCGTTAATGAGCTGAAAGATCTTGCCCGGACCACTACATCAAGTGGTCATGAGCTGATTGCTCGCGCTTCGGCCGGAATTTCTGATGGTATTGTCTCGGAAATGCCATCAACAAGCTCTTTGAAGAAATAGTAATTTCGGGAAATTGTATTTCGGGAAATCGTAATTTAGGGAAATTGTAATTTCGGGAAATTGTGTTCGGGAAATTGTCATTTCGGGAAATTGTGTTCGTGATATTGTAATTTCGGGAAATTGTTTTCGGGAAATTTTCCGCAAATCCAATTATTTAACACAAACATTTCAAAGAAAAGAACATGAGAATTGTTTTTTTAGTTAGTGTGAACAAACTTTTTTTTTCTAATTTTAGCTTTATCTACATTAACATAGCTTCATATATCTATTACAAGTCTTGTAATGTGAAAAGCTTTTAGTATTTTTGTTCATAAGCTGAAGTAATAGACAGAAGGATGCTGACGAGGAACAAATCGTGTTGTTCGAAAGTGGCTGCTCCACCTAGCGCTGACTTTAATGTTTTCCACATTTCTGATACATTGCAACACTAGTATCTTTTCTATTATTAGAAAATATATATATATATCTCAAATCGAATAATAAAAAACTAATTTGTGCAATAAAGATCAACAATACATAACCCTACCAAAAATCAACTTTTTCAGAATTTTTTAGAAAAAAGTACTTTCTCAGCAGAAGGTTTTATGGTAGGGGAAAGGATTTGTTTTTACAAAAGCACTTTCTTAAGAAAAGATTATTTTTCAAAGAAAAATTACTTTGTTAAGAGAAAGTACTTTGTTAAGAAAAGTTATTTTCAAAAAAAAAAATCACGTTTTCAAGGTCCTAAACATTTCTTTCCTTCGTTAATCTATTTTTTCCAAATGCATATACATATTTATCTCAATAGAAAAATAGAGAGCAAAAGCTAAATTTACTCTTTGTAACTGTGTGTTATCGTAATCATCAAACTCTCTTTTCCATTTAAACTTTTTCAGCAATGTCAGTTAAATCCTTATGAAAAATGCACCCCCTTCTCTATACTAATGACACTGACATTCATTGAGAAAATTGAGGAAACCAAAAAAGAAATGAAAAAATAGTAGGAAAATAAAATAACAATGAAGAGATGACAAAGGAACAATAGTAGTTTCACATGAAAAAAAAAATATATAACAACACTTTGAGCCTTTTTTTTATAAACTACATAGAAAATTTCCACTATTGTGAATTTTAGCATTCATAATTGTAGCAACAACGCCCTTGGTTAGTTAAAGTTACACATGAGTAAACTTTTTTACAATAATAATTTCTTTTTAGTTAATTACTATAATCATGTTAAGATTAATTAATTAAATGATAGCATTTGTGGCTTTTTGAATTTTGTTATTGTTTTTTTTTTTTCCGAAAAAATAAATTTAAGCCTGCCTGTGAAGACGTGTTCTCAATTATGTTAATGTATTTTAGCCATAATTTTAATGTAGCCAGTGATAATTAATTTTTCTTGGAAAAATACATTAGCACTTAAAAATAATCAGCATTTGCTAAAAGGTCTCTAGTGTTGTAAGTTACACAAGAAACAAGTAGATATAAGCGGGCAAGAATTAAAACAAAATATGAAGTAAAGAAAATTTTAAGAAAAGATAACTAACGACTAATTTGAGAGATAATATTTATTGATTATTTGTGTCAAATTTAATTCGCAAATATTTGAAGGATGTAATACTGAGTCTTAAGTCCACAATAGTAGTAACCTCACCGCTTAATTCGGAAATTTTTTCCTCTAAGACTTCAATCTCATATCGTTCTTCTAAACAGAAGTTTTGAGTCTAACGTTTTTGTTTTAAACTATTATTAAGTGTCCCATATATTTTGTACACCCTAAAACACTATGTGGTCAGGGTATAATGACTTTGTGCTGATGTTTGTAATTATCAAAAATAGTTGACCTAGCTGACCTTTTATTATACCGATGTCTGTCCGTCCGTCTGTATATTTTGGTGAAATTTTGTATATAAGCTTCCATCGGTCATAGAAAGAACGCTATTGAATCTGGTGAAAATCAGTTTATCTTCAGACCTAGTCCCCGTACAAATGACCCCTTGGCATAATATCGAAATTAGCATATTGATCTCGGTCAAATTGGGTTTGTGTGTGTTTGTTGCATCCATTTATTAGAAGTCCAACAATAAACTCTATAGGACAATTCTTAGTCATAGCCCCCATAAGAAGCTGATTCTTTGCAACAAATAAGTAACCTTATCAAATATGGTGAGGTCCTACCATTTTTCGACCTAGTTCCCATCCGATATGAACTTTTTCGTATTCGAAGGCACTCAAATTTGGTTCATGTTTATTTTCTATATCTAATTAGTTGGACCTAAGAGTTAAAGTCTCTAAACGCATAATATAAGGTATCGCATAGTCAGTCTAGACCGACTATAATTTTCTTACTTTTAAATGAGTCTTGTAATTAAAAAAAATATTTTTTTTTGTTTTGGATCTCTTGTGTTCGTTTGTGATTTATGAAACATTTAATGTAAATATGCAAAAAAAAAAATATACCCTCCAAAATATAATTACGCTGTTGATATGACAACACAAAGTTAATTATAGAAATTTCTGTTTAGAAAATAATAAAAAAAAAAATCTTTTTTTGAATTTTTAGCAGTTATGAGTTGTTAAAAGTGCTATCAGTCATAAAGTTGTTATGAAAGTGCTATTAGTCATAAAATGTAATTTTGTAACAGTGATAAGTAATATTCTTCACATCACAAGAAGAGTTATGGCAAAATTTATATTCAACTCAATGGATGTAATCAGTGCTATTTTTCTAAAAAAAAAATAGGTTCCGGAACGCATGTTTTACTAAATATTTACCTTAACTTTTTTTATAGAAGAGCATAATAATGAAGTATACAGTTTTTTTTAATTCAAAATAGTTTTATTATTCAAATATTATAAACAAAAATAATCAAAAACATAAATCACAAAACAAAAAAAAATATACGAAAAATTACAAAAAATTCCACACACACAGCATATTTGCATCATGATCCCCTCTTCGCTCCTTACTCTGAGTGCTGAGAGCAGAATGGTGTCCTTTGACGATCCATGATTCAACATATTTAGTAGGGTGAAAAAGACGAAGCGGTGGTCCAACAATACGCAAAAAAAGAAGCGATGAAACAGTCTCTGTGAGAAGGGATGCTCTTCCAGATGTGAGAATGATATTCATTTGACAAAAGCCACGTTCGCATTCACTTGAAGAAATCGGTATCCTATCAAGCTCATTTTCAAATAACATTAAATTATTCGGTAAAATTTTGTGAATTAAATAGTCTCGAAATCCACGGACTGCTTCTCTTTCATTTATTTGTAGTCTTTGTGCCAAATTTCGTATTTCCTCTTCTCCAAATGTGAGCGGTGGGTTTTCTGGCCAATTATTTGGATATAAAATACGAGTCCAATTAATAAATTTAGTGTCATCATTACTTAGAAGTCGTTCTTCGATAGATCTTGACAGTTCACCGTAAAATGTATTTGGATCGATAGCAGGTTAATTTTTCTTATTATTTTTGTGTAGCTCAATCCCCTCAAAGCTTAAATTATTACTGGCTATGACAGCGTGTTTGTAATATGTTCCTGGCACGATACGTCTTTCTTCGGAAATTTGAACGAGCGACTTAATCTTTACATCCGCCTGGTAAAGATTAATATATCGATCTTGCAGCTCCAGACTTAATTCAGACAATTCTTATCTCTTTCTCTTTCTCATCTGCTTCTCTAAAGTGTCGAACCAATGCAGAAAAATTTTCCCACACAGCAGAAACGGAGCGAAAACTTGATGCCACTCATCGAGTGCTCAAATCTCTACCAATTTTCAGAAGCTGAATTTCTAACAATTTTGCACATTCATGTAATTCCCTGCTATTCTTTGGAGATGCATGGTAGATAACGTATAGTTTATCAATAAATGATTTAAACCAGTGTATTCCTGTGTATTCCTTTCAAAGTATCAGCCACTGCTAACTCCAGCCTATGATTGGCACAATGCCAGATAATTATCGACGGAAATTCATCTCTTAATAATTTACAGACTCCACTCTTTCGTCCTAGCATTACCACTGCATAATATATGTTTCGTTATTCCATACGATTGTAAGCATTCCATTAGAGCCTGGAATATTCCATTTGCAGTAGTACTTTGGAGTTCTATCAAATCTAAATAAAGATTAACAGGAGAACTCATTCCGTGGTTAGCAAGGCACACTCTAATGTAAATTACTAATGTTGATTTTTTGCTAAAAGTTGTAGACTCGTCAATAATTATTGATATTTTACTGATGGAACTAATTATGTTGGCCACTAAAGATTTTCTCATTTCGGTGCTGATATGAGTAATAATAAAAATTCTGCCCATATTTATACCGTTAAGTTCTTGTAAATCTATTTCCCTTTCAAAATTATGAAAAGATTGATTTTCGTTTTCAACTTTGTATGCGGTCCGAAACACATGAGAGGTTATTTCCTTTTCAACAACCAATTTTTTGTGTAGAATATTTGGAAGAGTTTCTTTTTCGGCCTCCGTACCTAACTTGCATGCAGCTTTGTGAGCGGCGCTTTCCTTGTGCTCAAATTTTTTTTTCTCAAAGATGTTAATTGTTGAGTTCGGTTTTCACCGTTACTGGTTACTTCATTGTTGACCCACTCTTTACTAATTCGCATACCAGATTTTTTCCCAAAATTAAGACTTCCGATTTTTTGCATATATTACAGCCAAATTTCTTACATTCAATAGTAAGCCAATCATATTTCTTGGTAAACTCATTCTTTTGCTCCAACGTCCAACAATCTGGCCAGTCATTGCATGTAGAAGGTAACGTTGTGTCACAATGAGAATAAAATGTTACCTTCTCTGTTTCAGTTTGAATATATTCGGGTTTGTCTTCTGTTATCCGCGGTCTTTTGTTTGAATTTGAAAAAAACTTGTAATTTTGTTCATGTTGTCCATAAGGAATTTAAAAGAGAACTATTATATAAAATTCAAATTAACTGAGATCTTTAAAAATATACATATGAACAACCGCCTACTCGATTGAATTATTTTTTAGGACTTTTCTATGATTTTTAACTTTATTTAAAACATTAAAAATAGAAAAATATGTCCCGGAACCAAGTTCCGGTTTATGTATTTTCTGAAAAGAGCTTCCGGAACGTTGTTCCGGTGCGTTCCGGCAGAAAAATAGCACTGGATGTAATTAATTTCTTAGCTTTAAGGTCGTGAGAATATCTTCCTTAATTTATGAGCTTTAACAAATAAGATGGGGCCTAATTTTCACAGTCGTGATCGAAACAATTCCATATCGATTATTAATTTCAATAGTGTTAATATTTTTGATTTTCTTACTACTTACGAAACGAAACGATTAATTGTTTCAGTATTGTAAAAGACGGAATTAAATATGTTTTACAACACTGTATAAATGTAATTAATTAAGAAAATGTAAAATGTAAATGTTATTCAGCTTCTGCTTCCAACGAGAAAAAAATCTCAAAATTATACGAAACAAGTAAGAAAATTATAGTCGGTCTAGACCGACTATACGATACCCTATACCAACTAACTGGATATAGAAAATAAGCATAAACCAAATTTGAGTGGGATTATTATTAATTTTTTCGGCTGCAGACATGAAAAAGTTCATATCGGATGCTATATTTATATGTGGACTAGGCCCAAAAATGGACCGATCCTGACCATATTTGGTAAAGTCTCTTGTATTTCGCAAAAATATATACAAACAAAATTTGAGAAGAATCAGTGCAATATTTTTGTTTTTTGATAGATTTAAGTGAAGATCGGGAAGCAGCTCTATATGGGGCCTATGACTGAGAGTTGTCCCATAGGGATAATTTTTGGACTACTCATTAATGGATGTAATAAACGCATACAAACCCAATTTGAGTAAGATCTATGTGACAATTTGGATCTTATGGGAATTTATGTCGATTTCAGGGGTCATTTGTATGGGGGCTAGGTCTGAACATGAACCGATTCTCACCAATTTCAATAGCGTTCATCCTTATATATTCATATTTGCGACCTGCAGTTTGATTACAAGGTTTACATGGACACACAGACGGACGGACGGACGGACGGACGGACATCGTTAAATTGAATCAGATAGTGATTCTGATTCGATCGGTATAATTAAAAATGGGTGTAGGTCAAATATTTTTGATTGTTACAAACAGCAGCACAAAGTCATTATACCCAAACCACATAGTGGTATAGGGTATAAAAATACATACGACGTTCCCATAACTCGTTAGACCTTGTTTTTCCTTGTTAAGTATTCGGCAAAATACTTTTGGCTAAAGCAGAATGGTTTTCCATAAAGCTACCAAGAACCTCCCTCTGGGTAAAGTTTATGTTTGTTATATTTGACCTAAAATTAGTAAAATTGATATTTTTCATATATATATTAGATATATTTTGCACTAACATTTACATTTTTTCACTTCTTTTCGCTTGCTATTTTGCTAACGTATAAAATTTGGCATGGTTGCATTCCAATGATCACTCGTTATCGAAACACATAATCAGAAATTTCGTCACACATTATTCGTTATCGTATAAGAAAATGCCAAAAGTACGTTCCAATAAAAATACGTTCGCTTACGACTGCGAAAATGAAATTTTAAACGAAATTCGACTGAAACTTTTTTAGATAGACCTAAATATTTTTTCTCAGTTAGATTAAGGTGACTCATTCAGTTGGAATGAAGACCGCACATTGGCACAATTGGCGAAAAGATGATCAGAATTCTGAAGGAGGCAATAAATTTAATTCTGACCAAACGCTTCCATACAAAAACGTCCTTGTTATCATTCAAATTGAAGAATTTGATTGAGTTTCCAACTAATTGGCTATAGAAAATAAGCATAATTTGAGGGGCATTGTTACTTCTTACCGATGTGGAAATGTTCATATCGGTTGGTATTTTTAAATCGGTATAAACAAGGCTATATGAGGGTGAAGTTTCGAAAACTCAGGGACTTTCTGAATAATTTAGTTTATGGTAAAACTAATTATGAATGGCTTCTACGAAAAATATATATTAATGTTGCTAACAGAGAACTTTGATCGTATGATTCTGTTAAACTGAATTTCCACAGCGCAAATTTTTATCAGTTGCAATCCATTCCAAAGATTTGTGACGTGGTGAATAAACCAATTTGATTTAATTGATATTTCGGTACTGTTGATGTGATTTAAAGAAGATTGGAGACTTTTTTGAACTCTTATATTTTTAAATTTGTTGCTCAGCTCTAAAGTGTAGCTAAATTAAATAAATAAAGAAAAAAATAAGCGTTTGTTTCACCTCTTTGATAACCTCTTCTTTTGGGACAAATCTCTTATCATCGACCCATTTCTCCAAGGGTCTAATCGTCGCATTCACTATCGCAACTTTTCGATCGTAATTATTTTTTATTTTCGAAAGTAAAATACTAAGAATAATTTTACTCTGGCACATAGTTAAGAGTAGAAGTGAAACGATGTCTAACGTTTGTCCGTCTTCATTAAATAATAAACTAAAATATGGAATTTCGATTGATGGAAGAACATTTTTTTTTTCGCCAAATACAGCCGTTTTTGCTTCAAATCAATGTTGCAGCTGTGCATAATATTCTCCGGTGATTCTTTTAACCTTTCCAAGGGCATCGATTCACATCGAATCATCATCCCAAAAAACTGTTGCCATGACCATATTGGTCGATAGTCCTTTTCGCGCAAGGTTACGAAACGGTACAAGGTACACTTCGAGTATGAGCAATCGCGGCACCTAACTAAGCGCATACATCACATTTTCCCTGTATATTTGAACAGTGGAGATGCCTAAAGCCTCAGTCACCTCACGGACTTTAATTCTCCGATCACTTAATATCATTCCATGGACTTTCTCGACGATTTCTGATGTGACGACCTCTTTTGGGCAACCTGAATATTCGGCGCCACTTTTCTAGGGTACGACCACAACGGAATTCAGTAAATCATTTTTAAACATTTAAACAGAAACATCTGACACTTCGGAGAAAGAAACGTTTAACAGCCACCTGAATAGAGTTTTGTCTTCAATACAACGCGGTGACATAATTTTACTTATGGGAGACTCCAACGAGCAATTAGGCACAGCTAACATAGGTAGAGAAACTATAATGGGACGTCACGGCATTGGTAGAATAACGGAAAATGGAGAGCTCTTTGTGGAAATATGCAGCAACAACAATCTTGTGATGGGAGGGACCATATTCCCCCACAAAACCTGTCATAAAACTACTTGGGTATCACCGGACAGAATGACAGAAAACCAAATCGACCACATAGCTATTAACAGGTCATGGCGCAGAAGTCTTCTTGACGTCCGATCCAAGCGCGGTGCAGACTGTTCTACAGACCACCATCTTGTAGTTGGTATTGTGCGGTTAAAAGTTGCGGCTATTCGCAAACCCGAATCCATCAAACGCAAATATGATGTGCAAAAGTTGAAAAACCATCAAATCCTTCACAGCTACGTAGAAGACCTGCAAAGAGGCTTAACAATGCAAAGTGGACACCCAGTAGAATGGCAAAACACCAACGATAATTTTAATGATGCTGCCAAAGAACAAATAGGCTTCATAACACCAAAAAGAACTCAGTGGATATCTGATGACACGTGGAAGCTAATCCTGGAAAGAAGAGATATTAAAGGAAATCAAAATAGAGCTAGAACCCGTGGAGAGAAGAAAACGTTAGCAGAAGCCTATATGCATCACGATAAGTTAGTTAAGCGGAGCGCCAGGAATGACAAGAGAAGATGGCATGTAAAACTTGCTAGTGATGCGCAAAAAGCATCTGAATAACATAGGTCCAGAGATCTATACGCTATCACAAAAAAGCTTACAGGTAAAAACTTTTTGAACTCCAAACCATTGAAGAACAACGACGGTGTGTTATGCACTTCCAAAGGTGAGCAACTGGAAGTATGGAGACAGCATTGCTCTAGCATGCTATCCAATCCAACAATAAATGCCGTAATAATGCCGTAGAGTATACTACTACACTACTCACAGAGTGAGACAAAACATTTCCATAGAGTGCTACGAAATTACGGAAATAATTAATGCTGTCAATGCCTTGAAGACTAATAAAGCCCCTGGAGTAGATAACATTGCCCCAGAGATGTTAAAAGCTGACTCTCGAACCACAGCGCAACTTCTACCTCATATCGAGAACTTTTGGCACACTTGTGATCTCGACTCACATCTAAAGGAAGGTATCATAGTCAATATCCCTAAAAAAGGCGACCTTACCGAATGCAATAACTGGCGAGGCATCACGGTCCTTAGCGCAGTCAACAAGGTAATTGCGCACATCATAAACAAAAGGATAGCTGATGCTGTACTCCCAGATCTCTGACAAGAACAGGCTGGCTTCCGCCCACACAAATCTTGCGTCGACCACATCAATAGTCTTCGTATAATCATCGAGCAGTCAGCGGAATGGTAATCTCCCCTCTACATGATATTTATAGATTTCGAAAAGGCGTTCGACACCCTGAGCCACCATGCAATATGGAACGCGCTTGCCTGCAAAGGTGTGCCACAAAAAAATATTAGGCTAACCCAATCCTTGTATGAGAATGCGAAATGCCGAGTTTTCCACGACAACACACTGAGCAACAGTTTTAATGTGTTAAATGGTGTTTGACAAGGATGTATACTATCTCCTCTTCTATTTAACATCGTACTTGACATCATTGTACGTAATGCCACAGCAGAAAATAGAGGTATAAGATGGGGAATCAACCAACATCTGGAGAGCTTGGAATATGCTGATGATATATGCCTCTTATCGCACAGTTATCGACACGCGTCAGCTAAACTCAAATCCCTTGAGAACGAAGCTTCAAAAGCCGGTTCAAAAATAAACATAAAGAAAAGTAAGGTTATGCGCTGCAATACTCGTAACAACACAAAATTTCGAATACTGAATGTTGAGCTGGAAAAAGTTAACACATTCTGTTATCTGGGTAGCGTACTAACAAAAACAGGCAGCTGCAGTGATGATATATCCTTCCGAATATCAAAGGCTAACTAGTCATTTGGTATCTTACGACCTGTATGAAAGTCTACTGCTATCTCGAAAAGAACTAAGATCCTGAACTAATTCCTGCGTGAAATCAGTTCTCCTGGAACACGACATCGCACGATATTAACAGGATACAGGTATTCATCAACCACTGTCTGCGAAGAATCTTAAACATCTTTTGGCCTAAAATGATTCCCAATCCACATTGAGATTCTAAATCGTAAATGGCGCTGGATTGGTCATACACTCCGCAGACCACATGGCGACACGGCAAAGGCTGCTATAGATTGGAACCCGCATGGAAACACACGAAGTGTTGGGCGACCGTCGCACACCTGGAGACGGCAACTTGAAGCTGAAATTACTCAAAGCGGCTTAAGCTGGAGTGAAATAAAAAACCTTGCATCAATAAGGACCGATTGGAGAGAATTCGTTGTGGCCCTTTGCTCCTTTTAGGAACCACGGGACATAATATATATATATATAAACATTGAAGTAGATGGTACAGAGTCCTTATAGTACTCTTCAAGCCTTCGTTGGTTTGATGATGGTTTTTTTCTGCCAAAAATAATGTTTTCTCAAGAATTCTCGAGATTGTTTGCTTTCAATGGCTGCCAAACAGCCTGCTCCTGGTAGTTGATTTTTATTTACCTATGAGGGATGTACAAAATTCAAACAGTTCTCGCATGGCCCAAAATATGTTAAATAAATATGAAATAAAACTTTCACAATATATATGTAAAAAAAGTGAATGTTTTATATATCATTTTAAAAGTAATTCAGAGAACTAATTTCAGTTGTAAATCGTAGTTTTTCGTAATTTTAAATTGAAAATAATTTAATTTTTTGTAAATATGGATAAAATTTGTTTAAATTATGGGAAACGAGCATGGAAATGATGACCTATAGTAATCTTAACATATTTTTTCAAATTAAGTAGTATTTGTAGTCGATCTAGACCGACTATACGATGCCCTATACCATGTGTTTAAAGACCGTATCTCTTACGTCGAACTAATCTCTTACGTCCAACTAAAATAATCATAAACCAAATTTTAGTGGCACTGTTATTAATTTGTTTGCCTTTGGATACGAGAAAGTTCATATGCTATATTTATATGGGAACTAGATCATATCAGATGCTATAATATATAGGAACTAGAATTAGATGCTGTATTTATATGGAACTGGACCGATCCTGACCAAATTTGGTAAGGTCACTTCTTTTTTTCAACAACATATATAAGCCATATTTAAGAGAAATCTGTGGAATATTTTTGTCTTGGATCGACTTAAGTGAAGATCGGGAATCAGCTGTATATGGGGGCTATAACTAAGAATTGCCCTATAGGGTTTATATTTGGACTACTGATAAATGGATGTAATAAACATACATAAATCCAATTTTACCGAGATTTATATATTTTGCATATTATGGCAATTCAAGTCGATCTCATAGGGGTCATTTGTATAGGACTAGATCTGAACATAAAGCAATTTTCACCAATTTCAATAGCTATGGCCAATAGAAGCTTATGTAGTTTGATGACAATGTTTGCATGAGCACACAGACGGGCAGAAAGATGGATGGATATCGCTAAATCGACTCAGAAAGTGGTTTTGAGTCGATCGGTAGTAAAGCAGATGGGTCTAAGTCAAATACTTTTGGTAGTTACACAAACATCAGCACAAAGTCATTATATCCTGACCAAATAGTCGTATAGGGTGTAAAAATTTACATTAAATATTTCTCAAGGTAGTAACTTGTAGGATATCCTTTGCGCTTTAGGACCTCTATGAGCCGATTTGGCATCGATTTTACCATCGTTAAAGTATCCTCTTTACTTATTTCCACCCACTCTAACATTTCTTTTAAGTTATTTATCTATCAAACCCATTGCTTTCCTTTCCTTTCTTTAATGCACTTCGCCAAACTAATTTTAATTTTAATGCTAAAATGCAAAATTTACTTTCATCTGAAAACAAAACAGTTTTCCAAAAAGCCCAACCCAGCACGTAGAAAGCCATTGATAATCAGATGTATTAAAAATTTTGCGATCGGTATCTTCATGCAGGTTTTTGCCGGAGGATTTTTTGGATTTTAGAATTAATTTGGGAAGCAGTAGTTCTGGGATTTTGTTTTACTGATGCCAAACTAGTTCGCTTTTCACGATAGTTTGAAGGGGCGACCAGAACGAGGTTTTGACAAAATCGAACTACTGGGTAGTGGCTTTGAGATAATTTTGCTCTCGTCAGCACAGACTTCTTTGATTTTGGGACTTATCTCAAAATATAGTTTCAAAAAGAAATATAATTAAGAGGGGTAAAGTTTTGAAAGTAAATCAGACCAAAACTAACGACGATATACCTGCCTGGCAGCTGCGCGACGCGCCTACCTAGAAGATGCTTCAAGTCCCTTTATAATCTCCAACCTACTTTTTACTTTTATGACAGAGTTTCACTGTACGATGCTGGCATTGATGATTCTTTGTATGTATAAAAAATTGCCCCTCATTGATATTTAATTTTGGATTTTCGGGTATAAAAACCTTAAAATCGATTTTCTCGCAAACAACATTTTTGAAATCTACTGTACCGATCCTTTTGAAATTTTATACACTATTTTTCGTTATTATGACATCATGAAATCAACACAATACACTGCATATGTAGGGGGCATCCCATGAGTGTTGGTTAACAACAAAAAAAAAAAAAGTATTCATAATATTTATGAGACTAACTTAACCCTTCGGTTAGCGAGAAGGTCCCTGGGGACCTTTTTCATTTTCAAACTGAAATTACTCCTATTTCGGCCAGGACAAGGTACCCCAAAAGTTACCCTGGTTTCCAAGAGAATTTTGTCAAAAATCGTTTAAAAGAAAATTCAAGGTGATGCGCCCAATAGTTTAGTTTTTATTGAGGTTTAAAGGTAAGTAGTACGGGAATGCATGACAAGGTCCGTAGGGATCTTGTACTGAAATTACAAGAAATCATTAAGACATAAACTTTATTTTGGCTTCTTTTAGCTGTTTTATTGTTTGAACACATTTTAAACGAGTTCTTCGCATTTACCATTTGTTTTATTACCTGCTAATACTAATCCCTATTTGTACATATACGCTGATGTTCAAGCTAGAACACAAGTAGGCAACGGAAAGGGTATAAAAGCGGCTCAAGTTTCGTAAACTAAATCATTGAAATTTGAAATTTCAAAGTGATTGCACGAAGGAAACTAAGAGCGATAAAATAATATGGCAGAATCAAACATTGAAATTGCTGAAATGGTGGTGCGTCGTAGCACACGCTACCAACAAATGTCTGAGGAGGAAAGACGTGCCGTAGATAATCAATTTGCTGATTTTATGAATGCAGAGGATCAGGACGAGGAACTTGATATTCCGGCATTTGATGCTGAAGAAGATGATGACGACTTGCCCTTTCTACCAAATTTATCTGCTGTGGACTCCGATGCTGAAAGTGAGGTAGATATAGAAATCAATAAGGAGGTTTACCATGACGATGACGACGATTATGAAGAAGAAGAAACACCAACAAGCGAAAGTTATTTTATTACGAAAGACGGCAACCAATGGAGTAAAAATGCACCACCAACTTCCCTTATTCGTGGTCAACTACACAAGGAGGAAACCAGGACCAGTAGGAACCACACTTGATCCCTTTACCATATTCCACTCGCTCTTCACTGAAGACATGGCGTACATAATAATACGCGAATCTAATCACAAAGGTGGGGAAATAACAGATGCATATAGTTTGGCAAATCCAACAAACAAAAAGGAATTTAAAACCATCACACTAAAGGAGTTTGATGCCTTCTTGGCTATACTCTTGTATTCTGGACTCAATAAATCAAATAATGAGCCTTCTGCACAGTTATGGGACCCAACAAAGCAGCATTGTCGTATAATCGCTTTATGTCCATAAAACAATGCCTTAGATTCGACAATGGAAATACGCGACAGCAGCGACTAATCAACAGCAAAACTGCGGCAATTGATAATATTTGGCAAATGTTGCAGTCTAACTTAGCAGCAGCTTACACTCCACATGATTCACTGACAGTTGATGAGCAGTTATTCCCATACAGAGGCCGTACCCGCTTTACACAATATATTCCGTCGAAGCCAGCCAAGTATGGTATAAAGGTATGGTGGTTGTGTGACTCAAAATCATTCTATCCTGTCAAAGGAATAATTTATTCTGGTAAATTGCCTGACCAGGAGCGTGAAATAAATCAAGGGCAAAACGTTGTACTTGCTCTTGCGGAGAAATATTTGGATTCTGGCCGCACAATTTATGCTAACAATTTCTTCAGTACATTGAACTTGGCACGTATTTTGATGAGAAAGAAAACTGCATATGTTGGAACAGTACGCTCTAACAAAACATTTGTGCCACGGGAGTTACATAAAAATGGTACCAACCAAAACATTTAACATTTTTTTTTTTTTTCATTATAAATTAAAATGCAAGAGGTACGTAACTAAAACTCCAGGGTATATCTCACGACCAAAAAGCACACACTGACAAGTGTTTTCTCTTATACAAAATAGCAGAAGCGACGAAGCGATCTTTCCTCGTTGGATCGAAAATTGCTAAAGAAAGCGCTTTACAATATGAAAATACAACTGAGTGTTCATAAAAAATGATTGTATTGTGTATTTCAATACAACATACAATATACAACACCTGTTGCGAATTGCCCAAATGTAAATTTAGCAAAAAAAATTTATGTATTAATTTATTTAAAGAGAAAAACACAAAAATAACGTTTGATGTATTTTTTGTGTGTAATATTTACATATACAGACATACACATATTAAATAATACAAATAATATACATATATTATATATATGTATATCCAAGAATCATATATATTATTATATATGATTCTTGGTATATCCATAAAAGCTGCATGTTAGAAATAAATCGGTATGTTATTTTATTTACATAAAATTCTGCAATATTTTGTTGTGGGGAAAATATATTTCTTTTGCATTAACAGAGTGTCACTTCATTTTGCTCAGTGTGACTATGCCACAGTAGATGACGCCACAATTGTTGTTCTAATTAGCTTTGCAATAGTTATTTCTATTTTAACATGAATGTCAATATTTTCAACTAGATATCATACAGAACAATGTTAAGAGTATACACGGGCTGGTCTTTTATTTCATACATTTTTTCATTATTCTTTTACAAATATGAACATAAGTTTGGCATATTGACTTTTTGTTGTCTTTACAAAATAGAGTTACCGAGTTCATCAATGAAAACAATCAAAACAGTTCTACATAGTTATATAGAACTATTATTCTGCTTTACCTACAAAATATCTGATTGCGATTGCATCTTATTTTTTAAAATTGTTTATAATTAACAAAGCATTATTATTCACATAAATACAAAATTGCACTTTTTAAATTTTCCATTCAAATTTAAGAAAATATCAATTCTAATAAAAACTGAAATTAAAATTTCCAATTATAAATTAGAAAATATTAATTGAATTTCAGAAAATCATATCAAATCGTCGGAAATAATAATTTTAAATTTAGAAGACATCAATTGCATCTTTAATATATAAATTTTATTCGTTAAACACAAATTGAAATTCCAAAAAAAAAAACAGCAAATATGTTTACATTAAAAAAAAAAATATTGCCATTCAGGAGATATTAATAACTTTTCAGTACCGCGATTCAGTAACTTCTATTAACGATAGTCGAATAATAAAAAAAAGAAAATTGCTAAATTATCAGTAAAATTTTTAAACGATAGTCGCTATTGTTAAAGTCAGCTGTTGTTGTTATTTAAACGACAACCATTTTTGTGTTGTTTATTCAATCGATAAAAACTTAAATTTTTAGGTTGAAATGTCATCATACATAAATAAAAATCAAAAAATAAAGAAAATATTTTGCTTTTATTAAAAAACTTTTTTTATATAAATAAAAAAATTAAATAGCATATTCAATTCATTATTTCATTTTCAAATAAATAAACAGAAATATTAGTAAAAAAAAATAAAGATATTAAACATAAACATAAAATCATCCTGTCAAACACGAAGTAATTTGTTTTTTTCTATTCTTTGTGTTTTTCGCTTATTTTGACAGAGGTGCCACTCGTTTACAATTTAAATAAATAGAAAAACAGATTTGTCGACTGTCGTTAAGATGTATGTACTTAGTGAATCACTTAATCCTTAGTGCAAACAACAATAGCTGTCGATATATTTTGCGATTGTCAGATCGTTGAATTTGAAATTTACAGAATCGCACTACAGAAAATATTAATTTAAATTCAATGAATTTAAGAAAACCTCAAATGATATTTAAGAATTGCTAACATAAAAATTGTTACATAAATAAACGCAATTTGATGAGAATGTCATTTATACATATATTATTTTTCCCATTTTTTTTTTTGGATGAATATCTGAAGTTTTTCAGAAAATAAAGATAACATTAAATTATTTTATTTCAAATGTTTGGGACTTTTGGTTTTTTGCGTTTGGCATCCCTAATTTGAATATTTATTATTATAAATTTATTCTCTATGTTTTCCAAATATGGCAATGTTTTAATAAAAAAGTTGAGAGAGCTTTTTTTTGGTTATTATTTTGTTACTCCATCCGACCTATATGGCCGCAATGAAGAAATATTTGGCCAGTTAAAAGAAACTATACAGCCATCTCCAATTAGCACGATTCAATGCATGTAGCCACTCTACACAACCATTACCTTTGCAATGGAGGTTAGGGCGAGCTATTTAATTAGCAAAAACTAAATTAAACGAGAAGTTATGTAATATAACCGGAAACGCATGCATATACATAGGTATATAACCAAAATGCATGCCGATCAGCAACCACGGTGACCAAAAAGCAAACACCCAAATAAATCCGAAATAATAGAAAAGACGAAAACCAACCCAAAGAATTTGCTGAAATAAGTTGGTATTAAGTTTAACAAATTGTTTACTTTTTCATTTACATTTATTATCAAGACTCAAACCGAGGTGGAGGGTATCAAAGATTCGGCACAGCCGAATTTAACACTCTTACTGGTTTTCTAAATAATTTTCTAAAAGCAGGATTGAGTTATTTGACATTCCTACAATCTCCAATTTCAATGGTGCGTGGTAGGGCAGAAGAAAGCATATATTTCAAAAATTCATAACTACACTGTATTCTTAATGGGACCGGTTTCTGGCATTCCAGCCTTCATCAGCGATTTATTGTGATAATTGTTATGTTATAATTGAATAGATTGTTTCTGTATGAAATTTTTTCTACTTAGGGCGGCCGTGCGATTTCCCATTTCTTTAACAATATAGTATGATCAACCAGATCAAAAGCTTTCGACAAATCATAAAACACTCCCGCAACGACAGTGTTACCAGCGTCAAAACCTCCACAAATATGATCACAACGGCTTCTTCAACTCCAGAACCTCTGCAAAAGCCAAATTGACGTTCAAACAATATCTTGTTGCTGTTCAAATATTCAGAAAATAACACAGAAATGGGACGGAACAACTGAACTCTATCCGAACTAACCCCTTTAGGTATTGGAACAACCTTGTGTATCTTCAAATCATTAATCAGAGGGAGTTTTTTTAATTTTTTTTTCCATTAACAAATTAACCGAAATTTTTAACGAAAATCAATTCAAAATGTTGCCAAAAATAAAATAAAAAAATTTAAAATAAAAACTCCGCATTTCTATTGTTTCAAATCCGGTAACGAGTTATGAAGTTCACCGCATAAAAACTTTTTCTCGAGGCGCCTCCGGGAAAATAAATAATCCAACATTATTCATATCTTCAAAAAAATCGTGAAAATACGCCTTTTTTACCTTTAAACGAAATGTATCGCTACAGCAACTGATAGATTATACGGATTATATGACCCATTAAATACCTTTTTTTGTACTTTAACAATTTTCTTTTTAAGCTTTTAAAACTGTCCATAAGCTTTGAACTTGTTTTCTACCCTTTGTTGAGAAGCTAATCCAATTAAGTAAAGATATTAAATATTTATTTAAAAACATTCTTTAAAGTTTTGCTACCATTTTTTATACATTTAACCTACAGCCAATGATATGATGATAAATGACAGACACAATGTCTGGCAAATAAATTTACAACCCTTAATATGTTCTACAAAAAAGTGGAATAAAAAGTTTATTATTAAAAAAAAAAAAAAAAAATTGCTTACCTTTTTTAAGCGGATGCGAAATTTAAATAAATTTTATTAGCTGTTTTTTATATATAATGTTTAATTCAAATTTTAGCACTTTTTTATGTAACGATTAAGTTAGAAATTATTCAGTCTCACGACGAATAATTTTTTTATATATATATATTTTTTTTTTTTTTGAGTATCTTAATTTAGGATTACATAATTTTATCTCCTTTTTTTGGTATCAGGAGTTTGGAAAACCTTTAACAGTTTTAAGCTACATTAAATTGAGCAAATACAAACACTTTAACACTTTATTTTTTTCTTACTTAATAAATGGAAAACTATATGAATTTTCCATAAATCTGAAAGGAAGACCGTTTGTTGGTACTTTTTTTCTTTAAAGAAAATTCTATGTTAATAAGATTTTTTAATTTTTATTTATTTTTAATTCTTTGCTTTCCAGTTTAAATGTGTATTACATTGAAAATTTACACCGCAACTGATTATGACAACACTGCTGCTGCACTAACATAGAAAACTTAATGAAAGAAATACATATGTACATATGTGATGGTTGATTAGCAAAAAGGTATAATATAACAACAACACAATATCATGAACTAAACAATGGATATGTCAAATATGTTTGCAGCAACATCAACATCAACAACAACGACAACGAAAAGCTGTAACACACAAACAGAACACACGCGATAAAGAGCACCCCAACAATTTGCTCAGTATTATATAGGGATGATTTATGAGATGCTCAATATAGTAACAAAAAAGTACTTTTTGACATTAGCTTTTTTGGGAGTATATTTTTTTTTTTTTTTATTATTTTTATTATAGAGAGAAAAAAGTTTTTAAAAATCCAACACGTCTCTTATGTAAAATTAATAAATAACACAAATTTTCCACTAATAAGGTATTTAACCTGGTGTAACCCTCAGATCGCTCTGACTTTCGGATATGTTCCCGAGATAGTAAAAACAAAGAACACGTATTTTTTAAATACACAAACTCTTGTTTAAGGGGTAAAAAAATCAAGTTAAAAAGGATTTTGTTATACCCTATACCGGTATGTGGTCAGGATATAATGACTTTGTGCTGATGTTTATAACTACCAAAAATATCTAAGCTAGACCAGGGGTCGGCAACCTTTTGAGTCGGAAGAGTCAAAAATTACAATTTACAAAATTTCAAAGTTTTTAAAGAGCCACAAATTTTTTTTTTACCAATAATAAATAGTACTCATAAAAAGAAAACTATTCTATATATTCATAAGAAAAAATATCTATTTAATCATATATAAGTAGCAAACGAAATCAATGGGAGCGTTGGCTTTACATGGTTTTAGAAAGTTTGGATAAATTTGGTCCATAACTGTTGTTTTAAGTTTCAAACACGACTCAAAATTTTAATTTTTCAGCTGGCTTCTTAGTTTAGTTGTAATTACATTCATGCAAGAGAACGTTTGCGCTCGCAAGAATATGTCGATCGGAAGATAGTAAGCACTCCAAATGCCAACTTGTTCACCTCACTGTAGCAATCTAGAAGACCATTCCATGGTCGAATGTAAGTGCCTCAATGCGCGGCATTTCTCTTAAAGCTGTCCACTTTTCTCTTCCCACTTTCTTTTCAACTCTGTAAATTTTCCACTTCACAAAGCTTTACTTTTTAAATCGATCAATTGCATTTCTAGAAATCCAGTATCAATTCCAAATGGCTCAATGTGGATTTCGTTACTATTTGTGTTGAGAGGATTTACTATGAATGCTGATGGTTTTGATGGTTTTGAATTGCTCATATCTGTCAGCAAATTTATCTATAATTCTTTTTATAATTGTGCTGAAGTAATTCCTGATAACAGTTGCATTGGTTTTATCGCGATATTGCTTTAGAAATTGAAAATGAAGTAATTTGCCACCCCGAATATCTTCTGCAAAAATAATTAATTTTTCTTCAAAACAAACCAATTTTTCTACCAACACATAGGCTGGGTTTCGCTTTCCTTGCAGTTTTAGATCCAGCTCACTTAATTTCGCTGTTATATCCACCACAAAGTAAAATTTTTGCAAACATTGCTCGTTCTCTAATTCGGGGTGATTAATGCCTTTTTCATTTAATTCAAGCACAAAGCAAAACGTTTCAACATCTTAACTTTGGAAAACCATTACACTTTATTGGGAAGAAGGAAGTCGGAATACTGAGTCTCAAGTTCGTTTAAGAATTCTTTAAACTGACGATAGTAGAGTGCTTTTGACAAGATGTTGTTAACAATCTTGATTACCAAATTCATGACCTCAACTATTTCAGCCGGAAATGTTTCGGCATAAAGCGCTTCTTGGTGTATTATGCAGTGAAAAGTAAGAATTTCGTGGTTTATTTTGCTATGAAGAATCGTCGTTGGCCCTTTATTTTTTCATATCACACTTCTGGCTCCATCAGTTGCTATTGAAATGATTTGATTTAAATCGATCTTATTGCCCTCAAGGCATTTTTGCACGCCATTCGCTATATCTAACCCTCTAGTTTGTCCCGAGAGTGGTAGCCATCCTAGAAGATCTGCTTTTAGACCTTGGGAAGACATAAACATCCGACGCCAGCATTATTCGAGAGCTTCCGGCAGACGACAACAGTGACGATGCGTGTCATGGTTGAGAGATAGAATCGATTCAGAATGAGTTTTAAATGTTTTTTTTTTTTTTATAAAAATAAATAATATTTGCGTATTTAACTAAAGAGCCGCAGCTTCACATCCAAAGACCCGCACGTGGCTCGCGAGCCGCAGGTTGCCGACCCCTGACCTAGACCCAGAGTCACTTCTCTGAGTCGATTTAGCGATCTCCGTCCGTCCGTCTGTACGTCCATCTGTGTGTCCATGTAAACCTAGTAATCAAACTACAGGTCAAAAATATGAATATATTTTGATGAAATTTAGTATATAAGCTTCTATCGGCCATAGGACGAACGCTATTTAAATTGGTATTCAAACCTAGTCCCCATACCAATATCCCCTATGAGATCGACTTAAAATGCGATAATATCCAAATTATTATATAGGTCTCGGTCGAATTGGGTTTGTGTATGTTTTTTACATCCATTTATCAGTAGTCCAAAAATTAACCCTATAGGACTATTGTTAGTCATAGCCGCCATATAAAGCTGATTCCCGATCTTCACTTAAATTTATCAAAAACAAAAATATTGCATAGATTTTTCTAATATTTGGTTTGTATATGTTTTTGCAAAAAGTGACTTACCAAATATGGTCAGGATCGGTCCAATTTTCATCCTCATATAAATATAGCATCCAATATGAACTTTTTCAGATCTGCAGACAAAAAAATTAATAAAAATTCTACTCAGATTTGGTTTACGCTTACTTTCTATACCCAATTAGTTGGACCTAAGAAATAGTCTCTAATAGCATGTTTATACCCTATACCACTATGTGGTTTGGGTATAATGACTTTGTGCTGCTGTTTGCTACTACCAAAACTATTTCACCTAGACCCATCTTTCATTATACCGATCGAATCAGAATCACTATCTGATTCGATTTAACGATGTCCGTCCGTCTGTGTGTCCATGTAAAGCTTGTAATCAAACTGCAGGTCGCAAATATGAATATATTTTGATTAAATTTGGTGCATAAGCTTTTGTCGGCCATAGGATGAACGCTGTTGAAATTGGTGAGAATCAATCCATGTTCAGACCTAGCCCCCATACAAATGACCCTATGAAATCAACGTAAATTGCCATAAGATCCAAATTATCATATAAATCTAGTCAAATTGGGTTTGTATATGTTTATTACATCCATTAATCAGTAGTCCAAAAATGATCCCTATGGGACAACTCTTAGTCATAGGCCTCATACAGAGCTGATTGCCGATCTTACCCTAAATCTATAAAAAAAAAAAAAAACAAAAATATTGCACTGATTCTTCTCAAATTTTGTTTGTATATATTTTTGCAAAATACAAGAGACTTTACCAAACATGGTCAGGATCGGTCCATTTTTGGGCCTAGTCCCCATATAGATATATCATCCGATATGAACTTTTTCATATCTGCAGCCAAAAAAATTAATAAAATTCCCACTCAAATTTGATTTATGCTTATTTTCTATATCCAGTTAGTTGGGCCTGAGAGATAGGGTCTCTAAACGCATGGTATAGGGTATCGTATAGTCGGTCTAGACCGACTATAATTTTCTTACTTGTTTTTAGTTTTATTAGTTTTTTAAACACTTGCTCCACCGTAACTATATACAAATCGTCCTGTGAAGAAACTACTAATATCAGAGAAAAATAGTCTGTCTCGCATAAATTTTGCTAAATAACACATGAACTGGTCAAGACGGAATTGGAATACTGTTCCCTTTTCAGATGAGTCCAAGTTTAATTTAAGTAGCCATGATGGAAGAACGTTTGGGCGATGACCAAAGGGGAAAAGACTGGACCCAAATATGCAAAAAAAAAACTGTTGTTTGGCGGAGTCAATATTATAGTATGAGGATGCTTTTCGGTCCACGGAATATTTCCAATTTATGTAGTAGAAGATACTCTAACTGGAATTGGATACAGGCAAATTCTAAATAAGCACAAAAGCCAAGCAAGAAATGTTATTTTAATTATTATTATTACTATTATTATATTACTATTATTATAATATTATTATAGTATCTATATTATTAATAGGCTAGGCGATTTCTTGTGGTCGATGGTTTGTTCTACCGTTTTATACCGATTTTGACCAAACGTACCTATATTATTTGAAAGGTATTTCTTTTAAGCCGTGTTGCAGATTTACAGACTTTTAAATTTTTTCCTTTATTTTGAGTAAATTGCATTTAAAGTTGCTACTAACACTTAAATAAAATTATACATATGCTATGTGTGTTTTATTGAATTTGTTAATGTGTTTGTTAATGACCAAACGTACTTATATTATTTGAAAGGTATTTCTTTTAAGCCGTGTTGCAGATTTACAGACTTTTAAATTTTTTTCTTTATTTTGAGTAAATTGCATTTAAAGTTGCTACTAACACATACATAAAATTATACATATGCTATGTGTGTTTTATTGAATTTGTTAATGTGTTTGTTAATGAGTTTGTTATCTTCATTCACAATAATAATAAACCATAAAGTTTTGATTTGTGAATTGGCTAAGTTGAAAAATAAAGCTACCTAGAAATTGCACTCGAATTTTGAGCTCTGGAATCTGCTAGTTATTATTATCATATTATTAATATCACTTTTGCCTAAATCGTTTTTGTGAAAAATTATAGCATTGTGGATTTATAGGTCTTCCTAAAAAAGTACTATTGTGTAAACTTTTTATCTGATTTAAAATGCTGTAAATTACAATGCTGTTATAAAATATTTCGCATCTTTAAATCTCTTTTGCAGTTGCTTCACTTATTATTCTCTTTACCTCTCTTTCTCACTGTGTCATGGTAACAATGATGCCAAGTTAGTGCTTTTCGCATTAGTGTCAAAGTTAAATAAAACATTAAGTTCTTTTTTTTTTGTTTTCATTTAGTGCTTTAATGCTTTTTTAAAGCATTTTTTTTTTTATTTTAATGAAACAAAAGTGGTCAACACAATAAGTTTCTGGTTTTTGCGATGATGATATATTTTCAACAATTAAAAATTTTGTTAGTGAAAAAGAAAGAACTAAATTTATCTGGAGAATAGGTATATTCGTTCAAATAGTTCAAATGCGTAAGTTTTTGCTTAGTGTCTTAAAGAGTGTACTAAAAACTCGTTTATGCGAATTTTATTTTTCCATTGGGTGGTTTCTGTATGGTGTTATAAATCGTTGAAAGGAGCTTTAAATACGCCCTTACGTGGTGATCAAAAAACTACATATCGCACCTGTACCTCTAAAGTGAGGCAAAAAACGTTTTTTTTTTTTCATACTTACTATAAAATTTAAAAACAGTTCTTTCATTGAAAAAAATTGCGAATAATAAGTATACAACAGTAGTTGTTTTTGTGATTTTTTCAGTGATCATCAAAAATAACAATTTTTTGGGTGCAACTCAAAATATGTCTTTTTAGTGGATTCTGAAGAACCTACTCTTATAACACAAAGAGAGCTACACCTGTATTTTTTTTTTTTTTTGCGAAAGACTAGAAAAATCGATGTAAGATTTTTACAGTGGATAGATATGACCACTGTGTATCGTTTTCTTGCAAAAAATTAAAATTGAAAATTTTTGAGTTGACTCACTTTAGAGGTACAGGTGGTATGTATATTGTTTCCTGTTAAATTTTTTTTGTACGTTTTTTTATATATTTTTGTTAATGTCAATGTACAACATATAATTTATAGATTTATAGTATTACAATGCAAAGTAGGGATGCCAAATGCAAAAAAACAAATGTCCCAAATATTTTAAATAAAATAATTTGTTATCTTTATTTTTTGAAAACCTTAAAGTGTTCATCCAAAAAAATTGTCAAAAATAATATATAAAATAACATTCTCATCAAATTGCGCTTTATTTATGTAACAATTTTTATGTTAGCAATTTTTAAATATAATTTGAGGTTTTCTAAACTTCATTGAATTTAAATTAATGTTTTCTTATCCTGATATGCAATTAATGTCTCCTCATTCGTAATATTTTTTTTTTAATTTCAGTTGATTTTCTATATGTAAACATATTTGGTGTCTTCTGAATTTCAATTTGTGTTTACAGAATAAAATTTATATTTTAAAAATTCAATTGATGTCTTCTAAATTTCAAGTTATTATTATTAGTAATTATAAACAATTTTTAAAAATTATATGTAATCGCAATCAGATATTTTGTAGATAAAGCAGAATAAGAATTTTATATATCTATGTAGAACAGTTTTAAAAGCAAAAAAAAAGCACATTGATGAACTCGGTAACTCTATTTTGTAAACACAACAAAAAGTTAATATGCCAAACTTATGGTCATATTTGTAAAAGAATAATGGAAAAACGTATTAAATAAATAAATAAAAGACCAGCCCTGTGTATACTCTTAACATTGTTGTGTTTGATATCTAATTGAAAATGTTGGCATTCATGTTAAAATAGAAATAACGATTGCAAAGGTAATTAGAACAAAAATTGCGGCGTCATCTACTGTGGCATAGCAACAATGAGCAAAATGAAGTGAAACTCTGTTTGTTAATACAAAAGAAATGTATTTTCCCTAAAATAAAATACATATTGGAGAATTTTATATAAATAATAAAATAATATATCGATTTATTTCTAACATGCGGTTATTACGAATATACATGTATAGAATATATCGCACCTTAAATACAAAAGTGACACAACTCAAAATTTTCCAAAATTGACCTTTTCCCATAAATTATTTTATTTATTGCTCATAACTTTCTTCTTTAACAGGAAAAATGCCGTTATATCTGGGGCACAACTTGAGATAATATCACTAGTCAAATGAAAAAATTTCAGTCAGAGAGTCATTACTCAAAATTATATTTTATTTCCACAAACACAATATATATTTAAAAAAAAAAAGAATAGCAAAACTTTCCCCAAAATGGACATTTTTCATAATAAAACTGCATTTTTTTAAATAATACAATAATTTTTACATAAAAAGTTTTTTGCCTCTCCTGAATATTTGAAAATTTTGAGTTGTGTCACTTTTGTATTTAAGGTGCGATATGTATATTATTTTGTTATTTAATATATGTATGTATGTACATACATACACAAAAATTCAACATCAAAAGTTATTTTCGTGTTTTTCTTTAAATAATTAATACATAAAATTTTGTTTGGTAAATTTACATTGCTTTTTTTTATTAACAACTAGGTAGTTTAACATTATTAACTTTAGATGTTGGTGAATTTTTACTCCCTTTACATTAACTCGTAGCGTCTGCTTGTCGAAAAAATTTTGGATTGATTTTTAACCCCTTTCCAGTGACCCAATCGATCTGAAACTTTGCAGGCAGGCTCGTGGCGATGACAAAAATTATCTAAAAAATTTTTTTAGTGATGCCAAAACAATGGAAACTTTAAAAATTTTCTACCAGAGTTGATAAAAAAATTTTTCAAAGGGTTAGTTTTTATAATATTATTACCGCAACGACCACAAAAACAACAAGTCCAGCTATGACAATAATAAAACATTTAGAATAACAACAAGAACAATATAGAAATATCATATTTTTCATTTTTGTTTACTTTCTCAGAGATTTCCCTGGACCAGTTTCACCGAGTTTAATGAAATTTTGAAACAGAAAACTTCCCATGATCTTGGTGAATCATTGTCACTAAAAATGATCACCCTAGCTGTCTTATTGAGGCCGTGATCGTGACAAGAACAACATAGAAAATGATATTTTTTCAAAACTTTTTTCAGTTCTTCATTCTGATCTCGGGCCCTATTCAACCGATTTGGACGATTTTAAATAGCAAACTTCTTAGAAAGTCAATGAATCATTTTTTATGTAAAAGAGCACCCTAGCTGCCCGATTGAAGTTGCCATCGTGATTTCCACAGACGCACAGACGGACATCGCTATATCAACTCCGGTTGTTATAAGGATCACAAATATATATATTTTATGGAGTCCAGAATTTTTTTCTAATTATTACAAACGGAATGACAAACTTATATATACCCTCTGCACACTGGCGTGGAGGGTATAAAAACTAAAGAACTATTATTTTTTGTAACTTTTTACCCCCTAACTACACGATTGGCCAGGTCCAAAAAATATAAGTATCTTAATTTTGCATGTCCTATATTGTTGTCCAAGTTTCACTGCGATCTGCGGGTGCGACCATGATACCGCCCTTTATAGGCTTTTCTGTTCACTTTTATTTTTTGCGTTTTTTTTTTTCTTTTTAAAAGTTGTCATCTCTGTTGTCACCAAGAAAATCATCAACTACCGGTCTCATTTACTAATTTATAATTTTTTTGTTTATATTGTTTTTACTTTGTTATAAGACGTAATGTGTTTTCATGTGTTTTTATTACCGTTATGTTTGCAAAGGCAAAAATCTCTCCCTTGTTGTACATATTTATCATAAAAGCGCAAGTCATTCTCTTTGCAATTATTTTTTTGTATTTCTTGTTGTTGCAAGCGTGGGTGTTTTCTTAAACTCTTTCGCAGAGAGTTTTGCAATGAGTGTATGAGATGGTATGTGTTTTATGTGGCGTATGATTGTTCGTATTATGTTTTTCGCATTTTTGCTTCATATGATTTTGCAATTTTTAAATTTAAGGTTTTTTTTACGTAATGTATTGTGTTGTGTGGTATGAGTTCTTGTTATTGTTGTTATTGAATATCAATACAATGACTAATTGTGTTGTCAAATATGTAACTTAACTAGGGATTAATTATCTCAAAGAATCATTAAGAAAAAAATATATTTTGGTAAACAACCTGCAAAGCGTGTCAATTCTTAGAGAAACCCAGAGGGAATATAATGACAGATTAATGGGATGAATTGAATCACACTGTGGAAGAAATTCAGGTTAGCAAAAGTTAGGTCAATTCTGAGAGTGAGGGGTGAAAATAGAGGCTAAATTAGAAGACCCGTATCGCGGCGTTTGTTTATGTTAGTTCGAATTTTTTTTTTTAATCGACCTTCGAACTTTGCAGTCAAATGCCGATTTTCAGCATATTGTTTATATGGTTTTTTGGCTATAACTCGTCGACTAATTGATATTTTTTCAATCTGTAAAAGCCAATAATTAAAATTTATTAAAAAATTGATTTAGAAAATTTTTATGGTGCTAAGAAGCAAAATGTTGGAAAAATTATATTTTTTTAATGCTTTTTGAAAATATTTTCCACAAAACTAAGTCTTTTTTGCTTTCTGTTTGATATATAATATGCTTCTCAGTTTCTTCAATAAATTTCATTTGAAAAGAAAAAAATCATAATACAAAACTTGCGTTTTCCAGCTTAATATTAATTTACTTCTCATTTTTTATGTACCAATTTTGTTCAGTGTTGGTTTTGAAGAAACATGAAAAAGAAATTATAAAAATATGGAAAAAATATATTTTTGAAATGTTAGTTATGAAAAGTTTTAAGTAAAACAAGTAAGAGTGTTAAATTCGGCGGCTGTGCCGAATCTTTGATACCCTCCACCTCGGTTTGAGTATTGATGATAAATGTAAACAAAATATTGGAAAAATATGCATGCATTTCCTATACATATGCATGCGTTTCCGGTTATATGACATAACTTCTCGTTTAATTTAGTTTTTGCTAATTAAATAGCTCGCCCTAACCTCCATTGCAAAGGTAATGGTTGTGTAGGGTGGCTATATGCATTAAATCGTGTTTTTTGGCTTTTAACTGGTCAAATATGTCTTCATTGCGGCCATATATGAAAAAAGGATTAATTCGTGAATGCACTGAAAAGCTTAATGAGGATCTCAATATAATATTTGAATGGGCCTTCCTCAAATGGACTTTACTTAAATCCAAAAAAATCAAAATTTTTAGTTATAACTCAAAGAAATCAAACCATCCCTATAGATATTCCAGTATCATTAGGTAATCAGAATATTGAAATTGTGGAATCTGCTAGGAATCTGGGAATCATTTTTAATAAATCGCTCACGTGGAACAATCAGATTAATTCTGCATCTGGAAAGATATTTGTAATGCTAAGAACGTTGTACCCTATACAACATCTTACACCTTTAAACATTCGTGTGCTTCTCGCGAAAACTTTCATTATGCCGAAGTTACTATATGGTTGTGAGATATTTGCTTTTTGTGATTCAGAAAGTCAAAGGAGATTATTAGTAGCTTACAATGCGATCCTACGTTATGTGTATGGTATAAAGAAATATGATGGAACTCCTCTATAGTCTCTGTACGGAGTTGACCTCGTGGCCTTAATAAAAATAAGATCATTAATTCTACTTCACAAAGTAATATACACCAAAGAACCATCTTATTTATTTGAACGCCTTCAATTTGCACGATCGAATAGAGGAAATAATCATATTCAATTACGATATCGAACATTAATCTCTAGTTGGCAATTTTTTATAAATACCATATGTCTGTGGAACTCGTTACCCAACAATTTACAAATAACAGACAACGCTTTACAATTTAAAAATGAATTGTTTAAAAATGATTTGGTCTCTAATTTTCAACTTTCTTAATTATTGTTTCATTTGTGATTATATTATATATTCTATACTCTCCCATTATGTATTAATTTTTTACTTATATTTTTATACTTTTGTAATTTAAAATTATTTTTATTTTTATATTTTTCTTGTTTATTAAAAGTATTGTAACTACTATCACAAATTGATTGTATCATAAGATCACATACTGTAATTAAAAAGATTTATATCTTGTTGTATGTGATATCCATATTTAATATATAAATAAATAAATATAGGTCGGATGGAGTAACAAAATAATAACCGAAAAAAGCTCTCACCCCTTTTTTTTGGAAAACATAGAGAATAAATTTATAATAATAAATAATTAAATTAGGGATGCCAAACGCAAAAAACCAAATATCGCAAAAATTTTAAATAAAATAATTTGTTATCTTTATTTTCTGAAGAACTTCAAATATTCATCCAAAAAAAATTTTGAAAATTTATATATAAATAACATTCTCATCAAATTGCGTTTATTTATGTAACAATTTTTAAGTTCGCAATTCTTAAATATCATTTGAGGTTTTCTAAAATTCATTGAATTTAAATTAATGTTTTCTGTAGTGTGATTCTGTAAATTTCAACGATCCGACAATCTCAAAATATATCGACAGCTATTGTTGTTTGCACTAAGGAGTGATTCACTAAGTACATACATCTTAACGACAGTCGACAAATCTATTTTTCTAATTATTTAAATTGTAAACGAGTGGCATCTCTGTCAAAATAAGCGAAAAACACAAAGAAGAATAGAAAAAACAAATTACTTCGTGTTTGACAGGATGATTTTATGTTTATGTTTAATATCTCTATTTTTTTTTACTAATATTTCTGTTTATTTATTTGAAAATGAAATAATGAATTGAATATGCTTTTTAATTTTTTTATTTATATAAAAAAGTTTTTTAATATTCATTCAATTTTTTAAGATTCATTCAATGCCAGCTAGCAGTGCGGCGGCAGAGAGATCATTTTCTTTGGCTGGAAACTTAATATCAGAAAAACGAAATAGACTAGGGCCAGGAACAGTTGACAGCTTGCTCTTCGTAAATTCTTATTATAAAAACTAAAATGCTTAAAAGTTATTAAACTGTACCTAAGACTTTTTACACATGCAAAGTGACAAATGACATGAAATATTTTTTTTTTAGTTTTGTATCCTTAAATTTAAAAATTTTTCTAATACCTAAAAGTTATAAAATGTACCTAATATTTTACCTGGTGTTTTTGAATATTAATAATATTTTTATCCTTATATTTAAGACTTTTTACACATCCAAAGTGATAAATGCCATGAAATGCGTTTTTTGTTTTGTATCCTTACATTTAAGACTACACATGCAAAGTAGTAAAGGCCATGAAATGATTTTTGTTTAGTTTTGTATCCTTAAATTTAAGATTTTTTATAATACATACAAGTTATAAAATGTACCTAATACTAGATGTTTTTTTTAATATTAATAATTTTTATCCTTATATTTAAGACTTTTTACACTTGCAAAGTGATAAATGCCATGAAATATTTTTTTTTTTACTTTTGTATTCTTAATTATTTTTTATTTTTTTTTTTTTTTTGATACAAATTATTTTACTCACCCAATTTCGTCACTTCGTAAAATTAATACACCTTCTGTCTGTGTTTTAACTTATAAATTTAATAATCATTTAGATCAGCTTAGGACTTAGTATTTATGATTACACATTTAGAACTTTGAGAAATTGTAGTATTTTATGATTACACATTTAGAACTTTGAACGAATTATATTTATAGTTTTAACTTTAGTTTTATTACGGAAGAACGTTACCTTGTTGCTATGCAAGTTTTGAGCGACGAAATTGAACTAACTCTTCAAGTATATTTTAAAACATATTTAAAGCGATCCACAACTTCAAAATCTAAACGAGAACACAAACATAATTATGCTTGTCAGCATAACCAGCGTCACATCTTCGTGTGAACCAAATTCACATGAAGAATTCAAGGTAGCTAACCAGCGTCACATCTTCGTGTGAACCAAATTCACATGAAAAAATGCAAGGTAGCGTCTGCTACGAAATTATTATTTTAATTTTAGTATTTTCAAGTGCGCGTGTAGCGCTCATGTTGCATTATTTTGCAATTGACAAAGAATTTGTCACACTGAGTCTACGTACCTTAACTTACACACTTAAAACTTATAAAACCGCACCTAATATGCGATCTCATGTTTTAAAAGTGTTTATTTAGTTTCGTATTTTAAATTTACTATTTATTAAAAAAAAAATTATGTGAGTCCGATCGCAGGGGAGATGTGTAAACATCTAGCAATTAAAGATTTTTTTATAGCACTTTCTTAAAATCAAACAGAAAACGTATCACTTATAGCAATCAACTGCAGGGGCTCTGTTACTATAAAAATATTTATTATTTATTATTTTAACCGGTTAGTTTTTAATTTTTCGTTTTTTATTTTTTGTTTTTAATTTTTCATTTTTAATTTTTTGTTTTAATTTTAAATTTTTCATTTTCCAATTTTTATTTTTCTTTTTTCATTTTTCATTTTTTATTTTTCATTTTTTATTTTTCAATTTTCATTTTTTATTTTTCATTTTTTAGTTTTCATTTTCATTTTCAATTTTTATTTTTCTTTTTTCATTTTTCATTTTTTATTTTTCATTTTTTATTTTCCAATTTTCATTTTTTATTTTTCATTTTTTATTTTTTATTTTTCATTTATTATATTTAATTTTTTATTTTTCATTTTTTATTTTTTATTTTTCATTTTTTATTTTTCATTTTTTATATTTAACGGAAACGGGTCAGGAAGATGCTCATATATACACTTACAGCCTTCATTTAAAATATATTGCTAAAACTCTGTTCGAATATAACAACAAAAGATTACCTCATAGATTGTCAAAGCTTATTATAGCGAAAAAAATATTCTGGTATAAAGAACTAATTGAGCGATTAAACAAATACGAAGTAAGTTTTATTAATGGAAATCAAAATAAATCCTTATGGAACAGTGCATGTATGGAATTGATTAAGCTAATGAAAGTTGAAAAGGAAAAGGAACATTTTTTAAATGCATTACAAAGCCAGCATAGAATATACAAACATTTGAAACATGATATAGGTCATACGTATTGTAATGAACGATATAATCAAAGAGAAATATCCCTTATAATGAAGACGCGAGGGGACCTTCTGTGGCTAAATGGGAGTCTGTATAGAACTGACCAGCCAATACTGTGTTCTTTATGTAACCTTAATGAAGAGGAAACTCTTATGCATTTTCTAGGAAGATGTCCTGTATTAAATACAATAAGATGTAGGTTTCTTCGATACTCAATGCTTTCAAACGATAAAATTATGCAATATTTAAATGGTGGGGAAGATGGAAATTGGCATCCTCTGTATAGTTATGTAAAAAATGCTCTTGCTTATAGGAAATTCTTGATAAATGAATTTAACTATTAGATTAATAATTAAAGTTAAATTATTTTGATATAGTTAAACTTCCGGCTGACGGTTTTAAACCAAGCCGTATAAATAAATCTTTATTATTAGTATTATTATATAAAATATTAATATTGTTATAGGAGAAGAAAAATTAAATAAAGAATCTATTTAATTTTTTATTTTTCATTTTTCATTTTTCATTATTCATTTTTAATTTTAGATTTTCATTTTTCATTTCTTATTTTTCATGTTTCATTTTTTATTTTTAATTTTTTAGTTTTGATTTTTTATTATTCATTTTTTATTTTTAATTTTTCCTTTTTTTTAATTTTTTATTTTTAATTTTTCATTTGTTATATTCCACTTTTCATTTTTAATTTTTCATTTTTTATTTTTATTTTTAATTTTTAATTTTTAATTTTTTTTTTATTTTTCGTTTTTCATTTTTCGTTTTTCGTTTTTCATTTTTTATTTTTCGTTTTTCGTTTTTCATTTTTCATTTTTTATTTTTCGTTTTTCATTTCTCATTTTTCATTTTTTATTTTTCATTTTTCTTCTTCTTCTTTTATTGCATATCCAATTCTGAATATAAGCGATTACATGCAAGTTACGTTTAAAAATAAGTAAAATATTAAATTTGAAAATAGCTTAAAGTTAGGTATATATACACAATGTATAATTAAAATTAACTTAATTTATACAATATTATTGACTATTTGTAGAAATTCATCTCTGTTCCTCGCTGTGTGAACTAATTCACCTATGGTTCTTAAGCCAGTCCAGTTTCTTATATTTCTTAACCATGACATTTGCTTCCGCCCAATGCCTCTTCTTCCTTCAATTCTGCCTTGTACAATCAGTTGCAGCAGCTCGTATTTATCACCTCTTATGATGTGGCCGAGATAGGAAGTTTTTCGACGCTTTATAGTTTTTAGAATCTCTCGTTCTTTTTGTAGTCTGTTTAATACTTCTGTGTTCGTTACTCGGTCAGTCCATGGAATTTTTAATAATCTACGATAGCACCACATTTCAAATGCTTCTAATTTATTCATGTTAACAACTTTAAGTGTCCATGCTTCGACTCCATACAATAGTACTGACCACACATAACATTTCATAAATCTAATTCGGAGATTTATATTAATATCACGGCTGGTTAATAATTTCTTAAATTTGCAAAATGTGCTTCTAGCCATTTCTATACGAACATTAATTTCTTTGTCACATTCCCAAGTTTCTTGTAACCAACAGCCAAGGTATTTAAACTTTGAAACTCGTTCAATAGGTTCGTTGTTAATATGTATATTGCAGCCAGCATACGGATTTTTATTTCTGCTGATTATCATATATTTGGTTTTTTCAATATTCATATTAAGTCCGAATTGGTTGCTTTTTGTATTAACGGCGCTTAATAGACGCTGCAGATCATTCATGTTATCTGCCAACAGTGTTGTATCATTTTTCATTTTTCATTTTTTATTTTCCATTTTTTTATTTTTCATTATTAATTTTTAATTTTTCGTTTTTCCTTTTTTATTTTCATGTTTCATTTTTTATTTTTCATTTTTCATTTTTAATTTTTCATTTTTAATTTTTCATTTTTAATTTTTCATTTTTCATTTTTAATTTTTCATTTTTAATTTTTAATTTTTCATTTTTCAGTTTTTATTTTTCATTTTTTATTTTTCATTTTTCATTTTTCATTATTAATTTTTAATTTTTCATTTTTCATTTTTCATTTTTCATTTTTCATTTTTAATTTTTTATTTTTCATTTTTCATTTTTCATTTTTCATTTTTAATTTTTTATTTTTCATTTTTCATTTTTTATTTTTCATTTTTAAGTTTTCGTTTTTCATTTTTAATTTTCAATTTTGTTTTTCATTTTTCATCTTTCATTTTTTATTTTTCATTTTTCATTTTTCATTTTTCATTTTTAATTTTTCATTTTTCATTTTTTATTTTTCATTTTTCGTTTTTCATTTTTTTTTTCATTTTTCATCTTTTATTTTTTTATTTTTCATATTTTTTTTTCATTTTTTATTTTTCATTTTTAATTTTCAAACAGTTATTACATATCATAATTTTTTCACCAAACAATCATGTCACACCGATTTGTCTTAATGCTTACATGTTACGCGTAAGATCTTACGCTCACATATTACGCTGTTTTTGTGATTACCCCCCTGCGCGTATAGATGTTCACATATCAAAAAAAAACAAATGAAAAAAAAAATTTTCTCAATTTTTATTAGCTATCACTAGCTCACATATGCACGAACTTGACATCCGACCACGTACTCGAGTTTATTGAGTATGAACAAGTTGCAAACTCAAGTTTTTCGAACGTCATGTTCATATTAAGCACATGTGAAAACGATCAATACTTGTATTGATCTAAAGAGAATGGTTGCAACGAAATCCGAGTAGATATTCGAGTGTGAACGAACATTATGTATCCGTTGCAGTTCTCTGATCGCAATAAAGTTCTAATTGAGTTAAGATTTAATGTTCATCAAAGTTTTTGTAATTGTATGTGTATATGAAACAATATTTTTGTAGAAAATTTAGTGAAATGGGAAATGTGTTTAATTATAGTTTAAAATTCAATCAATCACTATATTAGTCCTTAAAAACATAGATTAGAAATTTAATACGGAGACACACATAAACACGTATGTTCTCTTAAACAACAACTTTATTCTCGATCAAGGGGAAAATTCTATATTTCTCCAGGATAACGATCCGAAGCATTCTTCCAAGATTGTAAAGGAATAGCTTCTCTATAACGTGAAGCACAAGCTAGGACATACCGTGCAGTCCCCCGATTAAATGTTATTGAACATTTATGAGAGATCTAAACAAACGTCAAATAACATCAAATCCATCTCTGACGGAAACGTTGATTTTTTAGTTTATTTTTTGCAATAAAATAAAATACAAAAAATCTTTTCCATTTATAATTTATATAAAAAACTTAATTATATCAGGGGTATGTAAACTTTTGTAAGACTGTGTATGTACTTTTTTTTTTTTAATTAATCAACAGTCAGGGGATGCCCTCTACAGATGCAGTGCATTGTGTTGATCTGAAATATAGGTTAAGGAGGAAAGAGGGAGTAGTGTGTTTTTTTTTTTTTTGCAGCGACAGATCAAAGCCTCTGGTGGGAATCGAACCCACGACCCCTGCATGATAGGCGAGCACGCTACCTACTCACCTACTGAAGAATTAATGCGAAATCATCAATGGTTATTGAGTTATGGCAGAAATACTAAGCAAACAAATATCAATATCAGGAAAAATATATAAAAAAGAATTTGTTCTTAGAACGCCAAACCCTTTTGAGGTTTTACAATGCTGGCCCATCCCAAACCGTGGGGGAGGGGGGGGGAATATTCCACAGTGTTATTACTTGCGGTTGTTACTTGTTCGATATTGAAAAAGGTAAAATAACAAGTTTTTATTTACGAGCAAAATAGAAAAACTTTAGGAAGAAAATCCAAACTTTCAGTACGAACTCAACGGTACTGCCAGCAACTCAAAGAATACTGCCAAAGAAATAGCTAACGAATGTGGTATAAATGTGTCCCGATGGACAGAAATCGCGTACTACAGTAGTCTTCAGTAATTCGCCGTCAAAAAACTAAGAATACGCCACGATTACTGGCTCGGTACAAGTACGGACTGGAATATGGTAACCAAATTTTTTCACATATTTTGGGAAAATTTCTTTTACACAAAATCTTTTTCCGATGCGAAAAAGTGTAACTTAGACGGTCCGGATGGTAACATGCGTACTGGAGATATTTACGTAAGGAACCACTATTCTTTTCCAAAAGAAATGTTGGTGGTGGGTCTCTGATGGTATAGGGCGCATTCTCTGTCGATGGTATGATATAGTTAGCTCTCCCGAGTACCAAAATGTACGCGACAGAATACATAACTCTTCTCCATACAAATGATCATGAAAAAAATATGATGGTATGGGCTGCATTCTATGTCCATGGTATGATAGAATTAGCTTTGCCGAGTACCAAAATGTATAACTCTTCTCCATACGAATCTCAAAGCCCTTTTAAATAAGATCAAGAAAAAAAATGATTTTTTCACACCAGTAATCAGACTCGGTAGACTGGTTAGAGTCCTACAATATAACTTAACTGCAATGGCCATGGTATGCAAAATCTTTGGTGGCAAATAAGCTATATGACACGATTGGGTACCTCAAAGCCGTGGTAATTGAAGCTTGGGAGAAATCACAAATGATGTTCGTTTAAACCTTGTCAATATTATAGCACAACGAATCTTTGTGACCCTAATGTAGGCCCTACTCACTATTAGTTTAAAAATTGCTTTTAGTTTTAGTTCATAATGTTTTTTTTTTTTTAATTTTAGTTTTAATGTTAATTTTTTAGAATTACGGCTAAAATTTTTCACCATGAAAATAAGTAACTTTTTGTTAAAATTTTAAAGAAAATCAAATTATTGATCATTCAATTTTTTTAAATACACCTCTAAAGATGAAAACTCAATAAGAGCGCTACAAAAGTTTTTTTAAATAAAACAAAAACGGTTTTGGATATCAATGAAATTCTTTATTCCTGTGAAAGTACGTTCGATGCCATTATGTATGGAAATCGATCTATTTTGCAATCGTCGCTGGCTTGTTGGCATAGACCATAGACTTGACGTAGCCCCACAGGAAATAGTCCACCGGCGTCAAATCGCATGACCGAAGCGGCCAATCGACTGGACCATTTCGTGAGATAACACGTTCTCCGAACTTGGTTTCCAATAAATTGATTGTGACATTCGCTGTGTGGCTTGTGGCGCCGTCCTGTTGGAACCACATGTCCTCCAAGTCCATATCATCCAATTGGGGCCAAAAATATTCGGTTATCACTGAACGGTAGCGATTCCCATTCACAGTAACGTGCCGGTATTGATCATCATGGAAGAAGTACGGCCCAATGACGCCGCCGGCCCATAAACCGCACCAAACCGTAATTTTTTCGAGATGCAATGATGACTCATGGAGTACGTGTGGATTGCTGTCTGACCAATAACGCATATTTTGTTTATTGACGAAGCCATTCAGCCAGAAATGAGCCTCATCGCTGAAGATGATTTTTCGATGAAAATCCGAATCATTTTCAAGTTATTGCTCAGCCCAATTCACGAACATACGACGCTTCTGGTGGTCAAGCGGCTTCAGTTCTTGCGTCAATTTGATCTTGTAAGGATGTTGGCCAAGATCTTTTCGCAAAATTCGCCACAACGACGTCACAGAGGTGCCCAACGCTTGAGAACGACGAGTGAGAGACACATTTGGGCTTTCTTCAACTGAAGCCTCAGCGGCAGCAATATTCTCGACACTACGAACACTTCTTTGTCTCACTGGCACGGGAACATTTTGTACTGTGCCTGTGGATTCAAATTTTTCCACTAGACGCTCAATTGTTGATCCGCTAGGACGATTATGACGACCATAAATTGAACGTAGCGCTCTTAAAGTTGAGGCCACTGACTCCGAATTTCGGTAGTAAATTTTAATAATTTCGACTCGTTGTTGGCTCGTATATCTTTCCATCATGAAATGGCAAACCTTACTGAAGAGAAATGTCAAAAGAGCGGCGAGAAATATGGCGCCGTTTGCTGTCCCTGTCTTTCTACTTTTGTAGCGTCCCTGTTGAAAAGCCCTTTATAAATCGAATAGTGTTTTTCTGTCCTGTTTCTTCGGAAAAGTCTTTGGAGAAATAAGGAAAAGCACCCGTCAAACATGAATCATTCTCCACCATGACAAACCGAAGTTTTTCTAAGTTTGAATTAGCGCTTGCTGAGTTTAAAACGCCTGCTTGAGAGTTGCCTCATACGGAGTGCAAAAAGTGTTGCGGAAATTAGTTCAAACGCTATCAAAAATTTATTGGTCTTAATGCAGATAAAATCATAAATCCATTTTGGGTGATTACTATTTGCTTTTTTTACTATAACTAGTAACCCTCGTAATATACCCTCTAACTAAATCATACAACTAAAACGTGTGTTTAACCCCCAAAATACCAAAACCTTCAAAAGATCTTATCCTTGATAACATTTTTATTAACATACATAAAACCACTTACCTTTCCATACTTGCTGCTTTGAAACCCATTGAAGCCGTTGTTACTTTTAGTGTTTGTTTTAACAATGACCCTAAAGCAGCCCCACTAGTTTCACTTCGTTTGCGGTTAGGGGGCATTAATGGCGTGACTATAGTATCGGGTGATGATGGTATATTATCAGTTGGCGTTTGTATTTCATCATCGCTTCTTGTTATTTTTGTTGTTACCTCATCTTCCGGTATTCTTAATATTGGTATCGATAAAGGTCTTATTGGTTTTCCATTTTCAACACCCGGATCGGTATTACAACGTGGTCTATAGACTTCAGTGCCTTTACGATTGAGTTTTTTACGCGCTCGGCCGAAACAAAGATTATCATTGGATTTATGGTGTTGTTTAGAAACAATGGGAGAAATCGATTCACTGGAACACTTATGAAGGTTATTAAGCGCTGAAAAGTATAAAAAAGTATATACGAATTTAGTATATTTTTTTAATATAATCGTTCTACATTAAAAAGTTCACAGAATGCAAGAATTTTTTAATAAGAGTTCTTTTTAAAGAGTTTTTTTAATGCAAATGACCAGGTAATAGGTGAAACTTTGAAAATTAAATATTCTAATACAAAAGTCTTATACGACATATTTTCTATAAAAGAAATTTACCCAAATGAAATTACTTTTTAGTAGAAGTGCGTACTATCTAAAGAGATTCTTTTTAAGTAAACAAAAGTTCTCAGAATCTGACAATTTTTCTGAGTAAAAAAGTCCTCAGAATTTGACATATTAGTCATTACGAGAAGATTCTCAAGATGGTACGAGGGCGGTCCTACAAAGTGGCAAACCTATAAAAAATATGTTTTAAGTTTGAAGTTGTTTAGTATTTTCTTTTCGAACCCATCAAAAGTAAATGATCTCAGTGAATCTCTAATTCAATACTTTCATTTAAAAGATCTTAGTCCAACCAATATTAAAACCGAGCTCGATTCTACTCTGGCAGAGTTTTAGCGAAGCCAAACGAGATGCCAAGACGAACAACGTAGAGGTCCATAACATAACATAATCCATAACATGGTATTGGATGATCGTCGGCTGAAGGTGCGTGAGTTGCCTGAAAGAAATTTTAAAAAGTGCTAAATCGCATATTGACTGAAAACTTGGATATGAGAAAGCTGTCCGCAAAATAGGTGCCGCGTTTGCTCACAATAGAACAAAAAACAACATCGCAAGGATATTACAATAGAGTGTTTGCCGATGTTTCACCACAATAAAGTCGAGTTTTTGCGCCGATTCGTAACCATGGATGAGACATGGCTTCACCACTTCACACCTGAGACAAAGTGTCTAAAATATATTATTTAGTCATACATTAACCCTTCGGTTAGCGAGAAGGTCCCTTTTTTCATTTTCAAACTGAAATTACTCCTATTTCCGCCAAGACAAGGTACCCCAAAAGTCACGCTGTTTTCCAAGAGAATTTTTGTCAAAAATCGTTCAAAAGAAAATTCAAGGTGATGCGCCCAATAGTTTAGTTTTTATTGAGGTTTAAAGGTGAGTAGTACGGGAACGCATGACAAGGTCCGTAGGGACCTTGTACTGAAATTACAAGAAATCATTAAGACATAAACTTTATTTTGGCTTCTTTTTAGTTGTTTTATTGTTTGAACACATTTTAAACGAGTTCTTCGAATTTAACCTTTGTTTTATTACCTTCTAATACTAATCTCTATTTGTAGATATACGCGGATGTTCAAGCTAGAACACAAGTAGGCAACGGAAAGGGTATAAAAGCGGCTCTAGTTTCGTAAACTAAATCATACACAGTTTAGACACTGAAGACTCAACATCTTGTTTGAAATTTCAAAGTGATTGTACGCAGGAAACTAAAAGCGATAAAACAATATGGCAGAATCAAACATTGAAATTGCTGAAATGGTGGTGCGTTGTAGTACACGCTACCAAAAGACGTGCCGTAGATAATCAATTTGCTGATTTTATGAATGCAGAGGATCATGACGAGGAACTTTATATTCCGGCATTTGTTGCTGAAAAAGATGATGGCGACTTGCCCTTTCTACCAAATTTATCTGCTGTGGACTCTGATGCTGAAAGTGAGGTAGATATAGAAATCAATGGGAAGGTTTACGATGACGATGACGATGACGACGATTATGCAGAAGAAGAAACACCAACAAGCGAAAGTTATTTTATTGCGAAAGACGGCACCCAATGGAGTAAAAATGCACCACCAACTTCCCGTATTCGTGCTCATAATGTGGTCAACTACACAAGGAGGAAACCAGGACCATTAGGAACCATATATGATCCCTTTACCATATTCCGCTCGCTCTTCACTGAAGACATGGCGTACATTATAATACGCGAATCTAATCGCAAAGGTAGAGAAATAACAGATGCATATAATTTGGCAAATCCAACAAACAAAAAGGAATTTAAAACCATCACACTAAAGGAGTTTGATGCCTTCTTGGCTGTACTCTTGTATTCTGGACTCAATAAATCAAATAATGAGCCTTCTGCACAGTTATGGGCCCCAACGCGTTGTCCAATATACAAAACAGCATTGTCGTATAATCGCTTTTTGTCCATAAAACAATGCCTTAGATTCGACAATGGAAATACGCGACAGCAGCGACTAATCAACAGCAAAACTGCGGCAGTTGATAATATTTGGCAAATGTTGCAGTCTAACTTAGCAGCAGCTTACACGCCGCATGATTCACTGACAGTTGATGAGCAGTTATTCCCATACAGAGGCCGTACCCGCTTCACACAATATCTTCCGTCGAAGCCAGCCAAGTATGGTATAAAGGTATGGTGGTTGTGTGATTCAAAATCATTCTATCCTGTCAAAGGAATGATTTATTCTGGTAAATTGCCTGACCAGGAGCATGAAATAAATCAAGGGCAGAACATTGTACTTGCTCTTGCGGATATATATTTGGATTCTGGCCGCACAATTTATGCTGACAATTTCTTCAGTTCATTGAACTTGGCGCGTATTTTGATGAGAAAGAAAACTGCATATGTTGGAACAGTACGCTCTAACAAAACATTTGTGCCACAGGAGTTACATAAAAATCGAAGCGGCCAATCAACAGAACTTTGTTTGGGTTCAACGAAGGCGATATAGCACTATGCTCATCTACACAACATTACACTTGCGATGTGAACATGGAAACTGAAAAGAAGCCCTTAGCCATTCTTGATTACAATGCCAACTAATCCGGTCTTACTATGGACCAGATGCTTGGTACGTATATATGCAAGCGCTCAACAAAGCGTTGGCCGCTTGCCATGTTTTACAATATGCTCGACATCGCTGCATTAGCTGCATTCATAATATTCAACAAGATGAAGCCAGTGAAGAGAAGTGACAGACGGCGCTCATTCCTCCTTATGCTAACTAAGCAATTGGCAGTACCCAACATTGAAGAACGTGCTCTGAATACTCACATAACTGCATATCCAAGGATACGGAATGCAATGGAGGAATTTGATGTCAAGGTAAGAATTAAGAATTCTAAAGGTCAAAAGCAGAATGATTATATATATTTTTTCATTTTAGATAGTACCAAGGCCAACAGAAGCAGCTCCACAGTCGTTTGTGCTAAGGACAAACAGGCCATCATGTCGACTATGCCGTTCAGAGTACGGTCGTCAACGCAAAGCAAGTGCATATTGCTGTTCCTGCAACAATGCAGTTTGTGCAGAGCATTCAAGATTAATGCATCGGTGCTTAACCTGAACTCAAAATGAGGAACAACCATCGCAACAATAGTTTTTTAAGTTTTATTCATTGTAAAACTAAATTTTCATAATAAAATTCATAAAAATTAATTATGTTAGTATAAAAAAAAAAATAATATTTTAATTTATTTATCAACACTTTAATTAATAAACAATAAAAAACAATAAAAACAAATAAAAATAACAAAAATTTTAAATTGTCTTTTTCATAGAAAATTTCATATCAACAAAATTAGGTCCCTACGGACCTTGTCACGCGTTTAAGGGCACCAGAAGTGTTGCTAGACGGAGAGTTAACGTAAATTTTAAATTAATAAACAATAAGTATCGATAAATGAATGAATAAATAAGTATCAATAAATTTCATGTTAATTTACTACCTTTTGTACACTTGAATTTAATACCCTTTGTTACCACCTAAGTTTTCGAATAAGAAAAAAAAAACGAATACAAAACGAAGCTAAATAGTTACTGTTGAAGAAGTAAAGTCACTTGGAATTTGGCGTAGCAACGGTGAGCATCAATAAAGAAAGCAATTTTCAATTTAACTCGAAACTAAAATTTTATTCCCAAAACCCTAGTCATACTGTTTTCATGCGATTTATGTAATTGGCTAACCCATACCGAATTACAAATAAATCAATTAAATAAAACCCCAAAGAAAAACCCAATCTTTATTCCTCTATAGATTTCAAGGAGCAAATTCCATATCCGATTAAAACAAAGGAACCCTAAACCCATCAGCAATAAAGTTCAAACAATTGGCTCACTCAAACCAATTGTTTTCACAAAGTAATAGTCAAAACAGAGGACTGAAATGGAAGAATTGTGTCCAAAGAAGGCGAAGAGAGTTCCATCTGAAGGCAAAGTATGGCGTCTGTTTTGATGTGTGCTTGGGATAATTTTTATCGATTATCCTCAAAAACAAGAAAAACAATCAACGGTGAATATTATTATTTTTATACCCTCCACTCCAGTGTGCAGAGGGTATATATAAGTTTGCCATTCCGTTTGTAATAACTGGAAAGAAAATTTTGGACCCCATAAAATATATATATTTGTGATCCTTATAACATCCGGAATTGATATAGCGATGTCCGTCTGTCCGTCTGTGGAAATCATGATGACGGCATCAATCGGGCAGCTAGGCTGCTCGTTGACATAAAAAATGATTCATTAACATCCTGAAAAGTTTGCTATTTAAAATCGTCCAAATCGGTCGATTAGGGCCCGAGATTTGAATGAAGAACTAAAAAAAGTCTTGAAAAAATATAATTTTCTATGTTGTTCTTGTCACGATCACGCCCTTAATAGTGCAGCTACAGTGATAATTTTTAGTGAGAATGATTCACCAAATTTATGGGAAGATTTCTATTTGAAAAATCATTAATATAGGTGGAACAGGTCCAGGGAAATCTCTGAAAAAGTAAAGAAAAATGAAAAATATGATGTTTCTATATTGTTCTTGTTGTTATTCTAAATGTTGTGTTTTTGCCATAGCTGGACTTGTTGTTTTTGTGGTCGTTGTGGTAATAATATAATAAAAACTAACCCTTTGTACATTTTTTTATTAACTCTGGTAGAAAATTTTAAATGTTTCCATTGTTTTGGCATCACTCTAAAAATTTGCTAGATCATTTCTGTTATTACCACGAGCCTGCCTGAAAAATTTCAGATCGAATGGCTCACGGGAAATTGGTTAAAATCGATCCAAAATTTTTTCGACAAGCAGACACTACGAGTTAATATAAAGGGAGTAAAAATTCACCAACATCTAAAGCAAATAATGCGAAAATACCTAGTTGTTAATAAAAAACAAGTAAGAGTGTTAAATTCGGTTGTGCCGAATCTTTGATACCCTCCACCTCGGTTTGAGTCTTGATAATAAATGTAAATGAAAAAGTAAACAATTTGTTAAACTTAATACCAAATTATTTCAGCAAATTCTTTGGGTTGGTTTTCGTCTTTTCTATTATTTCGGTGTTTGCTTTTTGGTCATCGTGGTTGCTGATCGGCATGCATTTAGGTTATATACCTATAAGCATGCATTTCCGGTTATATGACATAACTTCTCGTTTAATTTAGTTTTTGCTCATTAAATAGCTCGCCCTAACCTCCATTGCAAAGGTAATGGTTGTGTAGGGTGGCTATATGCATTAAACCGTGCTAATTGGAGATGGCTGTATAGTTTCTTTTAACTGGCCAACTATTTCTTCATTGCGGCCATACAGGTCGGATGGAGTAACAAAATAATAACAAAAAAAAAAAGAAACTCTCAACTTTTTTTATTAAAATATTGCCATATTTGGAAAACATACAGAATTAATTTATAATAATAAATATTCAAATTAGGCATGCCAAACGCAAAAAACCAAATGTCCCAAACATTTTAAATAAAATAATTTGTTATCTTTATTTTCTGAAAAACTTCAAATTGTCATCCAAAAAAAATTGTGAAAATTTCTATATAAATAACATTCTCATCAAATTGCGTTTATTTATGTAACAGTTTTTATGTTCGAAATTTTTAAATATCATTTGAAGTTTTCTAAAATTCATTGAATTTAAATCAATGTTTTCTGTAGTCCGATTCTGTAAATTTCAACGATCTGACAATCGCAAAATATATCGACAGCTATTGTTGTTTGCACTAAGGATTAGGTGATTCACTAAGTACACACATCTTAACGACAGTCGACAAATCTATTTTTCTATTTATTTAAATTGTAAACGAGTGGCATCTCTGTCAAAATAAGCGAAAAACACAAAGAAGAATAGAAAAAAACAAATTACTTCGTGTTTGACAGGATGATTTGATCTTTATGTTTAATATCTTTATTTTTTTACTAATATTTCTGTGTATTTATTTGAAAATGAAATAATGAATTGAATATGGTATTTAATTTTTTTATTTATATAAAAGTTTTTTAATAAAAGCAAACTATTTTCACTATTCTATGATTTTTATTTATGTATGACGACAGTTTAGCCTAAAAATTTAAGTTTTTATCGATTGAATAAACAACACAAAAATGGCTGCGTTCACACTACGTGTTTTGCTTGTGTTTTTCTTATTTTTTTAGCACGTGTAATTTGTACACATAGTGTGAACCCTTTCAAACATTGTTTATGTACAACACATTTTGCAAGACATATGTAAATTTTGCAATTAGAGCAGGTTCTATTTTAGCAAGACAAACATATGAAAATACAACACTGCTTGTGGCGAGAGATAAACGGAGTAAATTATAAAGATTAATATTGAAAGAGAAATAAATTGTTTAATATTAATTAACAATTAAAATATATATAATTTTATTTTTAACAACAAATTTTTTTAAATTCACAAATTAAATCAGCTGTTGTTTACATTTAGATGTTATGTCATACGGAAACATATATGTACGTTTGAACGCAAAAATTATGAATCGTATGTAAAACACCAATTTTGACACTCACACGGAATTACGGATGGATCTTAAAACTGAATTTACCTATGGAAAATACACATAGTGTAAACACACCTTTAGATAACAACAATATGTATAAATTTATTTAAAGAGAAAAACACAAAAATAACGTTTGATGTTGTATTTTTTGTGTGTAATATTTACATATACATACATAAACATATTAAATAATACAAATAATACAAATAATATACATATATTATATATGTATATGTATATCCATAACAACTGCATGTTAGAAATAAATCGGTATATTATTTTATTTACATAAAATTCTGCAATATTTTGTTGTGGGGAAAATACATTTCTTTTGCATTAACAGAGTGTCACTTCATTTTGCTCAGCGTGACTATGCCACAATTGATGGCGCCACAATTTATGTTTGTTCTAATTAGCTTTGCAATAGTTATTTTTATTTTAACATGAATGTTAATATTTTCAACTAGATATCATACAGAACAATGTTGAGAGTATACGTTTTTTCATTATTCTTTTACAAATATGAACATAAGTTTGGCATATTAACTTTTTGTTGTCTTTACAAAATAGAGTTACCGAGTTCATCAATGAGTTTTTTGTTTCAAAGCAGTTATTATTATTATTCTGCTTTACCTATAAAATATCTGATTGCGATTACATCTAATTTTTAAAAATTGTTTATAATTACTAAAGCATTATTATTCACATAAATACAAAATTGCACTTTTTAAATTTTCCATTCAAATTTAAGAAAATATCAATTCTAAAAACTGGAATTAAAAATTTCCAATTATAAATTACAAATTATTGAATTTCAGAAAATCATATCAAAACGTCGGAAATTATAATTTTAAATTTAGAAGACATCAATTGAATCTTTAATATATAAATTTTATTCGTTAAACACAAATTGAAATTCCAAAAAAAAAAACACCAAATATGTTTACATTTAAAAAAAAATATTGCCATTCAGGAGATATTAATAACTTTTCAGTACCGCGATTCAGTAACTTCTTTTAACGATAGTCGAATAATAAAAAAAAGAAAATTGCTAAATTATCAGTAAAATTTTTAAACGATAGTCGCTATTGTTAAAGTCAGCTGTTGTTGTTATCTAAACGACAACCATTTTTGTGTTGTTTATTCAATCGATAAAAACTTAAATTTTTAGGTTGAAATGTCGTCATACATAAATAAAAATCATGAAATAGTGAAAATATTTTGCTTTAATTAAAAAACTTTTTTATATAAATAAAAAAATTAAATAGCATATTCAATTCATTATTTCATTTTCAAATAAATAAACAGAAATATTAGTAAAAAAACAAAGATATTAAACATAAACATAAAATCATCCTGTCAAACACGAAGTAATATGTTTTTTTCTATTTTTTTTTGTGTTTTTCGCTTATTTTAACAGAGATGCCACTCGTTTACAATTTAAATAAATAGAAAAATAGATTTGTCGACTGTCGTTAAGAAGTGTATACTTAGTGAATCACTTAATCCTCAGTGCAAACAACAATAGCTGTCGATATATTTTGCGATTGTCGGATCGTTGAAATTCTGTCGGATCGTTGAATTCGCACTACAGAAAACATTAATTTAAATTTAATGAATTCAATCAAATGATATTTAAGAATTGCGAACATAAAAATTGTTACATAAATAAACGCAATTTGATGATAATGTTATTTATATATAAATTTTCACAAGTTTTTTTAGATGAAAATTTGAAGTTTTTCAGAAAATAAAAAAAAACAAATTATTTTATTTAAAATGTTTGAGACTTTCGGTTTTTTGCGTTTGGCATCCCTAATTTGATTATTTATTATTATAAATTTATTCTCTATGTTTTCAAAATATGGCAATATTTTATTATTATTTTGTTACTGGTTATTATTTTGTTACTCCATCCGACCTATATGGCCACAATGAAGAAATATTTGGTCAATTAAAAGAAACTATACAGCCATCTCTAATAAGCACGATTTAATGCATATAGACACCCTACACAACCATTACCTTTGCAATGGAGGTTACGGCGAGCTATTTAATTAGCAAAAACTAAATTAAACGAGAAGTTATGTCATATAACCGGAAACGCATGCATATAGAAAACGCATGCATATTTTTCCAATATTTTGTTTACATTTATTATCAATACTCAAACCGAGGTGGAGGGTATCAAAGATTCGGCACAGCCGAATTTAACACTCTTATTTGTTTTCAAATATACTTATGTACATCAAATAGATATGACAAAAAGAAATTATCTACCCCGTGCATTGAAGTGCATAAACATGTGAGGTAGTTACTCCAAAGTTTCTTTTATGTGACTTTGCCGCGTTATTTTGGACAAAAAAAGAATTTCTAGAAAAAAAAATTAAGGAAAATTTGTCTAAATTAAACAATTCTCTACAAAACTTCATTACATTTTTGATATTTTACACTCGAAAAACGGACTTATTGCCAGCAAAAACCCACAGTGCAACTTGGCGCGTTGAAAGTTAAGGTTGCCACTTTTCACCAAAGTAATATGAATGACTGTCCTCGTAGATCACACAGTGTCGTTTACTACTTTTTAGTATAATCGTTATTTATTATGAGTGCAGTTATTTTGACATGTTTTTATTTTGAAATGTTCTGTCGTCTATTAAAGTAAAAATATTGCATTACAGGTTTTGTTTTAACAAAAGCCACGTTTAATGAAGAAAATCCTAAATTTCTAAACGGACTTTTGTTTTTTCGTTAAAATATCCTACAATATCACTGTGGAACAAATTCAGGTTAGCAAAAGTTAGGTCGATTCTGAGAGTGAGGGGTGAAAATAGAGGCTAAATTAGAAGACCCGTATCGCGGCGTTTGTTTATGTTAGTTCGAATTATTTTTCTAATCGACCTTCGAACTTTGCAGTCAAATGCCGATTTTAAGCATATTGTTTATATGGTTTTTTGGCTATAACTCGTCGACTAATTGATATTTTTTCAATCTGTAAAAGCCAAGTTATTGCTAGAGACCTGTGCAACAATTAAAATTTTTTAAAACATTGATTTCGAAAATGTTTGTGGTGCTTTTTTTTGCTTCATAAAATGTTGGAAAAATTATTTTTTTTCATGCTTTTTGAAAATATTTTCCACAAAACTAATTTTTTTTGTTTTCTGTTTGATCTATAATATGCTTCTCAGTTTCTTCAATAAATTTCTTTGAAAAGAAAACAATCATAATACAAAACTTGCGTTTTCCAGCTTAATATTAATTTACTTCTCATTTTTTGTGTACCAATTTTGTTCAGAAGAAACATTGAAAAAGTAATTATAAAAATATGGAAAAAAATATATTTTTGAAATGTTAGTTATGAAAAGTTTTAAGTAAAAAAATTAAATAAATTAAATTAATGATTTGGCCAGTTGCCGTTTAGCAGGCGGCTGTGGATCAACATCACTGCTCTCTCTAATATCTTGGTCATCGTCATCATCATCAGAAAGGTCGATAATTTCGTCCAACAGATATTCTGGAAATTCATCTTTGTCTTCCCCTTCTTCCTCTTTTTCCTCGTCATCCTCTTCTTCAAAGGTGTTTTTATACCACCAACAAATTTCAGCGAGTATTGCATATGGAGATTTCTTTCCTCTGTACCTGAAACGAAAATAGTTTTCAATCGTTAACATGTTTAAATTGCGCACTCTGACAAAGATATTAGAAAAATCTAGGAATTCAAAATATGCACACTCTATAGTGATAACGTTCGCTTTGCTCATCAGATTCAGTTGGCAACTGTTGAGCGAGTTGATCAAGATGCTGATGCAAGAGATGAATTTTGTACGACATACTAACCCCAATTTCATCGAAAGCTGCCAACATGCTTGCAACAGATTGCCTGTAGTTGTCTTTGCATTCTTTACCCAAAAGTCCTTTAATGACTGCTTTCAATGCGAGCTATGCATTTAATTCTCGGTCTGTCAGAACTTGGTCAAAATCTTGACGACTCATTAGTTTCCGTATGTCAGGACCATTAACAACCCCTTCCTGAATTTTGGCGTTACTTAGTCTTGGGAAAATGTCTTTTAAGCAGTTGAATACTGCTGGTCTTTTTGCGATACCTTTCGAAAAATTTTTAGCAATGCCAAGTTTAATGTGGAGACAAAATTTTCATTTCAGGAACAAGACTTTGTCTCTAAGCCATTTGCGTCCAATGCGACTATTCCAGTTATGCTGTTTGTACTGGTTTCTTCCTTTAATACCTTCTCCGTATCATGAATCCCAATCGCACAAAAAACACGAAAATTTTGGACGGCCAGGTGCTGTTAAGCCTGTAATCAATGAAACTATTTTGAGGTCGCAGCAAATGCGCCACTGGTGTTCGTTATATTTGACTACTTCCAGAATGTGTTTCAAACTATCGAAATTTTCACTAGTGTCAGTGCTATACGCAATCGGAACAGAAGGCATTATATTTGTCTTGTGCAAAAGCACAACTTTTAAGCTGATTAGTGAACTATCGGTGAATAAGCGCCAATTATCTTTTTTATATGTTAACCCTATCGTCTCCATTAACTTTTCAATATCGTTGCAATTAATTTTTTTGCATCATTCACATTGAAGAACTTTTCTAACTCTTTTTGGCGTTTTCGATATGCTGTTACTTTGGTACCTTTCGCCAGCAAATTATTTCCTTTCAAAAATGATTTTATTCTGAGTCAAACACAAATTTGCAACAATTCCATCCAATTGGTTTTGTGTGACTAGGATTGGGTCCTTTGATGTTTCAGGGTCATATTCTGAGAAGAAATCAATGGATGTAGCAGCGGCGGTTGTAGTACTGATACCTGTTTGAAGATCAATATTTCGGTATGTTGGTACTGGAACGAATTCTGAGTGCGGTAGTGGTAATAGGACACTTGGCACTGCTACATAAGTTTCTTTGCTTTCCTTCTATTCAAAGTTTTATGGTAGTTGATACATCCATAGCAATTTTCTTCTTGATGCGGGCTTTTGTCTAACCCTATCACTTTTCCATTGCATAAGAATTGAATAGCAATTAAAGCAAACTTTTTTAGGAGCATAGTTTACGTCAGTGATAAACTCTTGCGAGAAATATTGTTTATAGGCTTCCAAACAAAAATCTCTCGCATTGCCACATTTTTCATCGCTTGCTATGAAACATCCACAAACATTACAAAAATGGTCCATTTTACATTTTGGTTCCGACATTTTTAATACAATGTGTTTTTTTTTTTTTTGTTATATTTATGAAACCGACGCATGAAATAAGTTCCAAAAAATTAATAGCGAATTTTATCACGACCTAGCGAAAATTAAAAGATATCAGCTTCGGCTGAGTTTCGAGTCTTAGCTGAATCTTCATTTTTGAAACTAGTTCGCTTGTACGATATAAAAAAAAACGCTACCTGTGCGGTGGTTGAAAACAAAATTCTTGGAACTTCCCTTTTTCGTTACTTCTACCTAAATCGCTATTTATTTAATGGTTTTGGGATTTTTAACGCAAATTATCGACTAAGACCATTTTCTTTTCAAATGAAATTAATTTAAGAAACTGAGAAGCATATTATAGATCAAACAGAAAGTAAAAAAGACATAGTTTTGTGGAAAATATTTTCAAAAAGCATGAAAAAAAAATAATTTTTCCAACATTTTGCTTCATAAGCACCACAAAAATTTTCTAAATCAATTTTTTTTTAAATTTTAATTGTTGCACAGGTCTCTAGCAATAATTTGGCTTTTACAGATTGAAAAATATCAATTAGTCGACGAGTTATAGCCAAAAAACTATATAAACAATGTGCTGAAAATCGGCATTTGACTGCAAAGTTCGAAGGTCGATTAAAAAAAAAATTCGAACTAACATAAACAAACGCCGCGATACGGGTCTTCTAATTTAGCCTCTATTTTCACCCCTCACTCTCAGAATCGACCTAACTTGAATTTGTTCCACAGTGTATTTTAGGTGCCAAAAAAAAGTAGTTTTAAAAAAAATAAAATTTATTTACTTACAAATTGCACTTGTAGACCTTAAATCCTCCGATGAAGTCATTGATATTGAAGATTCGTCGAAAGAAACCGACGAACTAACCGATTTCATATCCGGAGATTGCGAAAGACTTCTACGTGTCATATGCCGTTTAGGGGCAAAAGGACTTAAATAATTATCATTATACATTGTTAATAAATTTTTTTTATCACTCATATTGAAATTAAAGACTTCTTTTAATGATTTTCAAAATTTTTCTAACTTGATTAACACTTGATTAGCTGGCTCGTTTAGAATTTAACACAATTAGCTGTCAATTGAACTAACCGTAATGAGCAACTAAATATGTTTAAAAATGAAAAAAGAAAGTGTAATTTCTGTGAAATGTTAATTTTAGTATGTTTTAGTTTTGCATGTTTTTTTAGTCTTATTTTTCACAACATAATAGTGGGTGCTAGAAGAGGCGACAAAAGTATGAAAAGAAAAACAAACATAAAAACAACGAAGAAATGATTGAAAATAACAACAAAACCCCAGAAAAACCTTGGTCATTACATAGCACGTTTTTAGCTAAATACCAAACACGAAACCTTTTGCGGCCCGATACTGATAAATATTGAAAATTGAGTAGAAAAAGACGAATTGATAAAATTTGTTACACAAAACAACAAATAAATATCAAATAAAACAAAAATAGTCTGTTCTTCTTTCTTGCAAGTTTAAGGCTGTACTAAATTTAAATAAGAAAATTTATATTGAATTAATTTACTTTTTCTTTGGAAATAAAAATCAAGTATTAGCACATTTAATGATAGACCAAAATGTAATAACGGATATTATTGTTTTCCCATTAAATACAATTGCTGTGTATTTATATATTTAGCAAACATTCCAATAAACATTCAGCCATAAAAATTATTCGAAGCAAGCTTTAGTATCTAAGCATATGAGTAATTCCATGTCAAACCGAACATTTATTTAAAATCACCATTTCACAGATGCACACTGCTATTGAAAATTTCAGGAATGAAAATAACAGAAATATTTTAAAAAGTTATTTGCTTTACAAAATTATAGAAAACAAGAAAAGCCGAACGATATGCAAACATTCAAATTGCCGTATAGATGGCGGCAGTACTTTGAAAAATAAAATACTTTGGTAAAAAGTGGCAACCCTATAAAAATATGTTTTAATGTTTAAGGCGCCACGTTGTTTAGCCTTTTTATACCCTCCACACATCAGTGGCAGAGGGTTTATATAGGTTTGTAACGCATCGAAATAAATTCTTGAGACCCCAAAAATATATATTTTCTTGATCCTTATAACAAGGGAAGTTGATTTACCGATGACCGTCTGTCCGTCTGTCTGTGGAAATCACGATGACGCCGTCAATATCTAAGCTAGACCGCTCGTTTTTGTATAAATTCGTTTACTAACATCCCAAAGGAGTTGCTATTTAAAATAGTCAAAATCGATCAAAGGGTTCACGAGCTATGAATGAAACTTTGAAAAAACTCTTGAAAAAATAAAATTTTCCAGTGTGTTTGTTGTTTTTCTTAAGATATGTTGTATATGTTGTAATTCTTCGTATTGTTGAAGTCATTACAGTTGTGTGTATATTAATACTTCACGTGTCACATTGGCCTAAGCAAGTCTTACCACATATTTTTTATACCCTATACCACTATGTGGTTTGGGTATAATGACTTTGTGCTGCTGTTTGTAACAACCAAAAATATTTGACCTGGACCCATCTTTAATTATACCGATCGAATCAGAATCACTTTCTGAGTTGATTTAACAATGTCCGTCCGTCCGTCCGTCCGTCTGTGTGTCCATGTAAAGCTTGTAATCAAAGTGCAGGTCGCAAATATGAATATATTTTGATGAAATTTGGTATATAAGCTTTTATCGGCCATAGGATGAACGCTATTGAAATTGGTGAGAATCGGTCCATGTTCAGACCTAGCCCCCATACAAATTACCCATATGAAATCGACATAAATTGACATAAGATCCAAATTGTCATATAGATCTTACTCAAATTGGGTTTATATGCGTTCATTACATCCACTAATGAGTAGTCCAAAAATGATCCCTTTGACCCCATATAGAGCTGCTTCCCGATCTTCACTTAAATCTATTAAAAAACAAAAATATTGCACTGATTCTTCTCAAATTTTGTTTGTACATATTTTTGCAAAATACAAGAGACTTTACCAAACATGATCAGGATCGGTCCATTTTTGGACCTAGTCCCTTTATAGATATAGCATCCGATATGAACTCTTTCATATCTGCAGCCAAAAATTTTAATAAAAATCCCACTCAAATTTGGTTTTTGCTTTTTTTCAATGTCCAGTTAGTTGGGCCTAAGAGATAGGGTTTCTAAACGCATGGTATAGGGTAACGTATAGTCGGTCTAGACCGACTATAATTTTCTTACTTGTTTATCATTAAAATTAACTATTAAAAATTAAAAATTAATAAAAATAAAAAATGGAAAATGAAAAATGAAAAATGAAAAATGGAAAATGGAAAATGGAAAATGGAAAATGAACAATGGAAAATGAAAAATGAAAAATGAAAAATCAAAAATGAAAAATGAAAAATTAAAAATGGAAAATGGAAAATGGAAAATGAAAACTGAAAAATGAAAATTGAAAATTAAAAAAAGGAAAAATGAAAATTGAAAAATTAAAAATGGAAAATGAAAAATGGAAAATGAAATATGAAAAATTTAAAATCGAAAATGGAAAATGCAAAATGGAAAATAAAAAATGAAAATTGAAAAATGGAAAATGAAAAATGAAAACTGAAAAATGAAAATTGAAAAATGAAAAATTAAAATTGAAAATTGAAAAATTAAAATGGAAAATGAAAAATGGAAAATGAAATATGAAAAATTGAAAATCGAAAATGGAAAATGCGAAATGGAAAATGAAAAATTAAAATTGGAAAATGAAAAGTGGAAAATGGAAAATGAAAATCGAAAAATGGAAAATGAAAAATTAAAAATGGAAAATGAGAAATGGAAAATGGAACATGAAAAATTAAAAATGAAAAATGAAAAATGAAAAATGAAAAATGAAAAAATAAAAATGAAAAATGAAAAATTAAAAATGAAAATTGAAAAATGGAAAATGAAAAGTAAAAAATAAAAAATGAAAAATGCAAAATGAAAAATGACAAACGGAAAACGAAAAATTAAAAATGGAAAATGAAATTGGAATGGAAATTGAAAAATTAAAAATGAAATATGGAAAATGAAAAATGGAAAATGGAAAATGAAAAATGAAAAATTGAAAATCGAAAATGGAAAAGGGAAAATAGAAAATGAGAAATGGAAAATGAAAAATGAAAAATGAAAATGAAAAATGGAAAATTAAAAATGAAAAATGAAAAATGAAAAATTGAAAATCGAAAATCGAAAATGGAAAAGGGAAAATGGAAATTGAGAAATGGAAAATGAAAAATGAAAAATTAAAATGAAAAATGAAAATTGAAAAATGGTAAATGAAAAATGGAAAATGAAAAATTAAAAATTAAAAATGAGAAATGAGAAATGAAAAATGACAAATGAAAAATGAAAAATGAAAAATGAAAAATGAAAAATGAAAAATGGAAAATGAAAAATTAAAAATGAGAAATGAGAAATGAAAAATGACAAATGAAAAATTAAAAATGAAAAATGAAAAATGAAAAATGAAAAATGAAAAATGAAAAATGGAAAATGGAAAATGAAAAATTAAAAATGGCAAATGAATTATAAAAATTAAAAATGAAATATGAAAACTGGAAAGTGGAATATGGAAAATGAAAAATGGAAAATGAAAAATGAAAATATAAAGATGAAAAATGGAAAATGAAATATGAAAAATAGAAAATGGAAAATGAAAAATTAAAAATGGAAAATGGAAAATGAAAAATGAAAATTGAAAAATGAAAAATGGAAAATGAAAAATGGAAAATGGAAACTGAAAAATGAAAAGTGGAAAGTGGAAAATGAAAAATGAGAAATTAAAATGAAAAACTAAAAATGAAAAATGGAAAATGATAAAAAAAAATGAAAATTGAAAATGGAAAAGGTGGAGGGTTTCAAAGATTCAGCCCAGCCGAATTTAACACTCTTACTTGTTTTTATGAGCCATCAGAAATAAAAGATAATGAATTTGTAATTCATACTTTCATTTGAAAGGTCTCAGTTCAACCAATATTAAAGTGCAGCTAGATTCTACTATGGGGAAGGGAAGTCTACACCTCCATTTACGACTGTAAAATATTGAGTGGCAAAGTTTAAACGAGGACCTACGAGCTGCCAAGACGAACACAGTAGTGGTCGACCATTGAGGTGGCTACGCCAGAAACAGTTAAGAAAATCCATAAAATGGTATGGGTTGATCGTCGGCTGAAGGTGCGTGAGTTAGCTGAAATGATAGAGATTTCAAAAAGTGTTATAAATCGCACATTGACCGAAAATTTAGATAAAGAAATCTGAGCTCCAGAAGGGTATCGCGTTTGCTCACAATCGTTTGTTTTACACCCTATAAAACGAATTTTCTCTGTAATGCATTGTAAGAGTATGCAATTCCTCAATATATATATCATCCCGGGTCAACAACATACAACATACATTTAGGTAATGAAATTAAGGAAAAAAGGCCACATTTGGCGAAAAAAAATAAAGTATTGTTTCATCTGGACAATGCATCAGCTCACACATCCACTATTGCGATGGTCAAAGACATGCTTCATCACGCAACTTATTCGTCAGCTTTTATCGGCCATTGACGAATGCTATTGAAATTGCTTAAAATCGGTGCGTGTGCATACCTAGATAATCCCTATGAGATGGACCTAAATTGCCATAAATTGCAATAATGTATAGATCTCGGCCAGATTTCGTTTGTGTGTGTTTATTACACCCATTAATAGGTAGTCCAAAAATTCTTAGTCATAACCCCATATGAGGCTGCTTCCCGATCTGTACTTAAATCTATCAAAGAACATAAACATTGCACAGATTTTTCTCAAATTTGGTTTCTATTGTTTTCGCAAAAAAATAAGTGATCTTACCAAATATAGTCAGGATCGGTCCATTTTTCGACCGATCGCATTCGAAGGCAAAAAAAAATTAATAACGTCAGAAAAATTTGGTTTATGCTTATTTTCTATATCCAATTATATGGACCTAAGATCATTTCTCTAATCGCATGGTATAGGATATCGAATAGTTTCTTACTTTTTTTAAATGTGTTAATATGTAACATTATAATACGCTTAACAACACACAAGTAAGCCCTAGATTGACTATATGGTACCCGAACTTATTCGATTCAAATTTTAACAAAAAATACACCTATTTTCTTAAGATGTCCTGTAAATTTTAGAATTAAATTTTTATAAATTTTTACAGCCATAATATACAAAAATCGATTTTTCTCTGGTACGAGTATCATTTGTTCAATAATATGATGTTTATGTTTAAACAGTAAATATAACAGGGTAGAATGATTGCGCAGTACACAAATGAAAGTTTAAAGGGGAAAAAACTTATTAAGAAGTTATTAGATTATGTATATAGAATAAATGAATTTTTGTCTGGCACTGGCTGGATTTAATTTTTAAGATTTGAATATGAATAACTTATTGTCAGTTCAAAAATCTATGTGAAGATTCAATAAATACAGGTGAATTAAAAAAAAAAAAGTTATTAAAGATATAAAATTAAAGAAAAAAAAAAAAACAAATAACTAAAGTCAAAAACCTTTATCTATTAAATTATGTTCATTACTTTGTGGGTTTTTCATGTTTTCGAAAAATTTTAAATGCAAATAATTTAAAGAAGAAAATGTTTAAAGTTGTTCCTGCAACACGTATTTATTATTTTCAAAACTATAATGCTTAAAGTCTTTTTTATAGAAAATCGTATGGCTTGACTTGGAATTACTCATATGTGGTTGATTATTATGGTGGTGCGGAACAAGTTATTTCTATATTCTTTTCAAAAAATCTTGGAACCTAAATTTCTTTTTTCTTATTTTATGATCTCTACTTGACATGTTAAACTAACACATAAAATTTAAGGTTGAAAAGTTTTTGGTAGGTACAAAAGTGTTATATAAAACAAGTAAGAGTGTTAAATTCGGCTGTGCCGAATCTTTGATACCTTCCACCTCGGTTTGAGTCTTGATAATAAATGTAAATGAAAAAGTAAACAATTTGTTAAACTTAATACCAAATTATTTCAGCAAATTCTTTGGGTTGGTTTTCGTCTTTTCTATTATTTCGGATTTATTTCGGTGTTTGCTTTTTGGTCATCGTGGTTGCTGATCGGCATGCATTTAGGTTATATACCTATATGCATGCGTTTCCGGTTATATGACATAACTTCTCGTTTAATTTAGTTTTTGCTAATTAAATAGCTCGCCCTAACCTCCATTGCAAAGGTAATGGTTGTGTAGGGTGGCTATATGCATTAAATCGTGCTAATTGGAGATGGCTGTATAGTTTCTTTTAACTGGCCGAATATTTCTTCATTGCGGCCATATAGGTCGGATGGAGTAACAAAATAATAACCAAAAAAAAAGCTCTCTCAACTTTTTTATTAAAATATTGCCATATTTGGAAAAAAATAGAGAATAAATTTATAATAATAAATATTCAAATTTGGGATGCCAAACGCAAAAAACCAAATGTCGCAAACATTTTAAATAAAATAATTTGTTATCTTTATTTTCTGAAAAACTTCAAATTTTTATCCAAAAAAAATTGTGAAAATTTCTATATAGATAACATTCTCATCAAATTGCGTTTATATATGTAACAGTTTTTATGTTCGAAATTCTTAAATATCATTTGAAGTTTTCTAAAATTCATTGAATTGTAAATTTCATTGATTCTGTAAATTTCAACGATCCGACAATCGCAAAATATATCGACAGCTATTGTTATTTGCACTAAGGATTAAGTGATTCACTAAGTACATACATCTTAACGACAGTCGACAAATTTTTTTTTCTATTTATTTAAATTGTAAACGAGTGGCATCTCTGTCAAAATAAGCGAAAAACACAAAGAATAGAAAAAAAAAATTACTTCGTGTTTGACAGGATGATTTTATGTTTGTGTTTAATATCTCTATTTTTTTTTTAATAATATTTCTGTTTATTTATTTGAAAATGAAATAATGAATTGAATATGCTATTTAATTTTTTTATTTATATAAAAAAGTTTTTTTTATTAAAGTAAAATATTTTCACTATTTTATGATTTTTATTTATGTATGACGACATTTCAACCTAAAAATTTAAGTTTTTATCGATTGAATAAACAACACAAAAATGGTTGTCGGTTAGATAACAACAATAGCGAATATCGTTTAAAAATTTTACTGATAATTTTGCTATTTTCTTTTTTTTAACGATTCGACTATCGTTAAAAGAAGTTACTGAAAAGCTATTAATTTCTCCTGCTAATTTCTAAGCTATTAATTTTTTTAATGTAAACATTTTTTAAATGTAAACATATTTGGTGTTTTTTTTTGGAATTTGATGCAATTGATGTCTTCTAAATTTAAAATTATTATTTCCGACGTTTTGATATGATTTTCTGAAATTCAATTAATATTTTATAATTTATAATTGGAAATTTTAATTCCAGTTTTAAGAATTGATATTTTCTTAAATTTGAATGGAAAATTTAAAAAGTGCAATTTTGTATTTATGTGAATAATAATGCTTTAGTAATTATAAACAATTTTTAAAAATTTGATGTTATCGCAATCAGATATTTTGTAGGCAAAGCAGAATAATAATTCTATATAACTATGTAGAACTGTTTTGAAAGCAAAAAACTCATTGATGAACTCGGTAACTCTATTTTGTAAAGACAACAAAAAGTTAATATGCCAAACTTATGTTCATATTTGTAAAAGAATTAGAACAAAAATTGTGGCGCCATCTACTGTGGCATAGTCACGCTGAGCAAAATGAAGTGACACTCTGTTAATGCAAAAGAAATGTATTTTCCCCACAACAAAATATTGCCGAATTTTATGTAAATAAAATAATATACCGATTTATTTCTAACATGCAGTTATTATGGATATACATATATAGAATATACATATGTATATTATTTGTATTATTTAATATGTGTATGTATGTATATGTAAATATTACACACAAAAAATACAACATCAAACGTTATTTTTGTGTTTTTCTCTTTAAATAAATTAATATAGAAAATTTTTTTTGCTAAATTTACATTGTTTTTTTTATGTGTAAACATCTATACGCGCAGGGGGGTAAATTTTATAGGCTTTAAATAAATTGAACAAATCAACTGCGTCTGTTCGCCTTCAGCGTTAGTTTATTAATGCCTCACCATTTTACAATTCAAAGCTTAGCAACTAGAACTTATTTTATTAGCATAATAGGGATAACATAAGTAAGAAAGAGACATATATAGTTAAGAAGAATATTCTAGAAAACATGGAAATTATAAAACCGTTATCCTGGAATTTTAAATAATATTTAGAGAAATTCACAATAATGACAGGTACACTGTGCATAAATTATATAATCATACACTGTAAATATACTGCTACAATTCGGCCGTCCTGACCATGAGATCCCCCGATCTCATACTATTTACATGACACTTCACGTCCTCTAAACCAAGGTCTCATATTAGATGCCGCCCAAACGCCCCTATAGGGCGTACGCGACTGTTGGAACCCTTTTACGTCTTCGATCAAGTAACGATCATTCCGTAATACCTTCGATATTCTATATGGACCTTTATACTTTGGTATTAACTTTCGGGATACACCAGTTGTAGAATCAAAGTTCTTCACCATTACGTAGTTACCATCCTTATATTCAGTCGGCGGCTTTCTCCGCCTGTCAACATATCGCGCATTGTAGTCTTGCAGTCTCTTCTGTTTTTCGGCTGCCCTATCCCTGATCGCACCACGATCATCCTGAAAAGTTTCCCCATTACAAAGAGTTTCCCTCAACAAATCAGCAACCTTTCCTTTTTGCCCCTTACCAAACAACATTACACTAGGATGCTCTCCTACCGACCTATGTACCGTGTTATTCAAGGTATATTCTACCTGCTCAAGTACTGTGTCCCAATAGACTCCCCCTTCAGGATCCACTAACTTCGCTAACATTGGACCTATCGACCTATTAACTCTTTCAACTTGGCCATTAGCCTGAGGTGAACCGGTAGCTATCAACACATGAGCAACATTGTTTTCCTTCAAGAAATCTGCGAAATCCCCAGACGTAAAACAAGCTCCTCTATCACTTATCACACACCTGGGGCGACTATAAGATCTAAAATAGTTCTTCAATGCCAAGATAGCCTCTTTCGAATTAGTAGTCTTCGTCGGATACAACCTAACAAACTTAGTACATGCATCAATGACGACAAGAATATGTTTCACCACCCTACCATTGTCTACCGGACCAAAATGGTCTATGTGTATCACGTCAAATGGTCCATTCGATTTCGGAATACTGTGCAAAAAACCTTCTTCCTTACCATGCTTAGAAGAGTATACAATACAATTCAAGCAATTTTCTATATGTCTCGATGCCTTCGCCCTGACTTTCGAAAACCAATAACCTTTCAGTATGAGCTCAGTCATCTTATCAATACCAACATGACCCATTTCATCGTGATACTTATATAAAATATGATCCTCCATATCCTCAGGGACACAAAACAACAATCCACCACTCTTCGTTTTCCTATACAGCACACCATTTCTCATCTCATACAACCCATGTTCGCTTCCCTGAAGCCTGCTCTTTATATCTTCCAACTTCTGATCCCTATTCTGACAAATAACCAAGTTCTCTTCAAATGTATTTGATTCAATTATCATTATGTTAGTGCTCCTACTTAATGCATCAACATGCTGCATCCGTTTACCCGATCGATGTTCCAGCACATACTCATAATTCTGGAGTTCCAGAGCCCACCGCGAAATTCTTGGATTTAGTTCTCTTTTGTTGAGTGTCAATGTCAAAGAATTGCAATCGGTTACAATTTTAAACTTACGTCCCTGTAAATATATCCGAAAACGCCTCAATGCGTAAATTATAGCCAATGTTTCAAGTTCAAAGCTGTGATATTTTGATTCCGCTTCTGTCGTCCTTTTCGAAAAATAAAAAATCGGATGGAACTTACCATCTTCTTTTTTCTGCAGTAATACAGCTCCAAAACCAACAGAACTAGCATCACAGTGAAGTTCAGTTTCATCATTGGGATCGTATAACGCTAATATTGGCGACTCCATTAACTTTTCCTTAAGTAACTCAAAAGCATTTAACTCAATATCACCAAAAACAAATTTTCTATCCTTCTTCGTCAAATCATACAACGGTTTTGCAATGAGCGAAAAGTCCTTGACAAACCTACGAAAATACGAGCACAAACCTAAAAAACTCTGTACTGCATGCTGTTTGTCAGGTATAGGAAAATCCCTTATAGCCTGCAGTCCCTTCTCATCGGCTCTAATTCCATCACCATCAATGGTGTATCCTAAATATTTCACCGATGTCAGTAAAAATTCGCATTTATCATGCCTCAGCTCTAAGTTATTCTCAACCAATCGTTCGAAGACTTCCTTTAATATTCTAAAATGATCATCCATATTAACCGTTGCAATCATGATGTCGTCTAAATAAATAATGATTTTATCATCCTTCACCATATCAGCAAAAACCTTATTCACAAATCTCTGAAAAATAGATGGTGCGTTTTTCAAGCCAAATGGCATTCTCAAAAATTCAAACTGACTCAAAGGTGTTACGAAGGATGTATATTTAACCGAATCTTTGTGAACAAAAACATGAAAAAATCCGTTTTTCAAATCTAATTTCGTAAAGAACTTTTTCCCAGAGAGCCTATCTAACAAATCATCAATCAAAGGAATAGGATAACTGTCCTTAATAGTAACCTTGTTCAAAACGCGGTAGTCTACACACATCCTTAAATCCCCTGTTTTCTTTCTTACCAACACAATCGGTGATACAAACTCTGATTCACTCGGCCGTATGTATCCTTTATCCAAATATTCGTCCAATAGACTTTGCAATTCAGTTCTCTCCGCGTACGACAGTCTTCTAGGACTGCAACTAAAACATTTCTCGTCATTCAATCTCAATTTAATTTCACTATATATCTTTGGTTTAGAAGGACGCTCAGGTCGTACATAATAATTATTATACAATTCACCTAATCTAATTCTATCCTTATATTCAATTCCATTCTCTACAACAAAATCAAAACGATCATTATCCTCAACATCAATAGATAAAATAGCCCTTCCGAAATCTAATTCATCTTTCTCTTCACTAACCCCTGTGCAAGATATGAACTTAAATCCCGCACTACGCAAAAAATCCCTACCCAATACACATTCATATGCCATCGATTCGTCCGGTACGACCAACATTTCCAAACTTAAAACCCTATCATTTACCTTTGTGAAACAACTAAACTTTCCATAAACATTTAACTTAGATTTATTAATACCAAAAAATTCAATATTGGAACATAAAAGATCATCAAAATTCACTAATCCTACAATACTTGATCTTCTCACAAAGCTGGCCGCACTACCCGAATCGATTAGGCATTCTAAAGAAAAATCATAATTAAAACTAGAATATAAACAAAACCTAAAATACCTTACATATTCATTACCATCAACCAGTTCCGGACAAGCTGCAACACGATGAGATACACTTCCACATCCATAGCAAGCTCCCATTTGTCTCTTTGGCTTTTGACATTCAGCTGCAAAGTGCCCGAACGAATTACAGTTGTAACATCTGAATTTACTTTCCGAATTTGACTGGTCACCTTTTTTCTGTTGAAATTGTTTTGGTTGCTTCAATTCAATTCTCGAAAATGATTGTAATAGCTGGGTTTTGTTTGTATAACATTGCAAACTAGCCTGCACTTTCAATTGGTTATCAGGAATGCCTTCAATTATTTGGTCAATCAGCTCATCGTCATCAATACCAATTTTATTTGATAAAATTACTTTTTCATTATAGTAATCTACAAATGATTCACCATATCTCCACTTTCGGTTCTCAAAATTGCGACGCATCATCATTTTATTTTCCTTTGTACAGAAAATTTCTTTCATCTCGTTCAAAATTTTATCTGTGCTTTCGTGAATGAAATTTGGTTTTGAGTGTAACCACATCTGAGCTTTTCCCTTCAACTTACACATTAGTAGGGCCTTTGCTGTATTTTCCCCTACATTATATACACCACTTATGCTTCTAAACTGGGTTATCCATATTTCAGGAAACAGTCCACCATCATAATCCGAAATCATATCTTTAAGGGTGTTAAAAGATACATTTATTTTGTCATCAGGGCCCAAGCACAATTTTTCCACTTCGTTCGAAACCCTTTCGGAAGAAAAATCTTTTTCAACCGACTCGCTTTGACGCCTTTCATTTTCTGCAATGATTTTTAATAAATCATTTTCTTTGCGAAGCAACTCTCTTTCACGTTTTATGAGTTCCAACTCTTTGCTCAATAACTCATTTAAAAATGCATTTCCACCCTTATTGAATTTGCTGCGTTGCTGGGAGACTGCACCCTCTTGTTGTACTGCACTATCATTTTCCTCCTGTTGAGCCAAACAATCATTTTCCTCCTGTTGAGCCAAACAATCATTTTCCTCCTGTTGAGCCAAACAATCATTTTCTTTCCGTTTAACACCACAATCATTTTCTTTGTCTCCACAATCATTTTCAAAATTTTCATTCTCCACACTCGTTATTTCATCAGCATTTTCACCTGTTTCCATAATTGGGTATGCACCTCTTTCATTATCCGGTAACTGGTTCAGTCTTAGAAGAAGCGCGTTTTTTGTACCTGTTGATGGCAAGCCCAGATGCTGCAGCCAATGACGCAACTGGGCAGCCGTATAAGTACCACTAGCACCTTCCATAATTACCGATCACTTTTTCTTTTTTTTCTTAAATTTTATTTTTTTTTTTTTAAATTATTCTTTTTACCGTTTATAAAAAATTTTCTATATATTTTTTTAATTTTTTTTTTTCTCGATCCCACTTCTGAGATTATAGGCTTTAAATAAATTGAACAAATCAACTGCGTCTGTTCGCCTTCAGCGTTAGTTTATTAATGCCTCACCATTTTACAATTCAAAGCTTAGCAACTAGAACTTATTTTATTAGCATAATAGGGATAACATAAGTAAGAAAGAGACATATATAGTTAAGAAGAATATTCTAGAAAACATGGAAATTATAAAACCGTTATCCTGGAATTTTAAATAATATTTAGAGAAATTCACAATAATGACAGGTACACTGTGCATAAATTATATAATCATACACTGTAAATATACTGCTACAATTTCTATTTCACAATACAATCACAAAAACAGCGTAACTCATATCGGTGTGAGCTGAAGCAGATAACGCTGTGTGACTTATGATTGTATTGGTGAAAAAATTATGATATAACATTGTTTTTTTAATGCCACTTTTTTAAAAGCGTCATCTATGTATCACTTATATACCTTTATATTGGAGTATTTTTAACGTTTTACAGCAAAGGGTTGTTGAATTAGCTGAAACAGTTTTTGCTATAAGTGATAAATAGATGACGCTTTCTGTTTGATTTTAAAAAATGACATAAAAAAATTTTTAATTACTAGATGTTTACACATCTTCCCTGTGATCGGACTCACATGATTTTTTTATTAACAACTAGGTACATATTTTAGCATTATTTGCTTTAGATGCTGGTGAATTTTTACTCCCTTTATATTAACTCGTAGTGTCTGCTTGTCGAAAAATTTTGGACCGATTTTAACCCCTTTCCCGTGACCCAATCGATCTGAAACTTTGCAGGCAGGCTCGTGGCAATGACAGAAATGATCTAGTAAATTTTTTAGTGATGCCAAGACAATGGAAACTTTTAAATTTTTCTACCAGAGTTGATAAAAAAATGTACAAAGGGTTAGTTTTTATTATATTACCACAACGACCACAAAAACAACAAGTCCAGCTATGACAACAATACAACATTTAGAATAACAACAAGAACAATATAGAAACATCATATTTTTAATTTTTTTACTTTTTCAGAGATTTCCCTAGACCTGTTCCACCGATTTTAATCATTTTTGAAATAGAAATCTTCCCATGAATTTGTTGAATCATTCTTACTAAAAATGATTACCTTAGCTATCCCATTGAGGGCGTGATCGTGACAAGAACAACATAGAAAATTATATTTTTCAAGACTTTTTTTAGTTCTTTATTCAAATCTCGGGCCCTAATTGACCGATTTGGACGATTTCAAACAGCAAACTTCTCAGGATGTTAATGAATCATTTTTTATGTCAACGAGCACCATAGCTGCCCGATTGATGCCGTCATCGTGATTTCCACAGACGGACAGACGGACATCGCTATATCAACTCCGGTTGTTATAAGGATCACAAATATATATATTTTATGGGGTCCAAATTTTTTTTTTCTAATTATTACAAACGGAATGACAAACTTATATATACCCTCTGCACACTGGAGTGGAGGGTATAAAAAAAATTTAAAAAAAAACACAATTTTTTACAATTTTTTAAAAAAAAATCTTTATAAATATTTTTATAGTTGGAAAAGTTAAAAATAACGGCCAACTTCAAAAACATTGCCTCTAGATAATGGCATACCCCAAGGATAATGGCATACCCCAAGGATTGCCATTATCTGTCGTATTATTCATAATTGCTTTTAATTCAATTCAGTAACTAAACTCAACATGCGATTTATGCGGATGGTGCGGTTATTCCTACAAAACTTCACGCCAACAACAAAGGCAGGGATATTTTTGCAAACACATTGAAAAGTATTGATAAATAGAGCTCTTCGTCTGGGGCTATGCTTTCTATTGAAAAGTGCAGTCTTCTACACATCTGCAAAAAAAGACATTGATCTATTTCGGACGTGGAATACAACATATTAAAATCAAACGAGTAGATCATATTTGTACACTGGTAGTTATTTTTGACAAAAGTTTTACCTTCAAATAACGTTGTCAACAGCTTAGGAAAAAATTATAAACAAGATTAAACATTGTAAAATATCCAACATTCAAAAACGTTATGATTCATATTTCGACTATGATAAATATTACACGATCAATTTTATTTACTCTCAAAAATCGGCTACGTCGATCTGTTGTAGCTGAATCTGGAATGTCATCTATCAAGGAGCGAATAATACATCAAACGCACAAACTTATACCCAAAAATTTTATTTGCCGAAACGAAATTTTGTACCAAGAGGTCAGAAAGACTAAACTTGAATCTTCAAATACTAGATATATATGGGCTCAGGCAAATTCCCAAGGCTCTTACCACTCCAGATATATGACATTTTATATTTATTTTGTATGGGTAGTGCCACGCCCATCGATCCAATCTCGTTCATTTTTGTCCGACTACTTATGTACATTAATGATAGGTGACTTCAGACAAATTTTCAAAGCTGTCTTTGTCATAGTACTCAAGATATATGATGTTGAATAATTACTTTGTATGGTAAGTGCCACGCCCACACATTCGATCTTGTCCATTTTCGGCATGGCTACTAACATTTATAATAGATGAACTCACACAAATTTGCAAAGCTCACCTGTGATATATATGTATTAAAAATGCACTTTGTATGGGAGGACACGCCCACTAAAAACATCAAAAAAAATTTACAAAATATTGTTTCTTACAGATACATAGTAAGACTCTAAAAAATTCAGGAAGATCGGTCGTATACGCTACAAACAAAAATTTAATTATGGTTTAGTGAAATATATAACATTTTCGAATTTAAAGAAATTACTTTTTTCCGCAATGAATATTTCTATTTATGCCTAAAAGTATGTTTTACTATACAAATATAATATTTGTATAAAAGTTGACATCCCCCTCAACCTTGTCAATTTCCGTGTTTTTTATGTTTAACAACTTACTGATGGTCAAGGTAGAAAGTCAAGGTTACTGCAAAAGGCAAAGAGCCAGAAACCAACACCTCTTATAGCCTTAAGATATATAAAAAAAAGATATTCATATTCAAGTTACAAATGAGTAATAATATAAAATTTTCAATTAATTAATTACTCAATATAATTCTATAAATAAAAATTGCTGTATTAAAAAACAAATTTTATAATTGTTTTATTTTATTATTTAAAATTATATATATAATTGATTAACATTAACTAAATAAATTCTTAAATTTTAGTTTAAGCTACATATTTGTTTATTAACAATTTTTCTATAGTTTTGTTATATTTTCTTAAACGTAGAAAGTGAAAAAAGAGTATTATTGTAGTTGATGTTTAAACATTTTTACATTAAATATTTGTTTATATTATAAAGATTAAAATAATTGAAAAGATTAATAACTTAGAATTAATAATGCACATTTGTTTGCTTTAAGGTCTTATTAACTAAATTTTAAACAAAAAAATATATAATAATATTAAAATAAAATCGGAGTAATCAGAATTATAATTCAAAACGTTAAAAAATATTTTTAAAAATATTATTAAATTCTTTAAAAATATTTTAAAGAGCCCAAAGGAATTTTAAAAGTAGCCAACGTTATTAGAAATTTATCTATTAATTTTTTTATTATTTATTGTGATGCCAATTAAACTTAGTTTGGGTAAACTCGCATTTTCAAACTCTAAGGCCCAGTTTGTGAGATGTCAGTTAAACCTAGTTTAGTTAAACCGATAATTAATTTTTTCAGACATGTGGAATTCATAAAGGAATTGATGAATAAATTCTGGGTTTAACAAAACTATTTTTAACTGATATCTCAAAAACTGGGTCTAAAACGTAGTATTTGGGACTACAGTTAAACTAAGTTTAGTTAAACTTGCGATTTTTACATTTTAGGCAGATTTTTTGGGATGTCAATTAAACTTAGTTTAGTTAAACTCCCATTTTTAAACTCTAAAGCCGAATTTTTGGAGACTCAGTTTAAATCATTTTAGTTAAACTTGCGATATAGGCAGAGTTTAGAAGATGCTATTTAAATTCAATTTAGTTAAACTCGCATTTTTAAACACTAAGGCTGAATTTTTGAGATGTTAGTTAAACTAAGTTTAATGAAACTCGCATTTTTAAACACCAAGACCGAGTTTTTAGAATGTCAATTAAACTTAGTTTAGTTTAACTCCCATTCCTAAGCTCCAAAGCAAGGTTTTTGAAATGTCAATTTAACAGAGTTTAGTTAAACTCACCATTTTTTACTATTTACGTCAAGTTTTTGATATGTCAATTAAACTTAGTGTAGTTAAACTCGCATTTTCAATCACCAAGAACGAGTTTTTAGGATGTCAATTAAACTTAGTTTAGTTAAACTCCCACTTTTAAACTCTAAAGCAAAGATTTTTGAAATGTCAATTTAATTAACTAAGTTTAGTTAAATTGGTTTTTTTATGTTTTATGCCAAGATTTTGAGATGTCAGTTAAACTTTGTTTAATTAAACTCGCATTTTTAAACAATTAAACTAAGTATAGTTAAATCGCATATTTAAACACTTATAACTTATTTTAACGGACATCCCTATAATTCGGCCTAATACTTTTTCAAAGAATTCAAGACCGAGTTTTTGGAAGTTAGTTAAACTTAGTTTAGTTTAGACTTTAACTTTCAATTTTTCTGAATAAAGCAGTCATACCAAAAACTCAGTCTAAGAGCGATTCCAACTAATTGATAGTACTTTGAACCATTAAATTTATGTTTGCATTAAATCATATGATTACTAACTGGAGTTTAACTAACATACCAAAAAGTCCTCTTGGCCGTACAGATTTTTAAAAAATTTAAACTCTTACTCATAATCATATTTTAATTCTTAATTCTTTCACCATTTTTCTATAGATAAATTTCTATAGATAAATAGTCTCAGTTTCTAAGAATTTTTATATAAGAAAATAGTCTCAAATTCAAGGAACTTTTCTATAGGCAAATACTGTCGGATTATGTGAATTTTTCTATAGGAAAATAGTCTTAGATTCTGAGAATTTTTCTATAGAAAAACTGTCTCAGATTCTGAACATTTTCTACAGGGAAACTATCTCAGATTCTGAGAATTTTTGTATAGAAAAACTGTCTTGGATTCTGAACATTTTTTTAAAAAAGTGTGTTTCTATAGAAGAAAAAGTCTCAATATTTTTATAGAAAAAACAGTCTCAGATTTTGTCAAATTTTTAATAGAAAACAGTTTAAGATTCTGAACATTTATCTATAGAAAACCCGACTCTCAGATTCTGATAATAGTTCTGTAGAAAACAGTCTCAAATTCTAAAAATTTTTAGGTAGGAAAAATTCTTAGATTCCGACAATTTCTCAAATTCTAAGAATTTTTTAATTTTGGACATTTTATGAATCAAAAACAGTTTAAGATTTTCCAATAGAAAAACAGTTTCATATGCAGAGAATTTTTGAAGTAAAAATACATTCTTAGAATCTAAGATTTTTTGTATGGAAAAATCATCTCAGAGTCCAATTTTTTTCCAAAAAACCAACAAACGAAAACTAAAAACTTATTTCAAGAAATGCAATTTTTCTAAGAAAATGTTTAAGATAATATGATAGAAAAACCTAGACTAGTTAGGTTTCCAACTAAATCTAACCAGGGTTACCAGAGATATAGCAAAAACGAGAGAGTTGTATGACTTAAGTTTTTTGAGTTTTAAATTTGTAAATAACCGAAAGGTGGACGGACGGTCACTAAGAGATAGAAATTAATAAATTTTTATCAAAACAGTGTTGTCATATAGGCATCATTTTTTAAAAATCTTAATTTTAGAAAAATGTTACGGTAAGTTATTCTAATAGACCATAGAAAATCCAAAATTTACAAGTAAGAAAATGATAAGCGGTCTAAACTGAATATACGATACTCCATACCATGCGCTTACGAAAAGGGTCTCAGGTCCGACTATATGCCTATAAAAAATAAGCATAATCCAAATTTGAGTGGTATTGTTATTAAATTTTTTGGCCTGCAAATTATGAAAAAGTTCATATCGGATGAAATATTTATATGGGAAATTCAAATGTTACAAAAATTGACATTGAAAATGACTTAGTTCAAAACAAGCTTAAGACTCATAAATTAATTGGGACTGCATTTCAGAATATTGGCCCGTATTCGCAATGAATTTCTAGCAAGTGGACAAAATTTGTTTTAAAAAAAAATTTTGTTTTTAATATTAATGGAAAATTTATGTTTAGAATTTTATTATGAATAAAACAGATATAATTTCAGAAAAATCCAATTATGTTTTGAAACTGTAAAATTGTACTTTAAAAAAATATAAATGAATTTCAGAATACTTTCGGAAATACATTTCGTTTGATATTCAAAACAATTAGAATTTTCTCAAGTTATTAAATATAAATGACGATTTTGAAAAAAATTTTTTTTCAAAAATTGTTTTTTCATTCATAATAATTTGAGAAAATTTTTATTATTTCATAAATTGTTTTTCAAAAATTTGTGTTTCAAAATTGTCATTTATATTTTATAATTTCAGAAAGTTCTAATTGTTTTTAATATCATTCGAAATGCATTTTCAAAAATTTTGTTCTGAAATTTATATATAAAAAATGGCCCGCTCAAAATCTGGCAATATACAAAATGATTACGGAGCCTCTAGTGTATACAATTTTTAACTCTTTAGATATGTTATTGACAAGACATATATCGTTACTTTCAACACGTTTCAAGTTTGTCAAAATTTTCCATACTTTTTTGGAAAATCCAACATATAGTGGTTTTAAAATTGGAAAGAAAACTCCTTAAAATTCCAAAATCTACAGTGAACAGTGTTTTGAAACGCTACAAGGCCACAACAACTATAAATAGAAAACCAAAGTACTAATTTCCATTAAAAATAATCGTGGGCTGCCTGATCGAGATAGAGCCAAAAAGTTGAATACAAATAGAAGCACTTTGCAGCGCATACGCTCAAACGAAGGACTAAAATCCTACCGAGCGATTAAACACCCAAACTGTATAGAAAAACAGGAGTCTGTTGCTAAAACACGCGCCCGTTTATTGTACACCAAAGTTTTGACGAAGTTTAAAGGTTGTATAATATATGGATGATGAAACCTATGTAAAATCTGATTTTAAGCAGTTGTGTGAAAACAAATATTATATTGCAACGAAGCGTGGAAATGTCGCCCCTAAATATAAGTATACCAAAATGGATAAATATGGAAACAAATTTATGGCAAGCTACATGCATTTGAGGCATTTGTAACATCATCATCAACAATGGCGGCAGAATTATATACAAAGAAATGTCTCCAAAAAGAATATTACCACTCATTAAACAACACAAGAACTCAGTAAAATTTTGGCCTGATTTGGCGTCATGTCATTATTCAAATTAAGCAATGAAGTGGTATAAACACAAACGAGTAGATGTATATATTAATCCTCCTAATTGGGCATATTTTAAAAAATAAATTAAAAAAGATTAAAGAAGAAGCAAACTCTGAACATTTAATGTTACGTAAATGGAACAAGTATTCGGCAGAAGTGGGACGAAAAGATGTGCAAAAATTAATGGGAAGTATCAACAAACATGTCCGGTCATTTATTCATAATATCGAAAATTAAATTTTTTCATATAGTTCGGTTCGAGATCATGTATACATTTTCAAATACTAAAAAATGCTTCAACTGAAGCAATAGGCAGAAGGATGCTGAAGATGAACAAGTCGCTTTGTTCGAAAGTAGCTACTCCATCTAGCGCTGTCTTCAATTTTTTCCAAATTTTCTCTTACATTGCATAAAGTATTATCTTTTCTAGTATTAGAAAATGTATACATGATCTCGAACCGAACTATAAGTAACTAATTGTTATTACCTATTATAGATCAAACAGAAAGCAAAAAAGACTTAGTTTTGAGGAAAATATTTTCAAAAAGCATGAAAAAAAAATTATTTTTCCAACATTTTGCTTCATAAGCACCACAAAAATCAATTAACAGAATCTAAATTAACAGGTCTCTAGCAATAATTTGGCTTTTACAGATTGAAAAAATATCAATTAGTCGAAGAGTTATAGCCAAAAAACCATATAAACAATATGCTGAAAATCGGCATTTGACTGCAAAGTTCGAAGGTCGATTAAAAAAAAAATTCGAACTAACACAAACAAACGCCGCGATACGGGTCTTCTAATTTAGCCTCTATTTACACCCTTCACTCTCAGAATCGACCTAACTTTTGCTAACCTGAATTTGTTCCACAGTGTAATATTAATAAAATTTCTTTGTTTGTGGTTTTGTTTTTAATAAAAAACAGATTTTAATGGGCTCATTCAACCGAAACGTAATAAAACGATTAAAAATTATATGAAAATATTTAAATTTTTCATGCAAATTTTTATCAGTTTTGAATTTTTCATACAAATTTGTATCGTTCCGTTACGTTTCGTTTTATAGAGTGAGCGCCTTAATTATAAAACACATAAATCTGGCATGGGGTCTTTATAGGCACGGCAGGGTGATATTCGTTGTAATTTTTAGGACAGATTGAAGGTTAAACCCCATTATTTTAATTATCTTGAGATTCACAGACTTAATTTCCTCTACTAACAAAACATGAAAATTGTTATGAAATGACATTGTGCATTGACCAAATCATCGTCTAAACTGAATTTATCCTACTAGACATAACTGAAATAACTTTTTAAAAATTAACACTAAGTTTGAATTTTGAACACTAAATTGATATTTTTTTTTGAAATCAAAAATCGTCATCAATTTGAACTTAAAAATATTAATTAATACAAATTATTTAATAATACAAACTAAATAATTAACAAAAAAACATTTACTAAATAGCTACAAAAAATCGAAAATAAGGTAAAATAATTCCTTGAAAGCTCTTAATTTCTTTAGGACAAAGTTGCGGCTCTAAGCAGCTTCTAATTCATAATCAAAACCTAAAAACAACGAACACCATTTACGATGTTTAGGACCTAATAAACTTTCTGACTTCTTTAAAGCCAACAAAAATTCATATGAATTATAATCGAATTGACGTAAATGCAAATTAAATTGCTGTTTTTGCTCCGGCGTGGCTGGTGGCGAATACATGCCCACCAAATCACCACTCAATAACCGAACAGATTGTTCGACAATGAATTTGAGCGAAGCACGACGATGCATTTCAAAGGAGTCACGCTCACCGTACATATTCTTTTGATCATCACACATACGCATATCATGGGCTGATAAATTACAACAATATAGAAAAGATTTTAGACGGGGCTCTCCTATACTGGTACGATCTATGCCCGGTAACAAAATATCTAATATTTGTGTGGGACATTTGACATCGGCTATTAAATAGTAGTTGATTAATTCCTTTAAATCATGCAAATGCTGTAAATCATCCGAATCATAGTAGCACAGTTGATAAGCCTGGGCTATCAACAGCTGGCGATAGTGATAGCTGCTATAGTCACTGATGTGTTTGCGCATGAACTTTTCCGAACGCATTATTTCAGCTCTTATCAAAATGGGAGCATTTTGGAGGACCCATTGGCGATGAGACCAGGCATGATAGTTACTGGAACTGCGGTCGGCACAGCGTTCACAAATACCAATTTCCAAATGCCAGTCTATAGATTCAGCACCTTGATTGTATAAATGAAACGAAATTATTAAAAAATTCAAAACTATTTTTTTTTGTTAAAAATGAAAATCTGTAAATCTACTCATATGTTGTCCTTTAAGTTTAAAACTCACTTTGAAATGAAAACAACCATCGACGATAGGCAAATGCCTCATTAGATTTTGGTTTTTTACTTAAAACCAAAGCGGAAAATTTCAATTCTCTATTCATTTTTAGACGATTTTTCTGCACCAACTGTCGTCGTATATGCCAGAAGCTCGTTACATCGGGATTTAATAATAATGCCACATTCAGGTACTTTAATAGAACATCACTTGAGGGTACAAGACGTTGAAGGGGTTGCTTTTTAAAATTCATTAGCATTTTGTGCGCATGATCGTAGACATGTTTGGCACACCAGGATTCTAAACCCAAATTGTGTGCGACATGTATAACTGGAGATTTATTACGAATCAATACTGTGGGTATGATTTCAAAAGAGGATCTGAAATATAAAAGTCATAAAAAACAAAATAAAATAAGGAAATTTATAAAAAAAAATGTATTTACGCAATATTATTTGATATGTTAGGCAGGCACTAAATGGATTATGAAATTATCTGAAATATTTTTTTTTTTTTCGAAAAAAAAAATTGGTATCATATTTAATTTAAACATACAAGCAGAACCTAAATGTAAAGGAATTTTTTTTTTTATTATTATAATTTATTTAGGATTTTTGAAAGGCACCAACACAATAAGGTTATATAGGCCATACATTATTAAGTACTTATATCATATTATTTATACATATATATTAGGGCGGGTCGATTTGTAGGGAGGCCAGCAAATCGCTCAAGTGACAAGGAAAATCATACTCTAGGGCAGGGATTTCCAAAAATTTTTTGGTTGTGTAGTAGTGAGTACCAGAGAGTAAAAAAATTGAGAGAATGCATTCATTTACAGCTGAAATAAGATGTTAGTAATATATTTTATAAGTTGTATAACACAAAGGTACAAAATTAAAAATTTTTTGTTTTGATAAAAAAATTGTAGCAGTTCTTTACCAATTCAATGTCGCTGATTTTAAAACTGCACTTTTTTTTTATTCGGAAGCTTTTTGACTCTAAATCAGTTTCAAATATCTTATCAAACAATTTTAAAAAAATTAAAGATTTTTATGTTTTAAAAATTCATAAAAAATAAATATTGCACGCAAATCACAGCTGATAGAAAAAAAAGTGCAGTTTTAAAATCAGCGACATTGAATTGGTAAAGAACTGCTACAAATTTTCTATCAACACAAAAAATGTTTAATTTTTTTCCCTTGTGTTATACAACTTATAAAATAAAATCTTCTAAATTTATACTTTTATCGCAGTTTCGTAATAGTAGAATGCTTTTCAAATGGGATGAACTTAATTTATTACGTTGCTTGGAATAAATAAATTTTAAATCCGAAAAAATTTGTTCGCATAGGTAAGTAGTGCCGAATAAAGAGAGGCACTTAAATGAACTCTACAATATTATTTTCGTCTGGAGCATTTACTTCGCTTCGTAGTATGATTAGTTCTGATTGAATATCAAATTCGTAGTTGCTTACATCGCAACGAAAGGGTTTTCGAAAAGATCTAATAGCGGTTGTAAAATTACAAAATCTTAAAACCTGTCTTGAAAATTATTGAAAAGTGTTTCAAATAGTTCGGCATATTCATATCTTTTGTCGATTTCGAGATTTCTATAAACAAGTGAAGTTTTTGGAAAATTGGAAAAATCACCAGTTTTAATTTGGGAAAAAATTAGAAAAAGTTTTGTTTTAAAATTGTGAATGATTTTTGACAAGTCGCATATATTGCGTTCCTTTCCTTGCAATTCCAAATTAAGTTCATTTAACATACTTGTCGTATCTGCCAAAAAAAAGCTAAGTCTAAAATAAAATTATTGTCTTTTAAACACTGTACTAAAACTTTTTCTATTTTCTAAGTTTCTAGGAACTGAAGAACTTCTTCTCTTAAATCATAAAGTCTATTCAGGTAATCACCGCGACTTAGCCACCGAACTTCTGTAAACATTTTCAGGTCACAATTCACAGCATTTTTGTTTTTTAAAAAGGTTACAAATTTTCGGTGGGTAAGCGCTTGATGTCCGGCTCGAATTTTATTTATTATAGCCTCTGTTGTCTTCTTAGCTGCGGTATCATTTATGAATTTCGATGCAAGAGCGGTCTGATGAATTATGCAGTGAAAATTATGAACTGCAAATTCGTGTTTTTTTAATTGGCCTATAAGCCCATTATATTTGCCCAACATTACATTGGCTCCATCTGTGCAGACTCCAGCAAATTTGTTTATGCCTACAATGGAAATAAGCTTTTCTGTGACAACATCATACAACAACGTTCCAGTTACATTTCCATAAAATGTTTCTAAAGTAAACATTGACTCAAAAATAGTGTATTCGCTGTCTACACATCGAATTCAAATTACAAGTTCACACAGATCATTTATGTCAGTGCTTTCGTCTAAACAAATTGAAAAAAATTCGCAATTAATTACTTTTTTATTAATTGCAGATTCTACACATGTTCCTAATTGAACAGTACGACGGCCTTCAGTTTGACTGGACAGGGGAAGAGACTCTATAAATTTAGTATTAAAATTAAGCCTTTCCCAAATTTTTTTCAGCAATTGCTTGATAAAAACTCCATCCCACAATGGTCTTCCTTTCTTAACAATTTCCAATATTACTAAACTTGAAATCTCCTTTTTCAATTTGGGAACTGATTTTGGTTCATAAATTTCATCTTCTAATAACCATTTTTTAAATTTTTCTAAAAAAAATTGTTTTATTTTTATAAAACAGGTCTTCTCTTTCCTTATCATTTAAATTATTTTTATTATTATGAAAACGATCACAATGCCGTTGTCGCTGGAACCGCTCATATATTTGTCTTTTTATTTACATGTTTGTACACATACGCACATACATAGCAATGGTAATTGCTTTATTTTTGGTGTATGTAGGTGTGTGCGTATGTTGTTATGTTCATTTATTTGTTTGCTATGTGGTCATTGTCGTCGCCAAATTTATTGCAGTCTTTTTTTTATCTTCATTCTACTGCAGTGTTTCATGAGAAAACAGGTTCTGTAACGGAATAGAACCGTTTTAACAATTGAGTGAAAATAGAATGAAGATACCCAAACAAACGGTGGCTCTAAATGTGAAGTCAGTTTGCTGGGGATAAAGACTGCGGTAAGTAGCAGTGCGGTATTTTTATATTTACTTTGTTTTCTAATGTAATATTTTTTTTAGAAATAAACAACAACTGTATATGTACATATATGTTAAACTTATTATTAACAATTTGCGTTTAATTTATTGAAGTTAAATTCGCTATCCCCGCAAGATAACTCACGTCGCAGCCAGCGACAAAATTTTATTTCGCATTTTTTTTGGCGATTCATTGTTTCTAAGTTTGTCGTATAAATGTCGATGCAACGTTCCCCGCCAAGAAGTCCGCGAAACCCGCCGACAGTTGATTCGTTGCCGGTCACAGTAAGTAGACAGCCCACCGGTTCCATGTCCGCCGGAGCAGATGAAGGTGTGAATGTGGCCCAAATGCCGCCGGTGCCCCACACAAGTTCCTCTACAGCCAGACCATCATCAGAGTCACTTACCACAGCCACCGAGATCAACACAAGTGTTCGTGGGACAAATCAGCCCACGCTTAATGTTCAAAACACCGCTCCAAGCTTTCTGCTGTCACACGTGCCGCCACCGTTGACTCCAGCACCAGGTGTAAGTAGCCATCAGACGCCAATGACGTCATTTCCCAATCAAGTTGCCCACCCAGAGATGGAAAATCTTCAAAGGCAAATCGATGTGTTACAGGCACAGCTTTTAAATGCCCAACGAGCCCTGAAAGCTGCTACAACTACAAATCGTGTAAGTAATCCACCAAGTATGCCAATGTCAAACGGGACTACGCCAGCTGTTCCAGATAACATCGCCGGTACTTCCAATAGCAGTGGCCCTGAAGACATTATGGATCGACGCGATTCATCGCCATTTTTCTTTGCAAGCACTGACGCCACAATGGCTCCGTGCTACCAAGGTCAGCAGCAGATGTTAGCAGCGCAGCCGCAGAGTGTGCAGCAGCCGACAGCGACGTATCAGGTGCAGAGTTTAATGCCGACGCCGAGGAAAATTTACGACCTGCCTGAATTTAATGGCGCTGCTGAGGATTGGCCTATGTTTTTGTCAGCCTTTCACAACACCACTGCAGCGTATGGTTATAGCCATTTTGAAAATTGTTTGCGGCTACAAAAGGCATTGAAAGGTGAAGCCCGGGAGTGTGTCAAATCGTTGCTCATTCACCCAAACAATGTTCCAACAGTGATTGAGCAACTGAAGTTCCAATATGGTCGCCCGGAGTTGTTGATACGATGCCAACTGCAGCAAGTGCGGGAAATTTTGCCGATTGGAGAAAATGCGGTTGAGAAGCTGATACCATTTTCAGTAAAGGTAAGAAATTTGGCCGCTTTTTTGGAAACTGCAAATGGGCATAAGCATCTGTCGAACCCGACATTAATGGAGGAGTTAGTGCAAAAGCTTCCTATGAGCCGTCGTTTGGATTGGGCACAGTATGCAGCGAGTTTACGTCAGTGGCCCACTGTTTTGGATTTCAGCAATTGGCTTCAAGGTGTAGCCAATTTGGTAAGAAGTATTCAAACAGCCAGTACGAGTACCAGTCGCCCAAATAACAGTGAGTCTAAAAAGAGAGTGGTCTTATATGCATCAGATGTACAACGAAGGGAGATCCAATGTCCCCATTGCCGCGGACAGCATAGAATTTTTGAATGCAAGAAATTTTTATCGCTCACCGTACAGAACAGATGGACTGAAGTGAAAAAGTTGAGGTTATGTTTCTCTTGCCTAAGTGGAGGACATTCAGGCAGGGATTGCCGTCGACGTAAAGAGTGTCAAATTGAAAATTGCCGAAGAAAGCATAACAAATTGTTACATGAGGATCAGCCCAGTGTATCAAATGCAAATAACAGTTCGAATTTGTCTTCAGCTGATAGTGGTCAGATTGGTGAGCCAGTTTTAAGTTGCGTTTCAAGCATTTTTGAGAAAAATGAGCTACTGTTTAGAGTGCTACCAGTGAAACTTTATGGCCCTAATTGTGTTGTGGAGACTTATGCTCTTTTAGATGAAGGTTCATCGGTCACCATGATGGATAGTGCTTTGGTGAGGCAGCTTGGACTTCAGGGAAGACAAAGCAAGTTGAATTTGAACTGGTATGGTGGAAAGTCGTCACAGGAGGTAGCCACGGTAGTCGATCTTCATGTAAGTGGTGTCAACAAGCAGAGGAAATACGCTTTGAAAAATGTTTATGGTGTCTCGAATCTAAAACTGCCAAACCAGAGTTTTGATGCCAATTTAATAAAGAATCATGGTATTCCTATAGCCTCATATGGCAATGTGGCTCCAAAATTGTTGATTGGTTTGGACCATTGCCATTTAGGATTGCCGGATGAAATAGTGCCTCTTGAGGAAGCTGGTCCATATGCTGCCAACACGCCATTAGGGTGGATCGTTTTTGGAAATTTGAAAGGAGGTCACCCTACAGCCCGTACGTGTTTGCTGACAGCACAGCCGGACAATTTATATGATTTGGTGGCAAGTTATTTTGAGACGGAGAATTTTGGAGTTAAGGCTCTACCGGTCATTGAGTCTGAAGAAGTTGCACGTGCTCAAAAGATTTTAAATGATTCAACGAAGAGAGTTGCCGGAAGATTTCAATCTAGACTACTGTGGTGCCATGATGACGTAGTCCTGCCGGATAGCCATGCTATGGCCCTTAATCGTCTCTATGGTATGGAAAGGAAAATGAAAAGAAATCCTGACTTTGGCGTGGCGTACAAAAATATTATTGCCGACTATGAGAAAAAAGGGTATGTACGTAAACTGACATCATCTGAGGGCCAAAGCTGTAATGCAAGGACATGGTACTTGCCTCATTTTGGAGTGATTAATCCCAATAAGCCAGGGAAAATTCGTTTGGTGTTTGACGCTGCTGCCAAGGTGGAAGGTGTTTCACTAAATTCAAATTTGCTAAAGGGTCCTCAAAAATATAAGCCACTGCCATCTGTTTTATTTAATTTTCGAGTTGGTGCAGTAGCTGTGTGTGGAGACATTAAAGAAATGTTTCACCAAATCGTTGTGGCTCCTGAAGATCGATGTTCGCAAAGATTTCTATGGCGAAAAAGTGGAAGCTGTTCACCTGATGTTTATGAAATGGTCGTGATGACGTTTGGTGCTGCCTGCTCCCCGTGTGTTGCTCAATATGTAAAGGAGAGAAACGCTTTAGAGTTCAGAGACCGTTTCCCAAGGGCCGTTAAGTCTATATTGGAACACCATTATGTTGACGATTTCGTTGACAGCTTTGAAGATGTCTCAAAAGCCATCGAAATAGCTACGCAAGTTCGCGATATACATAAGACTGCTGGGTTTGTTCTGCGTAATTTTACATCAAACTCATTGGATGTGGTTATGGCTCTAGAGGGAGACTCGGATCATCACGTCAGTTTCGATTTAAATGAATTTGGGACATCGATGGAAAAAATCCTGGGCATGTATTGGCACCCGAAAGACGACGCATTTAAATTTATCTTTAAATTTCATCGGGTTAACGAAGAAATTGTTAAAGGATTAAGGTGCCCTACAAAACGTGAGTTGCTAAGTGTGGTCATGTCCGTTTATGATCCCATTGGATTCTTGTGCCACTTTATGATAACTGCTAAGTTGTTATTGAGAGAAATTTGGAGAAGCGATACACGTTGGGATGAAAAATTGCCTGAGGGACTAGGAGTTGTGGAATAATTGGCGCCAGGATTTGCAAAATGTCTCCGATGTACATGTGCCACGATTTTACTTTGGAACTGGATTGCCCGATGTATTGGAGCTACATGTGTTTGTCGATGCCAGTGAAGACGCATTTGGTGCTGTGTCTTACTGGCGATATATAACAGTTTGCGGGAAAATCAGTGTGTCTTTTATATCTGCCAAGTCAAAATGCGCTCCAATGAAGACCATGACTATTCCCCGATTAGAACTACAAGCAGCCGTGTTGGGAACAAGACTGATGTGTACAATACTGGAGGAGCATTCGCTAAAGGTTTCCCGTTGTATTTTTTGGAGCGATTCTACAACAGTCATCAATTGGATTTGTTCAGAAAGTAGAAGATACAAACCATTTGTTGCCCATAGAATTTCCGAAATATTGGACTCTACGCGCCCAGCTGATTGGAGATGGTTGCCCACGGACCTTAATGTTGCCGATGAAACAACCAGAACGAAAAATAAAGTTAATTTTTCTTATGAGCAACGCTGGTTTCAAGGCCCAAAATTTCTATACAACCATGAAGACGGGTGGCCAACATCAGATTGTGGTGAACACAATGATTGCTGTGAAGAGGAACTGCGGCCGAAATTTGCATTACTGGTTAGTTCAAATTTAATCATTGATTTTAAACGTTTTTCTTCATTTCTCAGGCTCAAACGAACTGTGGCATGGGCTCGGAGATTTGTTGACTACTGTCGTAAGAAGAAATTAGACAATGCCACAAGTTGTTTAACTGCTGCCGAATTAAGAGATGCTGAAAATATTTTATGTCAACTTGCACAACAAGAGAGTTTTGGCGATGAATTGCAAATTTTAAAATCTGGTGGCAACATACCAAAATGTAACGACCTGTACACTTTATCGCCTTATATTGATGACAAAAAGTGTCTTCGAGTGTATGGTCGCATCGATGCAGCCAGTTGGTTACCACTATACTCTAGACGTCCCATCATACTGTCGCCCACTCATCACTTAACCCAACTTATTGTAGCTCATATGCATAATAAGATGAAACATCAAAACTTTGAGGCTACATTGGGGGAAATCAGAAAAACATTTTGGATTCCACGTCTTAGAAGACTTCTGAGTAAATGTATCTCAACTTGCAACATTTGTAAAATTCGTCGTGCAAGTCCAGCGCCGCCTTATATGGGTCCATTGCCAACCGACAGACTTACTCTATATGTGCGTCCGTTTACATACACTGGTGTTGACTATTTTGGACCAGTTAACATTACAATTGGTCGCCGCCACGAAAAGCGTTGGGTTGCTCTGTTTACGTGCCTAACTATCAGAGCAGTTCATTTAGAGGTGGCCTTTGATTTGTCAACAGATGCTTGTATATTGACAATAAGAAATTTCATAAATCGACGTGGTACCCCATTGAAGATGCGTAGCGATAATGGGAAGAATTTTGTTGGTGTAAACCAAGAAGCTAAGAGGTTCGAAGAAGTCTTTGACGTGGCTCGAATACAAGATGAGTTGACAACAAAGGGCATAGACTGGGAGTTCAATTGTCCATATAATCCGGCGGAAGGTGGCATATGGGAGCGAATGGTCCAATGTGTAAAAAAAGTACTCCGAGTGACTCTGACAGAAGTGGCCCCTAAGGAACACACCTTACAAAGTTTTCTCATCGAGGCGGAAAATATTGTGAATTCTCGTCCATTGACTCATTTGCCTGTCAGCCATGAGGACGAAGAGCCGCTAACACCGAATCATTTTTTGCTGGGGTCGCCTAATACTGCGCAAACACTAGAGGGAACAGTCATCGATAAGCCAGCTGTTTCGAGAAAACAGTGGCGAATCTCCCGTCAGCTCCGTGACCACTTTTGGAAAAGGTGGATAATTGAGTATTTGCCAACGCTTACACGAAGGTTAAAATGGTGCGAATACACACAACCTATGGCTCCTGGTGACTTGGTTCTCATCTGCGATCCAGCCGTTTCTCGCCGAGAGTGGAAGAGAGGTCGAATAGAAGAAGTTTACAAGGGCAGTGATGGTGTCATTCGTCGTGCTGAAGTCAGAACGTGTTCCGGTATTTTGAGGCGCCCTGTGTCCAAGCTTGCAGTCCTGGACTTCGAATAGTGAATCGAGGTCGATCCACGGGGGTGGGGATGTCGCTGGAACCGCTCATATATTTGTCTTTTTATTTACATGTTTGTACACATACGCACATACATACATAGCAATGGTAATTGCTTTATTTTTGGTGTATGTAGGTGTGTGCGTATGTTGTTATGTTCATTTATTTGTTTGCTATGTGGTCATTGTCGTCGCCAAATTTATTGCAGTCTTTTTTTTATCTTCATTCTACTGCAGTGTTTCATGAGAAAACAGGTTCTGTAACGGAATAGAACCGTTTTAACAATTGAGTGAAAATAGAATGAAGATACCCAAACAAACGGTGGCTCTAAATGTGAAGTCAGTTTGCTGGGGATAAAGACTGCGGTAAGTAGCAGTGCGGTATTTTTATATTTACTTTGTTTTCTAATGTAATATTTTTTTTAGAAATAAACAACAACTGTATATGTACATATATGTTAAACTTATTATTAACAATTTGCGTTTAATTTATTGAAGTTAAATTCGCTATCCCCGCAAGATAACTCACGTCGCAGCCAGCGACAGCCGTTTAATAACATATTCCGTTCCTTCCTTAAATGTTGCATAGCATATAAGGCATTGGATGTTACCAAAAGCATTTTTGACCGCACAATATTTTTTAAGTGCCATCATAAAGTTTTTTCTGTTAACCTGAAACAAAAATATGTATTAGTAGTGGTATTCAATGTCAAAACCGCACAATATTTTTTGAGTGTAAGCTGAACATGTACACTAGACATGTACACTTGTCGAAGTCACATCGACGACTGAATTGAAGAGTATAAAAATATGTGTTAGTAGTGGTGTACACAATTGTGCAAAGAAATGGAAATCCCTGCTCTAGGGATTAAAATAAGAAACTTTGCCCAAGGAACCATACCTCTAAAATGAATTCTGATGTCCCGACTGTCTGTCTGTCTGTCTGCCATGGAGCAACCCGATTCCCCCTCATGCAATTGATCTGAAACTTGACCCATAGTCTTGTTGTGACTACAGATTAATTTTGGGGTAGTCACGCATAGTCACGGAGTGATCTAAAAGTTATTTACCCTCATCCGATCGATCTGAAACTTGGTCCATACACTTGATGTGGAAAAAAGGTTAACTTCGAAATAGTCACGCAAAGTCACGGAGAGATGAAAACCCAACTTCCCTGAAGAACATGTTGATTACACAGGTAGTTATTTATATATATTTAAAAATATCGTTGGAAAGTTTTTCAATAATTGCTGCAACAATCAAATTTTTGAACATAAAAAGGATGTTTATTTGGTATAGTAACCAATTTAACTAATGAAGTAGTTCAGGTATATACAAGTCTTTTCAGAATTATGACCAATTTTAAAAAATCAAATGGATCAGGTATATTTTATACAATTGATTTTTCTTTCTTAAAATTTGTTAGGGATTTCCCCCTTAAGATTGAATAACATTTTTTCAATAATTTTATTGCTGCAACAGGCAAATTTTGAAAAAATTAAAAGCATGTCTATTTGGTACAGTAACCAAATGCGGTTGAAGTTACAACATACGCGATGCTTCTATTGAATAACACTGTGGAACAAATTCAGGTTAGCAAAAGTTAGGTCGATTCTGAGAGTGAGGGGTGAAAATAGAGGCTAAATTAGAAGACCCGTATCGCGGCGTTTGTTTATGTTAGTTCGATTTTTTTTTTAATCGACCTTCGAACTTTGCAGTCAAATGCCGATTTTCAGCATATTGTTTATATGGTTTTTTTTGGCTATAACTCGTCGACTAATTGATATTTTTTCAATCTGTAAAAGCAAAATTATTGCTAGAGACCTGTGCAACAATTAAAATTTTTTAATAAATTGATTTAGAAAATTTTTGTGGTGCTTATGAAGCAAAATGTTGGAAAAATTATTTTTTTTCATGCTTTTTGAAAATATTTTCCACAAAACTAAGTCTTTTTTGCTTTCTGTTTGATCTATAATAAGCTTCTCAGTTTCTTCAATAAATTTCATTTGAAAAGAAAATGGTCTTAGTCGATAATTTGCGTTAAAAATCCCAAAACCATTAAATAAATAGCGATTTAGGTAGAAGTAATTAAAAAGGGAAGTTCAAAGAATTAGGAATTAGTAAAACAACTTTTTTGTTTTCAACCACCGCACAGTGGACCATATTTTGAGAAGGCGGCCAAAAATCATTTTTTTTTTTTTGTTAACGATTTTAAAGTTATGTTATTCATTTGAAAGTAAATACTAATACTGCTTGTATGTTTAATTTAAACATACAAGCAGAACCTAAATGTATAGGATTTTTTTTTATTATTATAATTTATTTAGGATTTTTGAAAGGCCCCAACACAATAAGGTTATATAGACCATACATTATTAAGTACTTATATCATATTACATATTTATACATATATATTAGGGAGGGTCGATTTGTAGGGAGGCCAGCAAATCGCTCAAGTGACAAGGAAAATCATACTCTAGGGATTAAAATAAGAAACTTTGCCCAAGGAACCATACCTCTAAAATGAATTCTGATGTCCCGACTTTTGATCTGTCTGTATGTCTGTTTGCCATGGAGCAACCCGATTCCCCCTCATGCAATTGATCTGAAACTTGACCCATAGTCTTGTTGTGACTACAGATTAATTTTGGGTCACGGAGTGATCTAAAAGTTATTTACCCATAATTCTCCATATAATAGTCCTCTCTGGATAGTGCCGAAGAAAATTGATAATTCAGGAAAACAGAAATGGAGACTTGTTGTCGACTATAGGAAATTGAATGATCATACAGTAGACGACAAGTACCCTATACCTAATTTTTCAAATATATTTAGCAAATTGGGAAATGCACAGTATTTCAGCACTATAGATTTGGCTAAAGGGTTTCATCAGATCTTGGTTAGGGAAGAAGATAGGCAAAAAACGGCGTTTTCGACACCCCAAGGTCACTATGAATTTATTCGAATGCCTTTCGGCCTAAAAAATGCTCCCTCAACATTTCAGAGGCTAATGAATACTGTCCTCAGACAGTTTATTAACAAAATCTGTTTTGTCTATATGGATGATATTTTGGTTTTTAGTACATCCTTGAAGGAACACATAATCAATTTAACACAAATATTCAAAGCATTAAGAAAAGCCAGATTAAAGATCCAGGTGGATAAATGCGATTTTTTGAAAAAAAAGAGACTCAGTTTTTGGGTCATATTCTGACCAGAGAGGGTATTAAACCAAACCCGAGCAACGTTAAACATACACAAGATTTAAAATTGCCGAAAACGGTAAAACATATAAAATCATTTTTGGGCATGACAGGGATTTATCGCAAGTTTATTAAGGATTGTGCGAAAATTGCATTCCACATGACAAAGTATTTGAGAAAAGGCGAGAAAATTAATTCAAATGAACCTAGTTATATTTTCGCATTCGAAAAACTGAAGGATATAATGACCAAACCCCCCAATATTGAGATATCCAATTTATGAGAAAAATTTAAGATAATAACTGATGCTAGTAATTTTGCTATAGGTGCCGTTCTAACACAAAAAAGCCATCCAATTGCATCTGCTTCGAGAACATTAAATGAACATAAAAGAAACTATGCAGCAATCGAAAAAGAATTGTTAGCAATTGTTTGGGCGTAAAATATTTTAGACCATACACATATGGACGAAATTTTGATCTTGAAAGTGATCACCAACCACTTAACTGGTTAATGGCAAAATATTCAGGAAGGGATATCAGTCCCCGACTTCAAAAATGGCTGGTCGAACTTGGAGAATACAATTTCAAAATTGACTACATAAAAGGCAAGGATAATCATATAGCCGATTTTCTCAGTAGGACTGACGCTGAAAATAAGGAAATAAATGTTGTAGATTCTGTTAGCCCAGATGATAACGATCCTATTGTAACCACGGAAAATTCTCGTGAATCGCTGGATGTGCAAACATGCCATTCGCAAGAGGAAGACTTGAATAACTATTTTTCGATTTTCGACACGGTTGTAAATAGGTTTAAAACTCAAATTATTATTGTGGAGAATAAAGATTCGGAAACACAAACAGTTTTCGGAAATAATAGAATCTTCATTGATAAGTCAGACATTAAAAACGATAATGTGGAGGAAATAATCAAAAGAAATGTAGTAAAAGGAAAAATAGGAATATACCCAGAAATTAACGACCATTATTATAATAAAGTTCAGGAAAAATTGATTGAAATGTTTCCGATTACAACGAATGTCAAATTTGTCAGATGCTCTTGGTTTGCAACAGACATAGAAGATGAGGAAGCCTTAAAAAAGCAGATTTCTAATTTCCATAAAATTGAATCAGGCCATTCAGGAATTACTTCTACCTTCGAAGACCTGAAAAACAGACTATATTATCCAAAACTAAAGACAATTATACATTATAACGGGTGATTTTTTTGAGGTTAGGATTTTCATGCATTAGTATTTGACAGATCACGTGGGATTTCAGACATGGTGTCAAAGAGAAAGATGCTCAGTATGCTTTGACATTTCATCATGAATAGACTTACTAACGAGCAACGCTTGCAAATCATTGAATTTTATTACCAAAATCAGTGTTCGGTTCGAAATGTGTTTCGCGCTTTACGTCCGATTTATGGTCTACATAATCGACCAAGTGAGCAAACAATTAATGCGATTGTGACCAAGTTTCGCACTCAGTTTACTTTATTGGACATTAAACCAACCACACGAATGCGTACAGTGCGTACAGAAGAGAATATTGCGTCTGTTTCTGAGAGTGTTACTGAAGACCGTGAAATGTCGATTCGTCGCCGTTCGCAGCAATTGGGTTTGTGTTATTCGACCACATGGAAGATTTTACGCAAAGATCTTGGTGTAAAACCGTATAAAATACAGCTCGTGCAAGAACTGAAGCCGAACGATCTGCCACAACGTCTAATTTTCAGTGAATGGGCCCTAGAAAAGTTGGCAGAAAATCCGCTTTTTTATCGACAAATTTTGTTCAGCGATGAGGCTCATTTCTGGTTGAATGGCTTCGTAAATAAGCAAAATTGCCGTATTTGGAGTGAAGAGCAACCAGAAGCCGTTCAAGAACTGCCCATGCATCCCGAAAAATGCACTGTTTGGTGTGGTTTGTACGCTGGTGGAATCATTGGACCGTATTTTTTCAAAGATGCTGTTGGACGCAACGTTACGGTGAATGGCGATCGCTATCGTTCGATGCTAACAAACTTTTTGTTGCCAAAAATGGAAGAACTGAACTTGGTTGACATGTGGTTTCAACAAGATGGCGCTACATGCCACACAGCTCGCGATTCTATGGCTATTTTGAGGGAAAACTTCGGAGAACAATTCATCTCAAGAAATGGACCGGTAAGTTGGCCACCAAGATCATGCGATTTGACGCCTTTAGACTATTTTTTGTGGGGCTACGTCAAGTCTAAAGTCTACAGAAATAAGCCAGCAACTATTCCAGCTTTGGAAGACAACATTTCCGAAGAAATTCGGGCTATTCCGGCCGAAATGCTCGAAAAAGTTGCCCAAAATTGGACTTTCCGAATGGACCACCTAAGACGCAGCCGCGGTCAACATTTAAATGAAATTATCTTCAAAAAGTAAATGTCATGGACCAATCTAACGTTTCAAATAAAGAACCGATGAGATTTTGCAAATTTTATGCGTTTTTTTTTTAAAAAAAGTTATCAAGCTCTTAAAAAATCACCCGTTATAATAAACAACAACAAACCGATTAAACCAACCTTTTATATAACGGAAACACCGGACAATATTAACGAAATAGTACATGTCGATACATATTTTAATAGTAAAAATTCGTTTGTTTTCACTGATAAGTTTTCTAAACATTCCATTTGTTTTCACCTACCAGATAGGAACAGCCAAACTATCGTGCAAAATATCAGAGAATTTCTCTCAATAAGGGATAAAATTAACATGTTTGTTTTTGACAATGAGTTTAAATCAAAGAATGTAATCGAATTTTTGGAAAAAGAAAGAATTGAGTATCATACAACCAAGCCGAATAGTCATACAGGGAACTCGGATATAGAGAGATTGAATGGTACCCTTACGGAAAGAATAAGAAGTCTTAATTTGGAGGAGAAACTACCCATAATTGAACAGATGACAAAGGCCATTACAATTTACAATAATACATGCCATAGTACAATAAAGTGTACCCCAATGGCGGCTCAATACGCAAAAATAGATCGGGAGTTAATACGGAAAAGATTATGGGAAGCTAAGGAAAAGGTAATAAGGAAACGGAACGAGAATAGGGAAAATTATATAGAAACTAGACAGGAGAGTTTTATAAAAACTATAAGAGTTTTACGTCATAGAGAAGAACCCAAATTTAGAGAAAAATGCTTAGAAGGAATACATACTAGTAATATTAAAAGACCAAATAAATTTAACAATCCTTTAACAAACTGAAATTAACAATTTCCCCTAAATCCAAAATTGCAGATTATATTGTGGATAATAATGGCTATAATGGCCTTTACACCAATTCGAGCTAATATAACGATTTACCCAATAATGGAGACAAACGGTTACGTGGAAATTATTAGCGGCAATTGTAACATTCCAATGGAATCCGATTTAATTTTGCATCAAATAGATATAGAGGAAATAAAAAATGTATTGTTATCAATTAAGAGCAATATAAGCACTTTTAGTAAAAATGAACAACATTTTATGAATAACGAAGTAGAAACATTAACAGTAACACCTATGGCAGACAGAAACGAGGACTAATAAACTTGGTAGGTCATGCATATAAATATCTTTTTGGTACGATGGATAATACGGACCAGGAAGATATCACTAATCATTTTAACACAATTGACACAAACATGCATAATTCTATAACAGGGCTAAATCAACAGATAAAAATTAATGATCATTTTAATAGAACAATACAATTAATAAAAGACACAAAACCAAACACAGATACTATACCACATGGAAGGAATTCATAAAACAGTTAGAAACATATTAACACGGAACATATATCTTGAAAGATTACTTATTTTGACAACAATTAAAAACTATATAGAACACATACAAAGCTATATTACAACAGCACAAAATAGGATTAGCGATGCAAGTATTTTAACAAAACAAGAAATAGATGATTACGAAGTTGATATAAGAAAAATTCAATATTTAAGAACAGCAATCCTCGAAAAAAAATAATGAATTAATTTTTGTAATGAAGGTTCCAAAAACATTTAAAATTATACAAATGACTATTATACCCGTACCATAATTTAATAAGGAAATAGAAGCTGAAATTGAAAATATATTCCATTACAATAATAATACATATACATATATGAAAGATAAATATATTAATAAATGTAAACTATCAAATCATTGTACACAAGAAAAAACATGTAAACTGGTTACAAATTATAATACCGAAATCATAAATATTAATGACCAAACAATTGTGGTCAAGAATGCAAAGAATGAGACTATTACAAGTAATTATAATAACACAGAAAATGTTTTAAATGGAAATATGTTAGTACACTACAATAATTGCAAATTAAAAATAGCAAACCAAAAATTTTTAAATAAAAATAAAATATATTTAGATAAAATAATCGTTCCAAAATTTCAAAATGTAACATTTAATACAACACTTACAATGGAGGAAGTGAAACTAACGACAATACAAAATTTAAAAGAAATAGAAGAAATAAAATATAATAATAAAATTATAACCTATAGTGTACCACCTCTTATATTAGCAACAATAGTAATAATATTAATAATAATATTGCATGATAGATGTAAAATGTCAAATGGAAGAATTCGGGAGAATCCTTCATCTAATGGGGGAGGAGTTACGTATGTACTTCCACATACCCAACAAAACCCCACAAATATAGACAACGTCGAAGAAATAATCAAAAAATACATTAACTAAAATTCGAGCCAACGACAGCTGCCACAAAACAATGACGAAATGTTTGTTCAAGGCCTATGTGAATGTACAAGAGTCGTTGCTCTGATTGTGAAATGTTGGAATTATCAAATTGCGTTTTGCTATAGTTAAATGCAATTTTGTTGAAATATTAAACCAACATATACATATATTAAAATTTAAACTAAAGCATTGATTGCCCAATAATGCTTTCTTTTTAAAATAAAGAAAAGAATTGTTGATTGCACAATAATGTTTTGTCCACTCATGAATATATGTATGAAAATAATCGACTTCTGAAGTTTGGCATAAAATAAAGAAATATTTTTTAAGTTAGTCTTAAGACCATCAATCATTAATAAAGTCATTAATTTTTTAAAAAATTAAAGGAATGATATTTTGATTTTTAACTCGCATGGATGAATTTTATGAAAGAATTTTTTTTTTTTTTTATAAGTTTGGAGTTATTTCGTCCCTCTTTAGCTCAGTAAAGAATCGAAGAAATTATTTGGCCATTCCCTAAGCGTATAACGCCACCAGAATTACGGCAATGCCAATTAAAGTTTCAAGTTAACAAATTTAAGAAAATCAGTTATATAGTGATAATTGTTTACATCTTAATTCCTCAAGACTGGGTACTTGGACCTCTGTTGTGAAAATTTCGTGCATCTAAATATGATGTGCGAGTCATCATCCACCTCATTGCAGGCTTCACAGAAGTCATCCTCCACCACATGCATTTTCTTTAGAGCGTGAGGACTGAACGAGTGTCCAGCCATGATTCTATTCAATTGTCTAATTTGTACTGCATTAAGGCCCGCCGGACTACCCGTAAACCAAGGCTTCTTTTCCAATTTCGGGAAAATTTTTCTGTAATTTTCTCACCTTGTTCGACTCCTATTTACATAATCTATGACGACCATAAAAATTTTATTTTTGACTTAATTAATATCGTATAATTTAAATATATAATAATTAGATATGTATTTACGGCCGTATTTATAATGAAAACTTATGGAGTATCTAAAAGAGTATTATTTATAATGCACTTGCTGCTGCGTTTGCTAAACTCAGATCAACAACTTCTCAAACACTGACTAAAGGCCTAGTTAGCCACACGTAACCTCAACCAAACGTGTCAGCTGCTATTTCCGTTACAAGAAAAAGCATTTAGAGCAGTTACCGAACTCAACTGTCACGTAACCGGAACGTCCCATTCTGTTGAAAATAGATTTTTGCTACGTTTGTACGTGAGATTTGTGAACAGCTGATAAACTTTGGTTAATTTTACACAGCAACATGCTGGTTCGTTTTTTGCGTTCTATAATTGCACTAACTGCTAACGTTACATTTACAGTACGGATACATTTTAACAACGTTTGGCTAACTTGTATGTTAAAACAGCTGATGTGTCTCAAACTAAATCCCGGTTTACACATGAAATTTTTCTTTCTGAAACTATTTGAAATTCTCTTTTAAACTTTCATCCGTGTCTACACATTGAAATTTTTGTACTGAAATTCAAGATTCGTTCATGTTTACTTTATCATTTTATATATTTATTTTATCATTTTATTCCATTAAAATTAACTTTATTTCATTCAACTTATTGTCTTAACACAAACGAACATAAAAATGAAAGAAAACGTGAAATAACTTCACTTTGAAAATTACGAATCAAGAAACAAACGAGAATTTCAGAGTACATGAAAGTATGTACCCCCTGCCATTCTTCTCTCCCGTCTCACCAACAAACTCAAGACTTTCAGCAAGAAAACTTTCATGTGTAAACACACACTAAAGCTGCGTTCACACTATGTGTTTTGCTTGTGTTTTTCTTATTTTTTTAGCACGTGCAATTTGTACACATAGTGTGAACCCTTTCAAAAATTGTTTATGTACAACACATTCGGCAAGACATATATAAATTTTTCAATTAGGGCAGGTTCTATTTTGGCATGACAACCATATGAAAATACAACACTTCTTGTGGCGAAAGAAAAACAGAGTAAATTATAAAGATAAATATTGAAAGAAAAATAAATTGTTTAATATTAATTAACAACTAAAAAATATATAAAATATATAACTTTCTTTTTAACACTAATTTTTTGTAAATTCGCAAATTAAATCAGCTATTGTTTACATTTAGAGGTTATGTCATACAGAAATACATATGTACGTTTGAACGCAAAAATTATGAATTGTGTGTAAAACACCAATTTTGACACACACGCGGCATTACGTATGGATCGTAAAACTGAATTTACATATGAAAAATACACATAGTGTAAACGCACCTTAAGCAAAAAAAAATATATAAATTATTTTTAAGTGCAAACAAATATCTTTTACTTTTATTACGGATCTTTTAAACATTTTTTTTTTGCACAAGTTTCAAATTAAAATAATTCTGTCGTAAACTTAACACTTGTAAATATAGATTTAAAAAAATGAAGGAGTGAAATCACACAAATTGAAATGTAAACAGAGTTGATTTTCAGTATATCAGCTGGCATTAATGCAAAAAATATGGTGGCATTACAAATTTCAGAGTTGTTTTTAAAGCTATTACATGACAACAAAAAAATGATTATAAATAAACTATGTGCTAACTAAAAACTAAGGCTAATCGGTTGAGTAGTGAGAACCTCGTTGAGCGCGACATGTGAGCAGCAGCTAACTTTTCATTATAACTTCGGGGTTAAGTTAATAAATGTAAAAAAAAATAAAATTTTTTTTAAGATCACTATCCGTATCGAGATTTTCAATACGCTCTTTGCAAAGAAATGATGATTGTACCAGCATGCTGGTGTGGTATGTGCTTCTATTTTGATTGTACAATCACTTGATGGTGCCAGCATGCTGGTGTCGTGTATGGGCCCTATTATTAGTAATCGGTAGCATTAGCTTTTATAGAAAAATTATTGTCTTAAGAGCTGTACGCAGCTTGTTAAGGAATCTTAACAGAAAATTTTCATATATTTCTTAAAGAAAAAAAATGGACAAAAGTACCTTTCAGTGCAACGCTAGAAATCAGCTGTTTTCTGTCAATTATTAAGAATTGTGAAATTGAAAACAAATCAATTCTTCGGTTCTGCTTTATTTGGCCTGCTAAACGCTTTTTAAGCTCAGTATCAAAATTACCCATCCGCTTGTTTTTTTTTGCCGAATTTTGTTCGTTTTTTCCCAGGTTTGCAACTGAAAAATAACTTTTATTTTTTAGCATATTACATTTTGTTTATGCTTACCTCTCCTGTCAAAATTCCTTTCAGAAAGAACGAAAAATTTGATATTCCTGCTCATAGCCTGGGTTGCCTAAGTTCATTTACGTCAAAAAAAAAGTAGTAAAAACAATACTACTTTTTTAAAAAGCTGCGGACTATCAACAGAAATTTTTTGACAGAAAAATTCCTTAAGCATTTCTGAAGCGTTTTTTTATATGAAGTTTTTGATTCCTTAGCAAGCTGCGTACAGGCCTTTATTTGTAATAAAAATAAAAGCTTTCTTCGTTACTTATGGCATATCTTTGTTTTTCCCTAACAATCTCTTTTTTTAACTTTCTCTTGCGATTGTCGCTCTTTTGATCTACATATGTAATCTCTCTTAAATTGTTTCAAGATAGCATTACAACATATAAAAGTTATTTTATTATACCAGATGTTTGTAAAATATTTAATACATATTTAAGTAGTTTTTTATTTCTAGTTTTATCAATTTAAATAATTAAACAAGAGCAACAACAACAACACTTTACTTAATGGAGACTGACATTGAAATGGCAATAAATATATGAATAAGTAAATAAAAGTAGGCGCAGTTAACAAGACATAAATACAAATGATATTAAATAAAATAAATATACTTGTGCTCAAGTTTATAAAATTATTACAGGGGCTTTAATATACAAACACAATTGTTTGAATTAGAGCAAACAAATTATAGGAAATTACAACTTTATTTAATAAACAAAAATTCCGATAAAATCATAAAATTTTTCAATTTTGAGAGAATTTTTTTCAAATTACGCTTTTTTGAAAATCAAATACCTACCGAGAAATTTATTTGTGAATTATTTGGACTATTTGGGTCTGTGTGAATAAAAAAATTTTCGAAATATACATCTTATTTTAACCTTAGAATGTTAATTTAATTCAAAATTTGATTTGTTAACGTGCCGGAAATGTTATTTCAATATTTAGTGTTATATTCAAATTGATTATTTCCAACAGTAACATATTTAATTGGTTTTTCTCAAGGTTTAATTAAATAATAAATGTGTCAAGCTTTTGTTAATTAAACAATATTTACCCCATGTAATTTTTTATTTATGTCAAGTGAAACCTAACAAACGTTATTTTATCATGATGATGAATTTTGAATTAAGCGCTGTTATTCGAATTAGAAAGGAAGGAATACATTGATTAAATTATCATATCATCTTAGAAAAAAACAAATTAAAAAGAGAAACAATTAAAATACAAGAAAACCAATGACAATTTATGAGATGACAAAAAAAGTTTGTCAAACTGACCTTGACCCCCCAGCTCTTGGGACAAAAAAAAGTAATATAACGCTATATTATTTTAAATTACTTGTATTAAAACAAAAGAAAATTGAAAATAGCCACAGAGCGGGACGGCGAAAAGAGATATTTGCTGGTTATTTATGTCAAATATGTATATCATAAGTAAAAAAAAATGCCTTTTGTTTGTGATAGATTTTGAGTTTGAAGAATATTGATGAAATTTATAAAATTAAAATTACTTTGTATACTTACAATTCAGTGTCCTTGAGAAACACAGTTTGTATATCATTGATGATTTTTTCACATAATACGGTTTGTTCATTATCTAAATCAGGATCCATTTTTTAAGGGAAATTGTTTTTTTAAGATTCTTTTAAAGTCGCTTGTTTGTATTTAATTGCCTAGTTAACACATTAATTATATAGAACACTGGTTATTAACAAAAGAAATACCGCCACCACAATATTAAATGACCAACTCAGCTAAAAAAATTTGGCGTTTGTTGTAGTTGTTTTGGTTATTTTTAAAAAAACAAAAAATCGTTTTGTATAAAAAAATAACTTTATCACATCTCAACAACAAGACGACAACAAAAAATCAAGTAAAAAACAGATTCGCAGCACATCACAGTTTTTGAGAAAAATAAACTTTTTTGTGGTACGAGTCGTTTGAGATGGCAAAAAATATTAAATTCAATAAATTTTAATTTAAATAAAAAAAAAAATCATTCGCCCAACAACAAACAATACCACACATTAAAAACACTCTCAAATTTGATTGGCTCTCTTTTAGCATTAAACAAAACAACAAAAACAAAGAGACAGTAACAATATTTTAAACGCATGGAAACACAACAAAAATTAAGCAAAATATTAATAAGAAAAAACGACTATACAATCGTGTTTACATATTTTATATATAGTTATTTAAAAAAATGAACATAATATTAATAAATCGTACGTTTCTTTTTTGTTTGTTAAGAACTTTTTTTATTTTAATTAAGAAAAACACCAACCAATCAACTAGTCAAGACTAAATAAAACAAAGTATAAGAAATAAAAAAATGTCAAAATCATTAAACAGTATTGCCAGATTCAAATTTCTTTAATTTTTTTAACAACTGAACATCTCTTTTAAAACAGCTGTTTTGTTTATCACTCAGCAAAAGTACTGTATGCATCTGAAGTAAAAGACACAAAACAAAATCAATTGAAAATAAATTAAACAAAATAAACTGAATAGTTTATTGTATTAAATTTGGAAAAAAAAAAATGGCCACAAAAGTAGTAGCAACCGCCACAGTAAGAGCTTTAAAAGGACGGAAACTATTACCCACAAGAGCCGCCCTAACTTTGGTAAGTCGCAGAATCCTTATAAGAAAAACAAAGTGGATGTCATAACATATTTTTTTATGATGAAATTATAATTTTTTTTTATATATAGACACCCGCTGCAGTACAACGTATTAAGGATTTACTTAAAGGTCAACCAGAATTTGTAAGATTATTTTAATTTTCATTACGACGCAGAAATAATATATATTACGATTTATCCTTAGACTGGTTTAAAAGTCGGAGTTAAACAGCGAGGTTGCAATGGTTTGTCGTACACATTAAATTATGCCAAGGAGAAAGGTTAGTTTATCGCTTTTTGTTTATTTTAAAAATTACTTTTGGCAACTTTACCTCAGCAGATAAGCTAGATGAAGAAGTCGTTCAAGATGGTGTTAAAGTTTTTATTGATAAGAAGGCTCAGTTATCAATATTGGGTAAGTTGTTGTTATATAAAAGAAAGCAAACCAATGTTTGTTTATTTAGTTATTTATATAAATTACAAATTTTGTTGACAAAGTAAACAAATAATCAATATTATTTTATTCATTTATTTTTTTTTTTTTTTGGCAAAAACTCAAAAAAAAAACTAAATGACGTTGGATTTAATTTTTTATGAGTTCAAAATAAAGATCGGTTTTAGTATTAAAAATTATTATAGCTATAACCTATATTTTCATTACAGGCACCGAAATGGATTTTGTTGAATCTAAACTTGCTAGTGAATTTGTATTCAATAATCCGAATATAAAGGGTACATGTGGCTGTGGCGAGTCATTTAGTTTATAAATGAATAACGAATCGGCCTAAAAATTCTGTATGTTTATTTAAGCATAACTACAAAATTTATTGAAGCTATTGAATAGAATATAATAGGGACATTAGATTAGTTCGTTAATCGAAATATAAATTGTATAAATTGTTGCTTACTGATGATAATTAAGCTTTGTTGGATATTATTGTTTCTTTAAGTTAGCAAATTTTTAAAAATAGTTTTATCTCTTTTTTCTTTAAGCATAATTAACTTTATTAAATATATAAAAAGAGCATTAAACTAAATAAATAAGTTATGAACAATTAACTTACCGAAGTGATGATATTTTTTAAGTTTTATATTAATTTACAGAAAATCATAAAATGTTTCACTTTTTAGACATTAAAACATGTTTTTATTTAGTTTTTTGCCTTTATTACTTTCCATTACAGGCCGAATAACCATTATCTTCATATTCTTCTCGTGTGAGTAATAAATCTTTAAAACTTTCACTGCTAGCCAATTCTTTACCGCCGTACCAGCCATAACTTATAGGATCTTCTGGGAATATCAAAGAAACTTCCAAATCGTCGGGAGCCAAAGATCGTATCTCTGTTTTTAGTCTAGGTATAAAACCCGGAAACAATGATGAGCCTCCTATAACAAGAATGTTGCGTAAAAGCTCGTGATGAGTATAGGAAGGGCATTCCTTTAAGGAATCTATAACGGCTTCTGGTATACCAACTTGTTGTATGCCCACATCGGAAGGCTGGAATAACAATTCCGGCACGGTAAAGCGTTCATTACACAATTTTACAGACTGTTGCTCAGAATCATCGACTAAGGGGTTTTCGTTTGCGTCTTTTTTTCTTATATAGCCTCTTTTAACAGAGGTAAAATCGGGCAGAACATAATCCACAACAACTTCGGAACGTTTTTTATTGTCAGAATGCACACGCATGTCTTCTGCGAAATTCTGAGATACATAACAGATATCCTCCTTAATTTGATTGACCACATAAGACTCATCCATCACATTAAGATGACGATAGGAAATTAATTCCTTTAAATGATTAGTTAACACCTTACCACCCACCTCTATTCGTCTTATGCCTTTCGAAACTCGTTTTCCCCGCACAAACGGGACAATGTGTGTAAAACTATAACCCACATCTACAACTATACAATTTAAAGCCAGCATCGACGTCTCCTCACTTTCGGCACAATAATTATAGGCCGCCAATTCGGCCGTGGTACTCTTGTGTATACCAGCGCAGTGGAATTCTTCAAACAGTATTTCTATCATGGCCTCTTGTATGCTGGCAAAGTTGAGTTGAGGTTCTGTCACTAATATGTTACGATCTTCCAAAGAAAGGCCCGAACCTTCCTGACTGAATATATGATCCCATACAGTCTTTTGTATATCCCAGTTAAGAAGGTAACCTTTTTGAAAACACAAAATATAGAATAAACCAGAAGCATCCCGGCACTCATCTATCTGACCGCCAATAAAAGCGCGCCGGCGTTCAGATTTGGCCTTCATGATACAATTCAAAGTAATCTGTGGATCATCTTGAGAAGCTAAGCCCAATTTCGCTGTATAAGCTCCATTATCCAAAACTATAGCAGCATTATTATCGTCCATTATTTTAAATTATTTCACAATTCTTAAATTTTGTTTCTCTTTTTTTTTTTTTTTTTGCTCACTAAACATAGTTTAATATACAGGGGGCAATCACAAAAGGCAGCTGGCGACGAATAAATAAATCAATCAATCACTGCATATGTGTGAGGGTGATTGAAGCTTTAAAGGAGAAGTAAAAATAAACACGTCAATCACCATCAAATCATGTCGTCGTCGGATGATCACTTAATTTTATTGTAATTTTAAAAATTTATTTTAGCTGATTTCTTACAATATTTTTAAGATGAAGTTTTAATTATCTATAAATTTTTTAACTAAAACTTTTATAATTTTAATCAATTCATTATTATATACAATAATTATTTAATTACAGATATAGAATAATTAAAATTATATGTTAATTTCTTATAAATTTTATCAAATTTCTAAACTTTAATATAATAAATTTTAATAATTTTTCACTAATTCATTTTTAATTATAATAATAATTTAATTATAAAACAATTAACAATTATATATATTGATTGATTTTTATGTAAAATTAACAATAAGTATAATTTTATCAAGAAATCAAAAAAGATTATAAAATTAGACGTCAAATAAAAATATCAAAAATTTTTTATTTCCATCGATCATTGCCGACAACGTGTACGTATAGCCGAAAAAGAACGATCGCACGCACACAACCTTGTGAATCAGGGTTACCGTTGAGAATTTTGAGAAAGTGGCAAAAAAAAAAAGTCGTTTTTTCAAAAAAAAGTCTCACAAAAAGTCGTTTAAAAAAAAAAGGCACACACATTTTTTTAACGTTTTTATTCAAACAAAAAACAACTCAAAAAACAAAAATAACAAAAATTAACAATAAAAAAAAATTAACTAAATAACAATTCATTATAAAAAAGTTTTGTCTATTATAATGTGTATCATTTTAATATATATTTTGCACAACATTGCAAATAGTTTCAGCTTTTTCATTATCCGGCTGTAACAATTTTATAAAATGATCTTCAGTCTTACCACGATCCACTTATTGACGGAAATGTCAGTTGTCTCATCGATAATAAGGCATTTTACGTACTATAGCCAGATGACCTTCTTTTCCGAGAAACTGAGCAATTTGTATAGATTTAGTGCGACCGCAAGATACCTTTAATAATAAATAAAAATATTTCTTAAGTGAATGAGAATTAAAAGATTGGTTTTTACTAATCGTACGTAACAGAATCTTAATTTCTGCGATTGCAACATTTTTTCGGAAGTCGGTATTTCGACTGGGCAAATGTCCGTCAGTTTTATTTTAGATTTTCAGATGCTAGCTTTGTGTAAACAGTATGTTTTTTTGTTCCTGCATGCCGTTTGAGGTGATTTTTTTGATTGATCAAAAGTTGTTTACAAACAACGCAATAGGGCCTCTTTGTCTCTTCATCTTGATTAAGCCATTTATACTGCAACTCCCATTCTTTTACATAATATCGTGAAACGTTGCGCCTTTTGATAGAACATTTAGGGTTTTCAGAATTTTCCGATTCAGACTCAATGATTGTGTCTTCAGATTCTGAACTTGTTTCAATTGTCTTATCGGCATCATTTTCCAGGGCCTGTCTAGTTCTGCTCGCGGACTCATTTTCAGCCTTTCTTTTCGATCTTACAAGAAATCTATTGATTTTAAATATTAGCTTTAAAATATATATATATGTAAATACAAAACTATTCACCTGCTCATAAAAGATTTTTACATTAAAATTAGTTTCGCAATTCTTCACTGGCTTTTCCGCCAAAAAGAAGATTGAAGTAGAATGATGAATACGACAAACATTCAAACATGCTATTGACAGAACAAGTAAAAGAAACAGCTGATCAATTAACTAAAGTTACCTTATTGCAGAATTTTTAAAAAAAGGGGAAAAAGTGGCACAATATTAGGAAAAGTCGCAAAATTAAGGTGCAATTACACGAAATGTTTTTTACATATGTACTGTCACTTTTTTTATCCATATGAAATTCCGCATGTCTGTCAAAATTGTCTTTTACATACGATTCATAATTTTCGCTATCACATGTGCATATGTATTTTCGTATGACATAACCTCTAAATGTAAACAACAGCTGATTTAATTTGTGAATTTACAAAAATTTATTGTTAAAAAAAAAGTTATATATTTTTTAATTGTTAATTAATATTAAACAATTTATTTTACTTTCAATATTAATCTTTATAATTTACTCTGTTTTTCTTTCGCCACAAGCAGTGTTGCATTTTCATATGGTTGTCATGCAAAAATAGAACTTGTTCTGATTGAAAAATGTACATACATGTGATTTTCCTCATGTATTGTACATAAACAATGTTTCATATGTATCACACAATGTGTACAACTTTTGTTGTAGGAAAATTTGAAGTACATATGTAAAAACACATCATGTAATAGCACCTTAACGCTGCTTGTGATTGATGGCCTTATTCGATCGTCGCCAGCCGACGAATGGTGACTTATAATAGTGTCATGAACAGCTGTTAGCAATCAAATTGGTTTGTTTTCAGTTCAAAATTTTATGTAATAAGCGAGTTGAAAACTCAATTTTCATTATAAAAAATGTCCCTGGTCAGACAAATTGTTCAAGCAACCAAACAAACAAAACAATGGTAACAAAAATATATATAAAAAAATTATGGATAATAATATTTACAAATTTGTTAGGTCTCCCATTTTGTGTCGAGGCATGGCCTCTTTGCGTGATGCTCCGATCATAGATGTGGACACGGCTCTAGCCAAACCAGAGGAATTGGAACATAAAAACAAATTGCAGGGCACGATTACCGTACCCCTCAAGGTTGACATTAGTCCTATTACCGGAGTGCCCGAAGAACATGTTAAGGGCCGTAGAGTACGCATTCATATGCCCCCTAAAAATGCCATGCAAAGTGGTACCAATAACCTGAGCACTTGGCAAATTGATTTCGATAACCGTGAACGTTGGGAAAACCCTTTAATGGGCTGGTGTTCCACGTAAGCCATGGAAAATTCTTTGATTCATTTGATTTTTATAATTTATTTTTTTTTTTATATAATAGAGGCGATCCCTTGTCCAACATGCATGTTAACTTTGCATCCCAAGAGGAAGCCATCACTTTTTGTGAAAGAAATGGCTGGAAGTGGTTTATCGAAGCTGAGGAGCAACCCAAAAAGGAACGTGTTAAAAATTATGGTGTTAATTTCGCATGGAACAAACGTACCCGTGTCTCAACTAAGTAAAAGTAAAGTGACGATATGAAATGGTATAGAAATGCTTTTGTTTGCTATATATGTTAAATAGTAAATTTCAACTGAATATAATAATCAATATAAAGATAATCCGAGTGACTTGTAATTCACATTTTAAAAATATTCTGCAAAGGCAAATTTAGACACACTTTTCGACTTTTTAATGTTTTCTCTTGTGTTTAGATCTATGGTCATTATTCCTTTCTTTGGATCGATGGCGATATGAGCTGTTGTGTTCCCTATCTTTATGTTTATCAATTTTTTCTTGTTTCGAGTAAAATTTTTCTTTGTCCCAGCTTTTACTTTCTTCTCTTATCTTCTTATCCTCTTTATACTTTTTTCTATCAACATCATCATAGTCTTTATCATATGTGGTCCTTGTGTGACTAGAACTACTGCCATAATATCGGACTTTGCTTTGGTTGTTTCTGGAGGAAGTAGCTTGAGGGCTTTGTTTTCGATGATAATTATCATAATCCTTACTTCGATATCTTTGATAACTTACACTTTCCTCTGTAAAGTTTGACTTTCTATAGCTGTCTTTATTATTTTCTCTACTTCGGCCCATTTTCCGATGTTCATAGCTTTTACTACGACTTCGTCTTTCAGTGGTCCTTTCTTTACTGGAATGTCTACTAGGTCTGCTGCGTTCTATAATTCGTTCTTTACTACGTCTTCTGAGTTTTTCAATGCTATCCTTGTACTTAACTATATTGCTTCTATAATCATCTCTACTTCGACTTCTTTTTCGTTCGCTATTGCATCTATCCTTTGTTATATTCTGCTCCGACTTTATTTCTTTTTGATTCCCTATAAATTGCAACAGGGCCTGCATTTGCAGGTCTACCAAAGATCTAACTTCCTCTATATGTGTCGGTTTAGTTTTGCGAAATTTACGTTTTTTACGTTTCGCCTCTCGCTTCTTTTCAGCTACTATTTCGGCCAAAGAAATTTCGCCATCAGCTCTAAAGTGAAATGATTGGATAAAGACTAAAGTTATAGAAAATTTCAGATTCTTAAAATGTTAACAGCCAAGGGACTTACACATTAGGTATTGTATTATTTTCCAACTTTTCGGTATGACTGATAACATGTTCATAGATTTGTAACTTTTGTTCTCGTGAAAAATTTGCTTGTAATTCACGAAAGTTTTGAGGTGCTTCAATCTGGTCGCTCTTTAGTAACTTTTGCAGTTCCTGAGTTTCTGTAAAGGGAATTTTTAATTTTAAAATTCTTTTTTTTTAAATATATTTACCTATTGTAAGAGAATTTTTGGCAACTATGCTTTCGGGGTAAGTGAAGATTTTTGTCGTACAAATTTTCTTTGGTTTAGGCAAAGATGAAGTAACTATAGAATTTGAATTAAAGTTCTGAAAAGATACAGATTAAATATTTACTTATTTATTTATTTCATCTACCGGTCTGTAGCCCTTATAGATTACATTTAATATATATATTCCAATAACATAACATATATTTCAATTACATACATATATCACAATATCAGTAAGTAAACAATAATTCAATAAGTTCAAATCAGCACATACCGATTCGGTCACATACCGAATTAAATAAGACAATACATCTATATATGGGCTCATTCCGTCCATAGTTAGTTCTATGGAATGGAGGCTCAAATAAATGATATTATCTTAATACTCTCGATGGAATATGAAATGGTAAAATATATAATAAAGGAGAGCAGTCTATTTTGCAATCCATTATATCTTTTATAAAGGTAATGCTCTGTATTTTCCTACGGACCATAAGCGTTTGAATGCCTATCAAATGACATCGATCACATCACACCTTGAAGGTATGAGGGCATATTTTCAAGAGAATACTGGCTTAGAGCAAATCTTCAAAAATGCTTTTGGATTTTTTCAATTCTTTTAATATCTGTGTCATAAAAAGAACACCAAATATCACTCAGATGATATTTCAGATGGGATTTAATAACAAACAAAACCCTTAGTTGGCCACATTTAGTAGGACCCAAATTTAGTATTTGTCTTTATACCTTCACAACACCTTCTACCGACCAATCAAGCCTCTGTAAAATTTTTTGCAGTCTTGATTTACTTTTCATAACAAAATCTTTAACATCGTTAATACTCTCACTATTCTGCTGCATTTTAAACTTTTTACTTTTGTAGAAACAAAAATTTTCAATTAAAACAAATTTTTAAGTAATTGTAAAAAATAAACAAAACAACGTTTTACGAAAAACAGCTGTAGTTGCAGAGTCATGTATAACTATAGTATCACTATTGCTATAGTATTTATTATAATTGGCAACTAGATGTCATTGTTAAATAAAATGTGATTATACGAGGTTCGCTCAATAAGTCAGTGACTTTTAGAATGAAACACAGTTTTTTTTGTAAAAAAAAATTAATTTTCAAATAACATAAAATTCACGGACTTATTGATCCGTCCTCGTATGTATTGGCAACGTAATCTTTTAAAATAAACGTTATAACCGACAACCAATATCGATTTAAAAAATTAATTTTCAAATAACATAAAATTCACGGACTTATTGAGCCGTCCTCGTATGTATTGGCAACGTAATCTTTTAAAATAAACGTTATAACCGACAACCAATATCGATTTAAAAACTTTCATATGCATTTTCGCTTAAAGTCTTACCTTACCCAGACTTGTTCAAATTTGTACAACTAGTAATGCGGATTATTGCGATATTTTGTCAACGGCTATAAGTGTTCCGAGCAATCTCAATTATCGTATTTGAACAATATATTTATTATTATTATTATTCTTTATTATTAGTCTTTAAAATATTTTTAATATAAAAAATGATTATAAATTATTTTTTACAAAACATACAATATTTTTATTAAATTCATTTATATTATGTTCCGTTTTTATGTTGTTTGGCAATGTGTTATATAGTTGTAATCCTTTGTATAACAGTGATCGTTGCATTGCAGTTGTTGATGCCCGCTGAAGTCTAAAATTTTCAATATTTCTTAGCTGGTATGGTTGTGCCTCTCTTACGTATACTAGTTGTTCCATTAAATGTTCTGGAGCTTTTCCAATTTTTATTTTTTGAATAAATTTTATTGTGTTTAATTTAAGCCTTTGTTCTATAGTCAGCCATTTAAATGAATCTAACATGAAATTAATTGATGTGTACCGGTTACATTTCAATATGATACGCATTGATTTATTTTAAAATTTTTGCAGTCTTTCAATTTGATTTAATGTTCAGCATGAATATATTATTGTTGACCCGAATTCCAAATGAGGTTTTATCATTGTATTGTATATATTAATTGCTGTTAGTGTCGATATTTGTTTTCTTAACCGTTTGAAGAAATTTATTTTTTTGCCTATCTTTTTACAAATATAATCGATATGATTTTTAAAATTTAACAGCCGTATTCATAAAAATTTAAGTGTACTTCAAGTAGACTTTATCAACAAATTTTGTATGAAAAACATACAATAAGGTCTACTTGAAGTATACTTTAATTTTTATGAATACGGCTGTGTCTTTATCTATTACAAATCTAAATATTTAATGTGATCTACCTTTTCAATTATTTTATCATTTATTTTTAAAATTATGTTGCTATTAGTGTTTATTTCCATTAGTTTTGTTTTGTTTTCATTTAGTTTTAGTAACGCTCCTAAGATTGATCCCTGTGGTATTCCATAATCATTATTTATTATACTAGATTTAATATTATTTACTTTCGTGATTTGTTTTTTGTTTGTTAGGTATGTTTCAAACCATTTCAGTTCTATGTCCTGTATGCCGTATTCATATAATTTTTTAAGCAGTATGGATCTGTCTATCGTTTCGAATGCTCGTTTAAAGTCTAAAAATATTGCAACGATTTTTCTATTTCTTTCTATTTTTTTTCCATCTGTTTATTATGTAATTGACTGATGTTTCGCATGAAAAATTCTTCCTAAATCCCGATTGGTATTTGGATAATAAGTTATTTGTTTCCATATACTGCTCCAATTGATCCTTAACTACCTTTTCGAATATTTTTTCGCACGTCTTTAGTGTGTTTATCGGGCGAAATTCTTCACATTTTGTTGTTTTTGCAATCTTTTCAATAGGAGTTATCTTCTATACTTTCCAATTATCGGGGAAGACTCCTGTCCGTAGTGATTTATTTATTATATCTAGCATTGTTTATCCTATTATACTCCATCCATTAAGTATCATTTTACTGGATATTCTATTCAAGTCTGGTTTTTTTTTTTTAAATTTTTACATATAATTTTTAATTCATTTAAGTTTATTGCACGGAATTTGTAATAAGAGTTTATCACAGGAATTATGTTCATATAATGCACACTATTTATTTCATCTCTTATATTCTTAATACTATTTACAAAATAATTGTTAAAGTTATTGGCCATTTCAAAATTGTCCTCACATTCTATTTGGTTAAGGTACTATTACACGATGTGTTTTTTACATATGTACTGTCAAATTTTCCCATAACAAAAGTTGTACACATCATGTGATACATATGAAACATTGTTTATGTACAATACATGAGGAAAGTCACATGCACATTTTTCAATTAGAACAGGTTCTATTTTGGCATGACAAACATATGAAAATACAACACTGCTTGTGGCGAAAGAAAAACAAAGTAAATTATAAAGATTAATATTGAAAGAAAAATAAATTGTTTAATATTAATTAACAATTAAAAAATATATAACTTTTTTTTTAACAATAAATTTATGTAAATTCACAAATTAAATCAGTTGTTGTTTACATTTAGAGGTTATGTCATACGGATATACATATGCACGTGTGATAGCAAAAATTATGAATCGTATGTAAAAGACAATTTTGACAGACATGAAGAATTTCATATGGATAAAAAAAGTGACAGTAGATATGTAAAAAAACTTCGTGTAATAGCACCTTATCACACGTGCGTATGTATTTCCGTATGACATAACCTCTAAATGTAAACAACAGCTGATTTAATTTGTGAATTTACAAAAATTTGTTGTTAAAAAAAGGTTATGTATTTTTTAATTGTTCATTAATACTAAACAATTTATTTTTCTTTCAATATTAAAGGTGTGTTTACACTATGTGTATTTTCGATATGTAAATTCAGTTTTACGATCCATACGTAATTCCGTGTGTGTGTCAAAATTAGCGTTTTACATACGATTCATAATTTTTGCGTTCAAACGTACATATGTATTTCCGTATGACATAACCTCTAAATGTAAACAACAGCTGATTTAATTTGTGAATTTAGAAAAATTTATTGTTAAAAATAAAGTTATATGTTTTATATATTTTTTAATTGTTAATTAATATTAAACAATTTATTTTTCTTTCAATATTAATCTTTATAATTTACTCTTTTTTCTTTCGCCACAAGCAGTGTTGTATTTTCATATGTTTGTCTTGCCAAAATAGAACCTGCTCTAATTGAAAAATTTACATATGTCTTGCAAAATGTGTTGTACATAAACAATGTTTGAAAGGGTTCACACTATGTGTACAAATTACACGTGCTAAAAAACTAAGAAAAACACAAGCAAAACACGTAGTGTGAACGCAGCTTAATCTTTAAAATGTACTCTGTTTTTCTTTCGCCACAAGCAGTGTTGTATTTTCATTTGTTTGTCATGCAAAAATAGAACCTGTTCTAATTGAAAAATGTACATGTGACTTTCCTCATGTATTGTACATAAACAATGTTTCATATGTATCACACGATGTGTACAACTTTTGTTGTGGGAAAATTTGACAGTACATATGTAAAAAACACATCATGTAATAGCACCTTTAGTGCTGGTTTAAATTTTTAACTATATAAAAAAGAGTACAACTTATTGTTAGTGTACTGAAAAATTACTTTAAATCAAACAATTTTAGTAAATATTTCTTCTAAATAGCCCATGAAGTTATTTAGCTTCTTCGTCTAATTCCATAGAGGTTGTTTTCCATTTTTGTTGAATGTTGGACATATATGGATCTGAAGTGCACAACAAAATAGTGACAACGTCTTCATTAGTCTGTGTTTACACATGAAAGTTTTCTTGCTGAAAGTCTTGAGTTTATTGGTGAGACGGGAGAGAAGAATGGCAGGGGGTACATACTTTCATGTACTCTGAAATTCTCTTTTGTTTCTTGCTTCGTAATTTTCAAAGTGAAGTTATTTTACGTTTTCTTTAATTTTTATGTTCGTTTGTGTTAAGAAAGATAATAAATTGAAATAAAGTTAATTTAATGAAATAAAATAAACAAATCTTGAATTTCAATACAAAAATTTCAGTGTGTAGACACGGATGAAAGTTTAAAAGAGAATTTCAAATAGTTTCAGAAAGAAAAATTTCATGTGTAAACCGGGACTTAAGTATCTGTGATACTTAAGGGTTTTTATTTCCCTCCACATTTCTTTTTGGTTTTTGGCATTATATATTCTATTAATGTATTTATTCTTTTCGTTTTCTATTTTTGTTTTATAAGTGTTTCTAAAGGCCCATTTACATGATACCACTCAGTCGTATGATTTTTCGAAATAAAAATCCGATGAAATTCATCGGACTGTCATAAAGTCGTACCTACATTATTTCTGCATACTTAGGCCATTTACACCATAACACTCAAGTCTTATGAAAACAACTGTTTAGAATAATAAGCAAATTTATTTTGAAATTTATATTTTATTTTCACTTTCTTTGTTTTTGTTTACCATTTTTTTAATATTACCAAAAAAAAACAACTCTGGTCCGATGAAAATGGCAAGTTTTTAGAAATGTTTCAAAAACCGTCGGACTTCGAAAATGAAATCCTACAGACTGTCAATTTCATAACAAAAGCTTTTTACATCATACGACTTTTTCATAATACTCGAATTTCTGACAGATCGTATTACAAAGTGTGATAGTGTAAACTGGCCTTAATCGATTTGTAATTTGCCCAGGCTTCGTTTATATTTTAGATTATTGTATTTGGTATTTATCAATCTTTTCTCTTTTTAGATGCCTTATTTCATTATTAAACCATTTGTTTTTATTGTTGACTTTAATTATCTTTTTATACGTTAGTTTTTTAACTGTATTCTCCAAATTTTCATCGAAAATGTATACGTTGTTGTTCAAATCATTATTCATATTTATTTCTTGAATGTCTCTAATTTCTGTGTTATATTATTGTTATTTCTTTCTTTATGTTTTTATTACATTTATTGGTACGTTAATTATAATTTCGATTGATTCATGATCTGCAATTTTGTTTGAACTATTAATGTTTGCTGTTATATTCCTATTATTTGTTGCAATCTAATCAATTCATGTTTTTGAGCTCTGTGTTATTCTTGTAAAGTCTTTGATAGGCACTTAATTTTGATTTTATAAAATCCCTCTTTACTCCAGTCAATATTGAAATCACCAGCTATTATTATATCACAGTTTACTTCATTTATATCTTCTAGTACTTCTTCAATGGCTACTATAAACTCATTTTCAGCTCTGCTTGGGGATCTGTATACAGCTGTAACTACAAATTTGTTGTTATTATATTTTGCCATGTAAGCAGTTATCCATATTTTTGATTCAACAATTTTTCGGATATTTTTTCACATTCCATTTCTTCTCGAAATAAATTGTTACTCCGCCTGTCCTTGTAGAGTTTGACAATGCTGAAAACTGATTATAACCTCTTAGCTGCGTTTCTTCCTTGTTCACGTCTTCTGTTAAGTGAGTTTCTGATAGTATAACAAATTCGAGCTGATTTGTTTCTACTATTATTTCAAGTTGGTTGTAATTATTTATTAGACCTTGTATATTTATATTTATATATGTATATAATTTGAAAGCTTTTACATGAAATATGAATATATTGATTTGAAAGCTTTTTTAAGTGGCTTTTATATGAATTGCGAACATTTTTAAACTGATTTTAATCTGTGTTTAATCCAGATTTTCTTAAAAACTAGCCATTATATCCAAATATGGTCATATTAATATATATTTTAACAAAAAATCAATAATAATATGACCCTTAACCCTCTCACCACCTACTATATGAAGATATTTAACTTTGTTATTTTTTCCAATACTGTTTCCTATATAAATATTAATAATATAAAATGCGTATAATAAAAGTCATTTAAAACATTTTCTTTTTCTCTCGAATTTTGTAAATTGTAATTTTCTATGCATTATAAAGTAAAAAGTAATCTTACTGATTTTATTTTTTTAGCAAATAATTGTTTAAACAATATAATTATTATTTCCATGACGGCGTAAACTTTTCTCAACTTTGCTCGCTTTGCCAACTATTTCTTGCTTATTGTTTCTGTTACACTTGTTCTCAATGATAAGAATAAGTTTGATAGTTCAGCTTTAAACTTTTTTTTATCACTTTTCCCTTCTATCTACGTTTTCGCTATAGTTTTTCATTTGTTTTCATAACAAAAATTTTTCAAAATATAGAAATAGTTCTATTACGGTCAATACTTATAGTTATTTAACGAAACCATAATAATTTAAAACAAATAAATGTTAAGAATAAATAAAAATTTAGAAAATAATGTTATTTAGTGAAAACGTACAAAATTTTTGTGGCCAAAGTTCTGAGTGATTTGCAGGGATTTTTCTGCTATTGGATAGTAGTAGAAAGTTAAAATAAATAATAAAAATCAAATACGTAAACATTTTTTCTTCTTTTGTTTATAAGATTTATGTGACGACGACACATATTTTAAATGTTTACCATAATGGAGAATAGAAAACGTCCGCGTTTGGAGTTGATAAATACGAATAACAATTCTACTGATTCTATACAGGGAGTGGCTTCTACAGCATCAACAATGGGTTCGGCTACTTTAGCCACCATAGGGGGACAGAGGTAAAAAATTAAAACAATACTTATCTTTATATTAACATTTATGTGTGTTTACAATTTTTTTTTTTTTTAGCTTTTTGCTAAGTAATACTTCAGGTTCATCCCTTCCCGCCAATATATTGTTGTCAATATGTGATGATAATTCAGATGAATCAGAGGAGTATATTATCGATAGTTCGATGTTAACACAAATAAAACATGAAAATACGGTGGCCACACAAACAACAAACACACATCAGCAACAGCCCACAATAGTTTCTAACACATTACCACAATATCGTATTATTAATCAGGCGGGGAAAATCTTTAGCAATTCTTTAAATTCTAATGCAGTGGTTAATACTGCCGTAACCAAAAACTCCTCCATGATATCGAATAGTGTACATTTACCACCAGGCTGTGAAATTTATGTAATCAAAGAAGTTAGTAATTCGCCTAAACAAGTTATTGCTGAATCTACAAGTCCCAAACAATTGGGTAATACTACCATTAAACTAGAACCTATGTCTCCTTTGCCAGCTTCCGGTTCTGGCTCTCTACAAATTGTACGTAATTCCTCAGTAACCAACAATACAGCACAAAATCTGAAGTCAACTAGCAATAATTTTTCTTCTATATCACTAAATTCATCTTCGTCATCTTCGGCAGCTACTTGTTCGTCGCCGAACGAGGATACCGTTAAGCGAAGTTTAATTTTAGAAGCTTATAAGAAACGTGATGATAAACGCCGTGCCACCCATAATGAAGTCGAACGTAGAAGACGTGATAAAATAAACAGTTGGATTTTTAAACTCAAGGAAATGTTACCCTCGGAACTCACGCCCTCTAATTCGTTTTTAAATAATGATTCGTCATGTGCTGCGCAGTCTGCTATCAATCATAACACTACTACACGCCTTTTAGTACAACAAGGTGCAGCACGAACACCGCCTAGCGATTCAAAATCCCAGATACTTATAAAGGCATGCGAGTATATTAAAACAATGCAGGAGGAAATTCAAAGGTAACTTACCTTACATTGACTATGAAGTTAGATATTATGACTTTCTGCTAATTGTGAACACCTCTAACTATTGAGATTTTTCCTACACTTTTTTAAAAAACTTTTCAGATTCTTAGCATATTTTTCTATTCTAAAAAAACCCATCTTTTCAAAAAAAAAAAAAAAAAACAAGAGTGTTATATTCGGCAGTGCCAAATTTTTTGATACCATCCACCTGAGTCTTAAACTCTATATAACACCCAATGTTGAGTACGGCTACCACTTTTAAACTTTTGCCGACACTGAAACATTTATTCCGAATACCAATATTCAAATGATTCTTGGCTAAAAAGTGTTATTATTAAAAATAAGCTAATTTTAAAATATTTTTATCTGAATTATTTTTATTTTTATCTGCATTACATTTAATACAAAAAAAAAAAAAATACACAATAATAACAGGTAAGAAACTAAATATAGAAATTTAAACTTTTAATATTTAATTTTTAGTTTTTAATATTTAATTTTTCATTTTTCATTTTTAATTTTTAGTTTTTAATTTTTAGTTTTTAATTTTTAATTTTCAAGTTTTAATTATTAATTTCTAATTTTTCATTATTAATTTTTCATCTTTCATTACTCATTTTTCAATCTTAGTTTTTCATTTTCAATTTTCCATTCTTTAGTTTTCAATTTTCATTTTTCAATGTAAATTTTCCATTTTTCATTTTCCATTTTTAATTTTTCAGTTTTCATTTTCCATTTTTCATATTTCATTTTCCATTTTCTATTTTTAATTTTAAATTTCCATTATACATTTTCCATTTTTCATTTTTAATTTTTCAATTTTCATTTTCCATTTTTAATTTTTCAATTTTCATTTTCCATTTTTAATTTTTCAATTTTCATTTTCCATTTTTCATTTTCCATTTTCCATTTTTAATTTTTCAATTTTCATTTTCCATTTTTCATTTTTTAATTTTCATTTTCCATTTGCCATTTTTCATTTTTCAATTTTCATTTTTCAGTTTTCATTTTCCATTTTTCATTTCCCATTTTCCGTTTTTCATTTTTTCAATTTTATTTTCCATTTTTAATTTTTATTTTTAATTTTTAATTTTCAATATTTCATTTTCCATTTTTCAATTTTCAATTTTCATTTCCATTTTCCATTCTTCATTTTTCAATTTTCCATTTTTCATTTCTCATTTTCCATTTTCCATTTTTTAATTTTCATTTTCCGTTTTCTGTTTTCCATTTTTCAATTTTCATTCCATTTTACATTTTTCATTTTTCAATTTTAATTTTCCATTTTTCAATTTTCATTTTCCATTTTGCATTTTTCAATTTTCATTTTCCATTTTCCATTTTTAATTTTTCAATTTTCATTTTCCATTTTCCGTTTTCATTTTCCATTTTTCAATTTTCATTTTCCATTTCCCATTTTTCATTTTTCAATTTTTCATTTTCCGTTTTTCATTTTCCATTTTTAATTTTTCAATTTTGATTTTCCATTTTTCATTTTCCATTTTTAATTTTCCATTTTTCAATTTTCATTTTCCATTTTGCGTTTTCCATTTTTCATTTTTCAATTTTCATTTTCCATTTTCCATATTTCATTTTCCATTTGCTATCTTTAATTTTTCAATTTTCATTTTCCATTTTTCAATTTTCATTTTCCATTTTGTATTTTCCATTTTTAATTTGTCAATTTTCATTTTCCATTTTTCATTTTCCTTTTTTAATTTTTCAATTTTCATTTTCCATTTTCCCTTTTTAATTATTCAATTTCATTTTCCATTTTGCATTTTCCATATTTCAATTTTATTTTCCATTTTTCATTTTGCAATTTTCATTTTCCATTATCCATTTTTCATTTTCCATTTTTCATATTTCAATTTTCGTTTTCCATTTTCCACTTTTCATTTTCCATTTTTCAATTCTCATTTTCCATTTTGCAATTTTCATTTTCCATTTTCCATTTTTCAATTTTCATTTTCTATTTTTCTATTTCATTTTCCATTTTTCAATTTTCCTTTTTCATTTTCCATTTTTCATTTTCCATTCTCCATTTTCTATTTTTCATTCTCCATTTTTCGTTTACTATTTTTAATTTTTCATTTTCCATTTTTCAATTTTCTTTTTTCATTTTCCATTTTCTATTCTCCATTTTCTATTCTACATTTTCCATTTTTCGTTTTTCATTTTCCATTTTCCATTCTCCATTTTTCATTTTCCATTTTTCATTTTCCATTTTCCACTTTCCATTTTTCAATTCTCATTTTCCATTTTGCAATTTTCATTTTCCATTTTTCAATTTTCATTTTCCATTTTTCTATTTCATTTTCCATTTTTTAATTTTCCTTTTTCATTTTCCATTTTTCATTTTCCATTCTCCATTTTCTATTTTCCATTCTCCATTTTTCATTTTCTATTTTCAATTTTTCATTTTCCATTTTCCATTTTTCAATTTTCTTTTTTCGTTTTCCATTTTTCATTTTCTATTCTCCATTTTCTATTCTACATTTTCCATTTTCCTTTCATTTTCCATTTTCCATTTTTCATTTTTCATTTTCCATTTTTCATTTTCCATTTTTCATTTTCCATTTTTCATTTTCCATTTTCCTTTTTCCATTTTTTCTTTCATATTGGCGATTTTTTTTTTATTATAACGTGATAACGATAAAAAAATATGTGGCAATACTACTAACAAGAGCTATGTTATTTTGTTCTTGGTATTGTTAATATATCGCACCTGTACCTCTAAAGTGAGTCAACTCAAAATTTTTCAATTTTCACTTTTTGCAAGAAAACGATACATCCACTGTAAAAATCTGACATCGGTTTTTCTAGTCTTTTGCAACAAAAAAAATAGAGTTGTAACCCTCTCTGTGTTATAAGAGCAGCTTCTTTAGAATCCACTAAGAAGATATATTTTGAGTTGCACCCAAAACACTTGTTAAGGTGCTATTACACGATGTGTTTTTTACATATGTACTTTCACTTTTTTTATCCATATGAAATTCCTCATGTCTGTCAAAATTGTCTTTTACATACGATTCATAATTTTTGCTATCACACGTGCATAAGAATTTCCGTATGACATAACCTCTAAATGTAAACAACAGCTGATTTAATTTGTGAATTTACATAAATTTATTGTTAAAAAAAAGTTATATATTTTTTAATTGTTAATTAATATTAAACAATTTATTTTTCTTTCAATATTAATCTTTATAATTTACTCTGTTTTTCTTTCGCCACAAGCAGTGTTGTATTTTCATATGTTTGTCATACAAAAATAGAACCTGCTCTAATTGAAAAATGTACATGTGACTTTCCGCATGTATTGTACATACATAAACAATGTTTCATATGTATCACACGATGTGTACAACTTTTGTTGTGGGAAAATTTGACAGTACATATGTAAAAAACACATCATGTAATAGCACCTTTATTTTTGATGATCACCGAAAAATCGCAAAAACAACTACTGTTGTATACTTATTATTCGCAATTCTTTACAATGAAACAACTGTTTTTTAATTTTATAGTAAATATTAAATAAAAACGTTTTTTGCCTCTACTGAAAATTTGTAAATTTTGAGTTGACTCAATTTAGAGGTACAGGTGCGATATATGATTCAGATAAAAGATATTGTTGGTTTTTTTTTAGTTTTCAAGATATAAACGAAAATTAAAAATTTTTCAATCTGACAACCCTAAAAAAATCACGTTCATTTCATATGGGGTGTTGTAGCTAACGACGGGGTCAAGCATTTTGTTCCACGACGCACAGTGGCGCTATTTGAGTTTTTTCGTTGCAAAAATCATAACTTTTGAACCAATTGAGATAATCAAATAAGCTCTCCAATTGGCAAAGACTGATATTCATTCATACATTTTAAATATTGGTTTTAGGAGTTCCAGCGACCTAAAATGTTGACTTTATTTTTTGATTAAAAAGGCTTCAGGTCGTTTTTTATAAATGTTTTATTTATTTTTTCCGAATTTTCGAAAGCCGTCGGCAATCATCATAAGCGTAAAAAGCTGTTAATTTATAATTTTTATAATAATAAGACAACAAAAATTATTTTGTATGTACAGTGTTGGTCAGAACAAAAGCAACCAAAATCACTATTGAGCTTTTTTTCTATTTTTAAGCATGTTATTGTTGTTTTTCCAAAATCTTATTTATCATTTCTTACTCTTTATAACATCACAAATAAAAAGACAAAACTAAAATCGTAAACCAAAAGAATAGTTATATTTTTTTTAAAAAAAAAAAAAAAAACTCAAAATGGCACTATTTCTTTCAGTTGGACAAAACAAAAGCAACATTTAATACTATTCAAAATTTTGTGAAGAATCCGTTGTTTTTTATAACTTCGCGGCATCTACGTAGCATGGATGCAATATGGTGGTTGGTTGATAATATTGAGTGGAATGCATTTCCACTCAGTTTCAAGCGCTTTTAAAGGTTGTTTAAAAGCAAGGTTCAGAAAATACACACATGAAACACACAATTTTCTGTTCAAAAGCAGCCAACACATATCTTTATTTTCATATCAATTATGTGCGTTTCTAAATTTTCTACGGTGCCCAACACAACCATGACTGTGTTCGTTTTAATATTTCGTTATTTACACGAACATTTTTAAACACGACTTAAAATATAACTGAACTCGAACCTGTTTATTGTACATGTTCTGTTTTTTCTTACTACACGAGCCACAAGACGACATAAAATATAACTGAACTCGAACCTGTTTATTGTACATGTTCTGTTTATTTTTTCAGCACACGTACCAGAACATGAACTTCAAATAAAGCAACACTCAAAAATGTGTGCTTTATGTGTGATTGAAACTAAAAGTACGTGATACAAAAATGTTCGTGTAAATAATGAAATATTAAAACGAACACAGTCATGGTTTGTTGGGCACCGAAGAAAATTTAAAAACAAACATAATTGATATGAAAATAAAAATATGTGTGTGTTGGTCTAAGTTATGTTTGTTTACATATATGTACGAGTTTTTTTATTCAGTGTGTGTTTTTTTTCTGAACTCTGTTTAGAAGTGAAAGCCCGACCAGTTACTCGTCGCTTTAAAATAATAAAAAAGTTCTCAATAGGGTTCTAGGCCATTCAAGTGTGTGTTTGACCCCCATTTTAAGCGAGCCACACTTTTACCAGCTTCGAAGTATGTTTCGGGTCGTTGTCGTGTTGAAATATCCAACGAAGCGGTATCTTCCACTCAGAGTGTGGCATCATAACATTAGCAAGAATGTCTCTATATTTAAATCTGTCCATTAATCCGTCGATTTCGTGGAAGGGTCCAATGCCAAAACCAGAGAATCATCATAATTAATCCGCCGCCATGGTCCAGAGTTGGCTTGCAGTAGCTTGAGTTTAAAGATCTACTTTCTAGCGGTGAACATTGCACATTCCCTCAGAATTAAAATGAAGCCTTCAGATATTGATATGCTAACCATTTTAACGATATAGAATTGAAATAAATAAGTTCTACGTTTTTGTCAAATGTTTTTTAGTGGGCAGTGTTTTATTTTTTGTCGGCGACGGACAGTCCTTGAATCTATATTTAAATTTAACTCATTTAAAATAGTTTTTGATGGATATTTTTGCACAATTTGTACAACGTGACGGTCTTTCCTTGCATCTGTCTTTTTTTTTTTTTTACAGATTTTGTTGTTTTATATTTTTTTATAAGCCGAGATATTATACATTTATTAATATTATGCTTTTTAGCTATTTGACTATTTCTATTAAAAAAAATCCTTAATTATTTAATTTTTTAAGTTTTCGGAGTATTTATCACGAGGCATGACAATTTGATTTAAATATGAACAATTTCACAACGCAACTAGCTGTCAGTCAACTTAAATTAATTAAAAAAGAATGCAAAAATAACCCGTTAAACTTGAAAGTTGTAATGGTACGGTTTGGTGGAATTTCCGCTTCCGTTTCCCTGGGCCTTTGCTGGTCGCACGTGCTGGCGTGGAGCCTAGCACGCCGGATGGGTGGGGTCTTGCTCAGGCCCAGGGAAACCGCACTACAGATGTTCACGTGCGATTTTTAAAAAACTGAAAAAACGGTCGCTAATGGGACGGATGGCAATACTTACCTTGGGATTGGGGACGAGGTGTTCTGCCCCTTTTGCCCTCCCTACCTTGTTACCTATGATCCATCTTATTTGGAGGTAACCCACATAAATGAAAAAAAAATTTGGTTTGGTTTGGTTTCCTACATTGGGCTTAAAAAAATTTTTATTTACCCTTCATTTTAAGGGTTTTAATTTTAACTTAATTTTTTATTTTTTTGATACATGTCACTTTTAGAAAATTATTTAATTTTAGGAAAAGTTTAAATTTTAGCAAAATTTGATTTTAGGAAAAATTTTACATTTAGGAAATTTTAAAATTTTAGCAAAATTTGATTTTTTTTTTTTTATAAAATTTTAAGTTTAGCTCAATTTGATTTTAGTAAAATTTTAATTTTAGGAAAATGTTAATTTTAGAAAAATTTTAAAGTATAGCATAATTTTAATTTTAGGAGAATTTTTTAATTTTAGAAAAATTTAATTTTAACAAAATTTTAATTTTTAGCTAAATTATATTTCTTATTACAATTTTTAATTTTAGCTCAATTTTATTTTTATTTATGAAAATTTTTAGTTTAATTTTATATTTAGCAAAGTTCTTAATTTAGAAAATTTTTAGTTAAAATTTATATTTAGTAAATTTTGTTAACGTAGAAACATTTTAGTTTAAATTTATATTTAGAAAAAATTTTGATTTATAATTAGAAAAAAACTTTTTTTTCTTTTATTTTCACAAAATTTGATATTTATACAAATTTTTTTTTTTAATTAGAGAATTTCTTACAATAGAAAATTTTTGTTTTGTTTTGTTTGATTTTATCATTCGACAAATATTAGTCTAATTTAATATTTATAGGAAAAATTTTAAGGTAAGGGAAATTGTAGCGAACTTTTATTATTAGGAACATTTTTATATTTAGGAAAATTTTAATTTTTTTTCTAATTTATTATATGAATAAGTATGTATACAAATTTGTTTCCTTTGACGAGTTTCATTTATATATAATTTCATATTTTTGTTTTAAGATATCTTTATAATTAATTATTAATTATTTATTGATATTATAATGATATAAAATATTTAATATTTAACAACTGAACGGTACTGTACTAACCAGACGACGTTTTAACTTATATATGTTCACCTTGATTGTGTTGACCTTTTCTCCTCGATGTTTATTTTATTGTTGTTTTTGATAAAGTTCTTCCTGCTGTGGTGATTATTGTTAGCTTTTGTTCATATATGTTGTTGTATTTGATTGGGGACAGCGGCAGTTTAATAGATATTCTTAAAAATTTTGTTTAATGTTCTCTTTACTTAATATTTTTTTGTTTAACACTTGAAATCTTATTTTCTTGTTCCTATTTTTCCAACTTTATTTTTTTGCAGAAACACGATTTTTGTACTCTTTCTATTCGACTATCAACTTTCTTAAATTTTAATTTTCTTAAAATTTAAATTTCTTATTTAATAACTTAATTTTAATTTAATCTAAGGTTTTTCCTCAACCTTTCTTCTCAATATCACAACTTCAACTCCTAAAAACTACATTTTAAATTTAATTTTAATTTAAGGTTTTTCCTCAACCCCTACTTTCCACGATTTCATTTCAACTCCTCTATCAAAATTATATTCTTTCTATTCAACCTATCTTCATCCATTCATTCATCTCAAGGTAAAAACCGGTTTCAACAAAAAAATTCGCAACCATTCCTTGAGACCATTCACACTCATTCATAATACTCTCTAGCATTGAAAACAGGCTCACTCATGTACGACGACGAGAGTACGTGAAATCAATACAAGAACAAAAAAAGTGGTTTGACCAGACTGATTGCAAAGTTTATGATTGAGTGAATGGACATAAAACAATAAAACAGGCAGTTGGTAACAAGAAAAAAACCAACATCAAGTGTTTTATTAAAGTGTACTGAAAACACATAACAAACATTTAAACAAATCACATACAGACGAAATGGTATTTTTGCAAAAAATTTTACATAGCAAAATATATAAATAACGTTTCGTTTTAATGTGACTTGTATGTGCTGTTAAGTACAGTCATCACCAAAAATAAACGGCCGTCACAAAGTAGAGACAATGCAATTTGTTCTTGCTTAAGGTTGCTTTTGTTGTGCCCAACTGAAATAGTGCCATATTGAGTTTTTTTTATGCCAATAACGGTTCTTTTAGTTTACAATTTTTGTTTCGTCTTTTTATACCCTATACCACTATGTGGTTTGGGTATAATGACTTTGTGCTGCTGTTTGTAACAACCAAAAATATTTGACCTACACCCATCTTTAATTATACCGATCGAATCAGAATCACTATCTGATTCGATTAAACGATGTCCGTCCGTCCGTCCGTCCGTCCGTCTGTGTGTCCATGTAAAGCTTGTAATCAAACTGCAGGTCGCAAATATGAATATATTTTGATGAAATTTGGTATTAAATCTTTTATCGGCCATGGGATGAACACTATTGAAATTGGTGAGAATCGGTCCATGTTCAGACCTAGCCCCCATACAAATGACCCCTATGAAATCAACATATATTGCCATAAGATCCAAATTATCATACGAATCTTAGTCAAATTGGGTTTGTATGTATTTATTACATCCATTAATCAGTAGTCCAAAAATGATCCCTATTGGACAACTCTTAGTCATAGGCCCCATATAGAGCTGCTTCCCGATCTTCACTTAAATCTATCAAAAAACAAAAATATTGCACTGATTCTTCTCAAATTTTGTTTGTATATATTTTTGCAAAATACAGGAGACTTTGCCAACCATGGTCAGGATCGGTCCATTTTCGGGCCTAGTCCCCATATAGATATTTCATCCGATATGAACTTTTTCATATCTACAGCCGAAAAAATTAATAAAAATCCCACTCAAATTTGGTTTATGCTTATTTTCTATATCCAGTTAGTTGGGCCTGAGAGATAGGGTCTCTAAACGCATGGTATAGGGTATCGTATAGTCGGTCTAGACCGACTATAAGTTTCTTACTTGTTTTTTTTTTTTTGTAATGTTATAAAGAGTAAGAAATGATAAAGAAGATTTTGGAAAAACAACAGAATCGAAAAATACAGAATCGAACCTTGCGAGACGCCTATTTTTACTGGAAGCACATTTGATTATTGACCTGAACATATTGTTGTCGATTCGCTAAATAAGACTATACAAGACGAGTTTCGAAAGGACGGAAACTAAAAAAAAGTTCTTAGCTTCATGCAGAGTACTTCATGATTCACAGTATCGAATGCCTTCGAATGATCTAAGAGCACTAGAAATGCAATGTTACCATTATCAATATATCCACGAATATCTTCAGACACATTAATGAGGGCAGTTATGCAGCTATGTTTAGGACGAAAGCCTGATTGTCTTTTCAGTTTAAAACATTTAAGATCGTTCCCAGTCGTTTTATGATTTGATTGTTAATTCCAGTGATTCGAGTTACTGCCTCATCATTTTCACGTCCTCTGGCACGTCCGGTTGATGTGGTGGGTTCATCTTCCGCCAATGAATCCAGGAAGGTATCCTGATTAAGCCAGTCCTCGTATTTGGAGTTGGATTTCTGAATGCCTCGGCATACTTTCATCCATTTTGCCTTAATATTTGCATATGTCAGACGACGATTATTTATTACACTTTCGCTTCTCTGCAGATAATAGTATAAGCTTTCAAGTTCTTCTAAAGTAGCTTCCACGAAATCTGTTGGGGTGGTTGAGTTCCTAAACAAATCAAACAATTTCGAGTTGTTCAACGCCATGTTTTTAGAGTGTCAAAAATAATTTTCCACACTAGATGCAAAGCACTACATTTCTATTTTAAGTGCGTACCTGTTAATCTAAAAGAATAGTTTTATTTGTGCATCCGGTATATGTATGTACCTGAATTTACCAGGGATGCACGCAATACAATTTCTGGAACAACGTCTTTTTTACCTTCTTTTACCTCTAGCAGTTGAACAAAACATATTTTGAAAGTATGACAGACATAAAAAGATATACATTTCTTTATTTTCCATAAAAGTTGAAAAATAGTGAAAATAGCGATTTACCTAGAGAAACACAAAGCAAACAGAAAAATTTTCTATAATATACTGAATAAATACATAAATCAATAGAAACAAAAAAAAATCAGATTCTGATGATGGAAATTTTTGAAATTGTTCAAGATTTAAGGACTTTTTTTCGAATTCTGAGTTGAGTGTCTTATTTTCTTTTTTACTTAAAACTTCTTAAATATGGACCTTGCTGTTCTTAAATGTGCTACTATTTTTAATGAATTGTAAAAATAAAATTTGTTTTTTTTTTTTCATTTCTAGCCTCCGTGAGTGCCTTACGGAAAATGAAAATTTACGTTTGAGCAATCAACGTTTACAGGAAGAAATTAACACTTTACGTAGCAAACAAGAACATCTTAATAGCAACAACAACAACAATATATTATTAAATACAAATAATGATGCTTGTGAAATAACATTAAATTCTTTAAATGCAACATATGCAAATGTTCAACTATTTGCTCCAACATCTGCCAACAACAGCACAAACTTAGCTGGATTAGTGGGTCTGACAACAAATTCCAATGCCACCGCTACACCAACAGTCAATGTAACATATGCCAAACGTGAATTAATTATAAGAGATTATGTGGATTAGAGAGAATAGTGAATGGAGGCGAAAAAGGTGACATGAAAACGAATTAATTTTAAATTATAGACAGCAAAACAAACGATTTTAGAAATTTTTAGTCAAACGAAAAATTTATCGTAATTTTCGAATTTTATTTATTTGTTTTTGTTAGGTTAATAGTTTTTTCGGTTAAGTAGTTTAAAACAATTGTATACCTCTTAGGAAAATGATTCCTTTTTTATATTTTTAAATAGTTTTTTTTGTAGTAGTCTTAGTTATTTATTTTCAAGAATTTCAAATTTTTTTTTATAATATTAAGAATAGTTTATATATTTTTTGTTTTGTATAATTTTTATTTAATAACTTTTTTGTATATTAGATTTTTTTTGTATGGAATATATTTTTAATTTAAAAATATTTGGAATTTGGGTTTTATAAAAGAATTTTGTTTATGTTAAATAATTATTTTTTATTTTTATTTATTTATTTTTTTTGTTAACAGTTTAAAAAAGATTCTAAATCTAAAAACTTGTAGTTTTTATATGGTATTTTAATTCGAATTATGTGATTTTTTCCTTAATATATATATATACATATATATATATATTATTTTTTTGTTAAAAAAAATAGTGCAATAATTACAAAAAGAACATGTTAACATTATTATGCCTAACACAAAAAAAAAATGAACACACTTAATTAAACTTAACAATAAATAAAAAATGTTAAATTTTTACTAAATATATATATATATATATAACAAATGTTACACTTACACATATTAAACATAAAAATTATGAAAAAAAAAATAAAAACAAATTTTTCAAAAATTTACTTAGAATTAAAGCTAAAAAAGTAGTGCTTCCTTATGCAAAATTTTTATCTAAACTAAACTCTACAACTCTTTTTCTCTTACTCTTAGCAAAAGTTTAAATAAAAATCGGTTTCTCCTTTAATAAAATACTTGAATTTTTATCAAAAAGTTTTGGTTTTCTAAATCTTAAACTGTTTTTGAAATGGTTTGGCTAATCCATAATCTTTAATACGAAGAAAAGAAGAATTAAAATAAGATTAAAAACTTGAATTTTTTAAACAAATAAACTTAATTTATTAAAAGTATAGAATTACCAAATTAAATGGTCTTAAATAATTTTCAAACAAAAAGTTTATAATATGAATCAAGTAAAATCTGATTATCAGAAGTTTGGCTTTACAAATAAAGAATTATACAAAAATTGATTTTTACTTAAATCTGTTAAATCAAAATTTTATTTAATAATTTTTGTTTTTATTAAAAATGGAAAAAATAAATTACAAATTCCTTACAATCTAATTACAATCAATAAAATAACTTTTTAAACAGATTTTATAATAAAAATAGAAATAAATGAATTAAAAATAAGTTTTTTTACTTTTTTATTTAAAATATTTTTCTTTTTAATATAAATCAAAAAATATTTTTAGTTAAAAATTTTTTTGTCAAACAATGCTTGTTTATTTTTTTTTTTAAATTTTGTTTTTATTCAAAATAAAAAAAAAATAAATTAAAAATTCTAATTACAATCAATGCAAGGACTTGAAACTGATTTTTAAATTAAAAAATAAAAGTTTTTGCTTTTTTTATTTAAAATATTAAAAAAAAAAAGAAAAATTAAATCAAAAAATATTTTTAGTTCAAAAATTTTTGACAAAAATATTTGTTTATTCATTTTTTTAATGCAAAAGCAAAAAATATATATATATAAATTTTTGCTTAAAAATTTTCGTTTTCACTAAAAAATAAAAATTCAATGGAAGAACTTGAAACTGATTTTTTAATTAAAAAAAAAATTAAAGATAAAAGTTTTTGCTTTTTTATTCCAAATATTTTTTTTATAAAAAAAATTAAATTAAAATATTTGACAACCAATACCGGTTTATTTATTTGTTTGATGTTTTTGACAATTTGTCAAAGTTCTAATTACAATTAAAATTATATAAAAAAATATTTGGCAAAATTATTTGGCAAACAATACTTGTTTATTTATTTCTTTTTTAAATGCAAAAGCAAAAATTTTAGTTTTTATTAAAAAAAAAATAAAAAAAGAAATTAAAAATTCGTTATTTTGTGACAGCAAAAACAAACAAAAATTATAAATTTTTTGCTTAACAAATTTTGTTCTTATTAAAAAAAAAAGAAGAAAAAAAATTAAAAATTCCTAATTTTCCGAAAAAGTTTCAATAACCAAAAAATATTTTTAAACCAAAAATTTTTGTCAAACAATATTTTTTAACTGTTTTTTATTTAAAATGCAAAACCAGATACCAAAAATGTTTTTGATATTTTTTCGTAAAAAATTTAAAAGCTAGCAAATTTGTTTTCCTAAAAAAGAAATTGAAAAAATTTCAAAAATTGTATCAATTTTAGATTTTTTTTAAATATTAAATATAAGAACAGAAACCAAAAAAAAACTATAACATTTTTGTGAAAAAAAAAATTAATTGGAACTTAAATTGATTTTTTATTTAAAATTGGTTTAATTTTTTATATCTCATTAAAAATATATTTTAATCTAAAAATATTTTTAATGAAAAATTTTAATTAAAAAAATTACTTTTCTGATATTTTCACTTATTTTCTTTTTATTTTTTTGTTTATTATTTATTTTTTTATTTTTTTTTATTTTTTACTTTTTATAGAATAGAAACCAAAAAATTTTTAAATCAAAATCAGTGAATGATGTGACTTCAATACTTTATTTTAAAAAATTATGAATTTAAAAATATTTGTACTTAAAAAATCGTAATTATTTGTTCAGTAAAAATATATTTTTACTCTAAAAATTGTTAACTTAAATTTTTTATTATTTATTTTTTTATATAAGAGCCTAAACTAAAAATTTATAAATTGAAATTGAGTTATTTTGAAATTCCAAAATATTGTTACTCCAACAATTTTTTATTTAAAATACAAAACTAGAAACTTTATGCAAGAAAAAATTTTGAAGAAAAAATGTTTATTTTTTAACTTTTTTTTTGAATACATATTATTCTATTAAAAAACTGTATAAATTTTTTGACGAAAAAACATTTAATAGGACTTTAAATTGATACTTAAAATTTTGTATCAAATATCTGTGGTTTTCTAGAATAACCGCGTATGTCATAAAATCAAAATGTTTAGGAAAGCCAAAAAAAAACGTTATATTTGAAATTATGGGCTCGATATAAAGTTTTTAGAGCTTTTTATTTAACAGTCCTGTAGATATGGGCAATAAATACTTTATATAAAATTTTGAGTCGAATATCTTCAGAGAAATAGATCCTAGAGAAGGACGAAAAAAAAATATATAAATTACACTTAAAGTGTGTACAGATAAAACAACTTATGTCGACAAACGTCGTTTTCTTTCAAAAAGAAAACTATGAATGTAACCACCCATGTAGATATAAGTTGTTGCTTGAAAAATGGATTTTTTTGTTCGTCAACAAAAAGCTAACGGGACTTAGGATGAGAATATAACAACGTATCAAGAATAATAGTGACAAAAAATAACAGAAATAAACTTAAAAGTTTTTATAAGTGGTTATAAACTGAAAAATAATCCAAAATTATTTTGCATTTTTTTTTTTTCATTAATAACAACGTATGTCGCTACGTGTCGTTTTCTGAGAAAATAGTTTGTCAGCGATCAAACGTAGGTTGACATAAAGAAAAAACTCAGAAATGGTCAATATTTAAAAAAAAAATTTAACACATGTAAAGAGCGTTAAAAATTAATATATTTGGTATCGTTAACTCAAAACTGACAAGAATGGACATACACGGTTATTCCAGAAAACCACAAATATTTGTACTCAAATTATTTTTGCATTAGAAAATAAATTTAAATAAAAAACATTTTTATTTGAAGAATTTTCACTCAATCTTTTTACTGAAAAATATTGAATAGAACTAAAAAAAATTTTATTTTTTTTTTTAAATTGGGTTCAAAAATGTTTATACTCATTTTTTTTTTAAATTGATTTTACTTTTAAAGTATTTTTGCTCCAACGATTTTTATTTTAAATTTTTTAAGTTTTTTTTTTTTTGTTTAAAATATTATATGGAAGCGCAGAAACAAAAAAAAATTACACACAAAATTTATTTTTTATTTTAAAAAAATTTTGAATTTAAAAACATATGTACTCAAAAATTGTTTTATATTTTCAGAAAAAAAAAATTCACAAAAAATATTTTTTCATCAAAAACCGAAAAACAAAAATTGTTTGTGAAAAATATGAAATAAAAAATCTAAGATGGGACTGCATATCAATTTTTTACATAAAAACCATCTTGAATTAAAAATATTTATATCTAAAATATTTTTGTTTATTTTCTTTTTCTTAATATTTGTTTTAATTAGTTTTATTTAAATTATTAAATCAAAGAGCAGAAACAAAAAAAAAATAGAATTTTTTTTGGAAAAATTTATAAATTTTGTTGGAGTTGAAATATTTATTTGTATTTAATTTTTTTTCTGTTTTTTAAAATATTGTCTTGAATATATTTTTTACTAAATGAAGGAGCCGAAATAACAAAAAAAAAAGTTTGGTCAAAAAATTATAATTTTTTTGTAATTTTTTGCTACACTTTTTTTTTACTTTTTTATTTGGTTTTTATTTGATTACTTATTTTAATTTACATATATTTTATTAAGACATTTTTTGTAAAAATTTTGTTATGTAAAAAATCTTCGACTCAGTTATTCTTTTCACTTTTTTTCATCATAAATAAGCACAAATTACATTAGTAATGATATTTCATGATTCCGCAAAACCGATTATTCCGCTCCCACTAGTTAATACTCTTATTATTTTATATCTAAAATTTAATTTAAAGAATCTTCCAAACAAAATTGTGAATCTGTGAAACAATAAAGTTTAAAACACAAAAATTAAAGTAAAATTGAAAAAAAAAACAACACATGTTAACAACAAACCAATTAAAAATTTGAAATAAGAAATTATTGTTATTTAAATATTCAAAAAAAAAAAATAATAATTTTGCTAAATAAATATTAATGTACATGTAAAGTAAATATATACAATAAATTATATAATATGGTATATCATAAATTGTTATAAAATTTTACATAAAAAAATTGTTAATGCAAATTACATACTAAAATAAAAAACAAACAATAAATTGTTTTAAATATTTTTTGAATTTATAACCATTGAAAAGTTTTGTTTTAGATAAAATAATAAATATGAAATTAAATAATGAAAATTTGAATAGAAACAAATTAATTAAAAAAGCTCTTAAAAAAAATAAATAAATTGTTTATACATAACAACAAAATTAATCTAAATATTTAACAAAAGTAAGGGTTAAGCCATTAAACACTTAGATTAATTAATTTTATTTTTTAAACAATTTCTGAGTTTTTATTTATATAAGGCTCATAAATTTAAACACTAATAATTTTGGTTCTTTTAATAAAAGTGACTTTTTAAGATTAATTAATTAAAATATTCATATTAAAAAATATATTTTAAAAAATCGAATGAGTTTTCTGAATATTATTGTTATTATGTTAATGTTTTCAATTGTCAATTATTTTATTTCTTGCTATTAATCTCTGTGTTTAATTAAAAACACTACCCTAACTAAAAAAATAAAACTTTAAAATTGAATTGTAAACAAAAATATTAATCAAATCATGTTAAATACTTAAAAATTAAAACATATAAAAACGTTTGAAGAATGTTAAAAAAAAAACAAATAAAGTTTTAACATTTGTAAACAAATAATATAATTAAATTATTTATAGAAAAAAAATTATTTGATTTTATAAGAAATATTTAAAAAAAAAATTCCTAAATAAAATAATAAAATATTATAACTAATTACAAAAAAAAAAAACAATTATACATATAAAAGTATTTAAATAATAAAAAAACCCTCATATAAACAAATTCAAGTTTAATTAAATAAAAATGAATTTTAATTCAATTAAATAAAAAACAAAAATAGTTATTTTATTTATTAACAAACTAGCTGACCCGGCAGACGTTATCCTGCCTAAAATTTTATTTAATGCTAGATAGATAACATTTTTTTAGTTCAATGAAAAAGTTATCTACTATAAGTGTGCGGGGATTTACTTATAATCCAAAGCGTTGTAGACAATGAAAGTATGCTTTATTTAGGTTAATAAATTAATCTTTATTAAATTAACAGATATATCTTAAATCACAATTCTCGGTAGCTATGTAAACATCAAAAATAATTATTCATATTTTTACTATCAATTATGGCAGTTGAAAAAAAATAAAGATTAATCTCTCAGCGCAATAAAGTGTACAATATTCTTGGTTAGTCCGTCTTTAGCCAACACAAACAAACTGGATGGTTTTCCCATGCGAGAACATGCCACATATAGTTGTCCGTGGGAAAAGCATGGTGTTTCCAAATCTAAGCCACATACAGAGAATGTCTGGCCTTGTGACTTATTGATCGTCATAGCGAATGCCAATCTAATTGGGAATTGAGTGCGGCCTCTTGCGACTGTGATTCACGTAACTGCGCCATGTTCGCACGCACATCTGCATTGCTTTCTTGGATTTGTTCGCTAGATCTTCGTGCTCGTATATCTTGCACGACTCTAGAATTGATTGTTCGACGACTCAAATTGAACCTTACGCGTCTTGTTGGCAATCTTTGTTGATTTCGTTCGTCTCGCGGCCCTTGCGATTGTGATTCACGTGCTCGCATATCCCGCACGGCTCTATAATTATTTGTCCGATGACTCAAATTGGAGCCTTGGCGTCTTTTTGGCATTGCTGACTGTACATAGAACATATAATTAAATGAAGTTATATTACTTACACTGTTAGAAAATATTTGTTAGATTTCAATTAAAATTTAACTTACATTATTTTATTGATGCAAACTTATTTAACTGAATAATTAGAAAAAATGGTTTTATGCCAATTATTTTGGACGGTTTATTTTTCTTAATGAAAATAATTTTGCTTTACTGCAAATGTATAAAAATTTTTGTGAAGTTTTTTTTTATTTTCCGTTTATCTTAACAGTTCTGATCACTCGGAATCTAAGAATAAAAATAACAATAAAAAGTTGAAAGTTAACTAATGTATAGAATATTTTTTAAACTTATATTATAGGTAAACCTCTTATCTACCGTACCCTTTTTTGAACTACCTGTCTAAAAAAAAAATTTTCTTAAATTTCAATTTAAATTTGTAAGGAATTTTTCTAAGAAATTTTTATTTGCTTTTTATATTTACTATTTTTAAACTTATATTATAGGTAAAACCCTTAACTACCGTACCCTTTTTAGAAGTACCTGTTTAAAAGTAAATTTTCTTAAATTTCAATTTATATTATGGGTAAACCCCTTACTTACCGTATTCTTTTTTAAACTACCTGTCTAAAATGACGTCAAAATGACGTTTAAACGTGATTTCGCTTGTAATGTTAATGCCGTATACAACAAAATTTCAGGGCTCTGGTTATCATAGAACTCCAGATATATGATATTAAAAATTCACTCTGTATGGGAGGTGCTACGCCCACTTGAGATATAAAAAAAATATAGCTGTTGTCCGATTCTCAGACCTACCCAATATGCACACAAAATTTCATGAGAATTGGTCGAGCCGTTTCGGAGGAGTTGAACTTCAAAAACTCACTTTGCAGTGGCCCGTTACCGCCCATTTTTGGCAAGACTATTTAAATTCATACTCTTACATCCGAAACAAAATTTCAAGACTCTGGCTATCATAGTACTCCAAATATAGAAAAAATTAAAAAGAAAAAAATTTAAAAAAAAAAATTTAAAAAAAGAAAAAATTTAAAAAGAAAAAAATTAAAAAAAAAACAATTCAGAAACTTAAAAATAAATTGAAATAAAAAGTTAAAAAAAAAAACAATTTGAAATATTTAAAAAATAATAATTAAAAAACAATTAACCACCGTTTGTACTGCTGCCACCGTTGGCATCGCTTCTACCGTTTCCTCCGCTTCTATGTCTTGCACAATTTCCACATAATATTTTGTATGTAATTAAAACTTACCTTCTTCTCCTTCTGCGTCCTCATCTTCGATAAAATCGAAGTACGACTGAAGGTCCCTCATTTTCTTCGCTTCAGCCAGCCGAAGTTGATGGCATATCATACGACATCTTTCGTGCTGGAAATAAAAAATTATATTTGTATTAATTTTGTAATAACTTTATGTTTACTTTTAATTAAAATATAGACAAAAAAACCTTGAAAAAGTCAACAAACCATTGACGAAACATCGGTTAAATATGTAATAAATTGTTTTATTTACATTAAAACGTTAGGCCTTATTATCTTTTATAAAAATCACTGAAAGATATTTCATTTAAATAATAATAATAAGAAGAACAATTACAACTTACTTTTGTCTTCCTTTATGCTGAAGGAGGTGGGCGGCGTGGCACGCACCAGGCTGGTTTCTGGTATCTCTTCTTGTGTCCCTTTTGGGAAGAGGAAGGATAAGACTTCCATATAATGGAGTTTGAGCAAGCGTTGAGCATTGCTGCGCATTTCCTCTTCTCCCGAACGTAACATCTTTAAAAGTTTCCTATTCTTGCTTTGGTATTTCTTTACCAGTCCTTGTACACAATATCTCTTGCGATTTTGTTAGTGAAATTGTTATCCGTAGACTTCCAAATGCATTGGTGTTTTTGGTACATTTGGATGAATTCTATTGCCCAGGTTTTGTTTTCTCTCTTCCGCTTAGTTGACATGGTGAACGATTGGATGTTGTTTCACTTTTAATGAATAAATCACGCACGCACTCGCTATTTATTGCAAAATCTATTGCTTTGAATTGTAACACTTGCAAGCAATTGTAGCGTAAGTCATAAAAAAGTGACAGTAAAAAATGGGAAAAAATTTTTTTTGGCTTTTTTTTTATTGAGACTCATTGTGTTTTTACGCAAAGCATCCAAAAAAAAAAAAATCATAGCGAAAAGGATTGTGCATTGACACAAATTGGTTCGCGAATTAATGGATGCAAAACTACATTAATGGATGCAAAACTGCATTAATGGATGCAAAACTGCCTAACAATCAACAAGTGCATTTTATGATGGAAAATTGTGTTTGTGTCTAGTCATTTGAAAAAAAAACAAATGTGTCTTTTATGACGCTGAAGTGGGTTTTTCGTCAACGAAATGACAAGAAAATTGCAAGAAAAAAAACTATTTAGAACAATTTCAACGCAAAGAGCTGTACGCAGCTTGTTAAGTCTGCGTTCACACTAGGCAATTTTTGTTGCGCAATTCTTGAGTTTGCTGATGTTTGCGGTGAGGGGAATAAAAAGGGAAAAATAATTGCCGGTTCTCGGCTATTTCAAGCAATTCTCTCATTCGCTTTTTTTTTTTGTTGAATATTTGGCATTTCTTTTCATTCGGTGTTTCGCTTCTTGGTGTGAATAATTCGTAATTATTGTTTACTTTATTAAAATGGCCTTTAAATGGAATCGGGACTTAATTTTTTTCTTTTGAATTCATTTTTCAACAAAACCAATTAAATAAATTTATGTATGTATGTATGTATTTAATTTTATTATTGTTCTTTACGCCTAGAGCACAAATGTCAAATTATAAGAAATTGTCGTGTGTGGACATAAAAGCAATTTCAAAAGAGAATTGCCAAAAAGTTGCGCAATAAAAATTGCCTTGTGTGACCCCCGACTTTGCGGTGAGGGGAACAAAAAGGGAAAAATAATTGCCGGTTCTCGGCTATTTCAAGCAATTCTCTCATTCGCTTTTTTTTTGATGAATATTTGATCTGATTCGATCGGTATAATTAAAGATGGGTCTAGGTCAAATATTTTTGGTTGTTACAAACAGCAGCATAAAGTCATTATACCCAAACCACATAGTGGTATAGGGTATAAAAACAGAAAATAAATTGTATATAGAAAATGGGCGCAAAAGTAGGCATGGCTGATAGGAAGTACATGGTAACCTTGCCTGAAATACAGAGATTGTGCTTACCAAATTTCTGAGAAATCCGTTGAAAAATAAAAATTTGTATTGCGAACAAATATACCAAAAAACAAAAAATGAATTGTATATAAAAAGTGAGCGTAAAAAGAATCAACAAAATTTACGAATATCTAGATGCAGATTAGAAACAACCAAGCAAAGAATAGAGTATATGGGTGGTTTCGAATATAATAATTCGCCTGTAATATTAAAAACAATTAATAGAATATCTCATTTTAAAGCTGAACTTAAAGATCACTTACTTCGAAATCTTGAAACGCTTCTTTTGTAAATATGTAAATATGTAATAACTTTTATTTATTTTTTTTTTCTCTTATTATAAGCTGTAATCTGAGTTTTTGCCAGCGTGCTTACTTAATAAATAAAAAAAAAAAAGAAATTGGCATGGCTGATAAGAAGCATATGGTGACCTTACCTGAAGTACAGAGACCGTGTGTAACAAATTACAGAGAAATCCATTGAAAAATAAAAATTTGTATTGCGGACAAATATACCAAAAAACAGAAAATGAATTGTATATAAAAAGTGGGCGCAAAAGTAAGCGTGGCTGATAGGAAATACATGGTAACCTCACCTGAAGTACAGAGATCATGGGTACCAAATTTCTGAGAAATCCGTTGAAAAATAAAAATTTGAATTGCGAACAAATATACCAAAAAACAGAAAACGAATTGTATACAAAAGTGGGCGTCAAAGTAGGCATGGCTGGTAACAACCATATGGTGACCGTCCGTGGACTGTAGTGATCGTGTTTACCAAATTTCAGAGAAATCCATTGAAAAGTTGATATTTGTGTAGCGAACATATATAACAAAAACAGAAAAGGAATTGTATATAAAAAGTGGGGGCAAAAGTAGGCGTGACTGATAGGAAGTACATGGTAACCTCACCTGAAGTACAGAGATCGTGTGTACTAAATTTCTGAGAAATCCGTTGAAAAATAAAAATTTGTATTGCGAACAAATATACCAAAAAACAGAAAACGAATTGTATACAAAAGTGGGCGTAAAAGTAGGCGTGGCGGTAAGAATCATTTGGCGGCCTTTTCTGGAGTACGAAGATCGTGTGTACCAAATTTCAGAGAAATCCGTTGAAAAAATAAAAATTTGTATAGCGGTCAAACAAACAAACAAACAAACAGAAGATGAATTTTATATATATAGATTTACGCAAAATTCCGCCTTTGTGTGAAGCTTTTTACCAAGCTCCAAATTGCAATAAAATCTTTCTCATGATACGTATCCATAAAAGAGTTACAATCAATGGAATATCTACAAGATAAAAACTAAGAAATTGTTTTAAAATATAACTGCCAACAAAAATGAACAATAATGAAAACTGCACGAAAGTTGTAAAATGTTGAGATAATAAAATTGTACGATTTTTTGCCATCACCTACATTGTTGAAGTTATCAAAACTCTGCAATTCTTCAGCATATGATTGATTGATGTATAACTAGAAAAAATATGACTCATACGTAATTAATTTTGTTTATTATGATTTTAAGTATAGTTTAATTATTTTTAATTAAATTACTTGGCATTTCAAATATGTAACCATTCAGTTAAGTTATTGTTATAAAATGTTATATAAATAAAACACATTTTAAATCATATTACTGGTATTAAAATCTTCATATATTGAGAAAAATAACTTTTATGGCGACCTATAAAAAGTATATATATAATATGATTTAAAAAATGTACGGATAAATATAAAATATTGATATAAAAATCCAGGTTTATTATCTTTTAATAAAACAAAATATCTTAATATAAAAAAAAAATAAAATGTTAAATGCATGTTCGCCATAATTGTAATTTGACTGAAATAATGACTGATGTTAATGTGGCCATTGCTTTTATTAAATCTATGAGTTATGGCATTATTGATAACTTAATTTATTTATAGCCACATATTATTGTGTCAATCAACAACTTAGTATATAAAATAATAGCATGAATAATAACAATCAAATGCACTTAAAAAAAGGTTCAATTTAAATACGAACCAAGTTTTGTAATATTATTGAGGCCATTCGCTGGCTATGTGGTTTATTTTTCATTTGATTTTACAAAACTATTAATTTTTTTGTGTTGATTTTGTTTACACCAATATTTGATTTTATTTAATTTTTTACTTAAGAGTTGTACGCAACTTGTTAAGGAATCTTAACAGAAAATTTTCATATATTTCCTAAAAAAAAAAAAGCACAAAAGTACCTTTCGTGCAACGCTAGCAATCAGCTGTTTTCTGTCATTATTAAGAATTGTGAAATTGAAAACAAATCAATTCTTCGGTTCTGCTTTATTTGGCCTGCTTAACGCTTTTTAAGCTCAGTATCAAAATTACCCATCCGTTTCTTGTGTTTCTTTGCCGAATTTTGTTCGTTTTTTCCATGTTTGCAACTGAAAAATAACTTTTAATTTTTTTAGCATATTACATTTTGTTTATGCTTACCTCTCCTGTCAAAATTTCGTTCAGAAAGAACGAAAAATTTGATATTCCTGCTCGAAGCCAGGGTTGCCTAACTTAATTTACGTCAAAAAAAAGTGGTAAAAACAATACTACTTTTTTAAAAAGCTGCGGACTATCAACAGAAATTTTTTGACAGAAAAATTCCTTAAGCATTTCTGAAGCGTTTTTTTATATGAAGTTTTTGATTCCTTAGCAAGCTGCGTACAGGCCTTTAAGTCATAAAAAAGGGTCAATAAAATTTTGAAAAAAAACCCATTAAGCCTCAACTTAAAGAAATGATTGTAAATATTATTTATATTGACACTTATTGCAAAATAACAGTGGGTTATTATGATAATGTGTGCAAAACATCGCAAAAAACCGAAACAATAAAAAGAGTATGTAATTTTAGAAAAGGTCAATAGAATTTGTATAAGGATTAATAATGATATTTTTAGAAGTTACAACAGTGTAACATTTATGGTGTTAAATTGTAACAAGTGTTACTTTTATGATGATAATTAGTGTTTGTGTCTTTGTTACAATCTTTTATTAAAATGAAAAGCAGTCAATAAAACTAATTGTAAACAATTTCAACTTAAATCATAAAAAGGGACAATAAAATTTTAAAATATTTGGTAACTGCAAACAATTTCAACGTAAGTAATAAAAAAGGGGGCAATAAATTTTTAAAATATTTAACTTTTGCTGTGGATTATTGCAGGTAGTAAATCGTAGTAAATGTAATATTGAAAAAAATAGCAAACACGGTAATAAAACACTGTAGTAATTACAACTAAAAAGGATTAAATTATAGTACCTGGTTACCTAAATACATTCTGTAATATGTATAAAAGAAAATTTTAACAATTGTAATTTGTTTTGCAAACAATAACATAATTTAAGTAAAATTTTTTTCTTTTTAACAAAATTATTTATTACACATTTATTAATAAAGTTTTTAGTTTTCTTTTTTTTTTTATTAAAGATTAAATTATAGTACCTGTTTCTTATACCTAAATACATTCTGTAATATGTACAAAAGAAAATTTTAACAATTGTAATTTGTTTTGCAAACAATAACATAATTTAAGTAAAATTTTTTTCTTTTTAACAAACATTTATTAATAAAGTTTTTAGTTTTCTTTTTTTTTATTCATTTTTTAGCTCTTTGGGATAACCATGCTATGCCGGAAGGTGCAAAAGGTCGCCGTTGCTGCTGCGAACTTAGTTTTTCGAAGCGCTACAAACGGAATGACAAACCTATATAAATCCTCCGCTACTAAGGTCTAGAGGGTATAAAAAGGCCCTTTTCAGGGGCACAAAATATACAAAAGGCCCTTTTCAGGGCCACCACATAAATTCAAAAAGAGATTTTTTTGTTACTGCTTTTTTTTATAAAATAAAGGCAATGATTGATATGACGAATTCATTTAAAAGCAAAAACTTCCTAAATATAAATAAAAAAAACTTTGTGTAATCTTAAAATAAATTTCATTTTCTTTATTACAAATTATAATATATAGCTCTTTTTTAACAATTTCAGTTCCATATTTTCTCCTGCTACATTTTTCCTTTATTCTGTTTTTAAACACTTTGGCAACCCTCAAAATAGCTGCTCATCGCAACTCTTCTTCATGAACATTTTGAGATCTGCCACTCTTGTTCATAAATAAGTCCAATGTTCACATGAACATTCTGAGAACTGTCACTCTTGGATAGTCAGTTTATGATGAACAAATTTCATTTTGCACATCCTCTTCTATATATGATTCTTGGTAATACTTGAAACGAAAAATAAATGCAGTTGTCAACTTTTAGGCCGTTGTGTAATGTTACTAATGTTGTATTGCTGTAATAGCAATGACAGGTCTCCACCCACAGCTAATATGTCACTCACGCTATTTTCATTTAATAGTTTGGTTTCTTAATAGTTTCTTTTATTTGAATAGAAAACTCAAATATTTATTTTACTTTTTTCCACTTTTAAATAACACACTCCGTTAAGATTTTATTTGTAAATTGCTTTAAAGAAGTTTCTAGATTAATAATATCACTATTTTATAACTTATAAAGTCGTTTTTTAACAGAAATTTCACTTTTAATATGGAGATTCAAAAAACACGTCTGCTTGTAGCTAACTATACTCTTGTATTCTCCGCTTCATATTTACGTGAAATCCCCATTTCTCTAACACTATTTATTAAAAAGATATTAATATTGTGACCACAGATATATAAAAAATTTATGATAACAATAAATATTTGTGTTTTCTTCGACCTTTTTGTTGTTATTAATTTATACATTTATTGAGCTTGAGGTCAATTTTGGAATCATAGCTGACATTATTATGGAAGATCTCCTGAAAACATGTATTGAGAAAATGGAATATAAACCAAGATTGCTAACAAAATACGTTGACGATATATTTGCAATTGTTGTTGGTACCAAAAACCTACGTCATCAGGTCGTATAATAAATTTCTTTTCAAGTCAGCCGAAAAATATTATTATGAACACTGCCAATAATTTGATTAAAAGAGTTCTCACTATCAGTGATAAACAATTTCATAAGAAAAATATTAATAAAATAAAAGAAATTTTAATAAACAACGCTTTTCCAAAAAACATTATAAAAACCTATTAAAAAGCCACCAAAACACCGCAATTAGACATGAGGAAACACCTATGATTTACAAAGCTTTAGCATATATACCAAAAATTTCGGAAAGAATAGGAAAATCGAGGCTATATAACGAGAACAAATTCAAAATTGCATATACGACGAGTAACACGTTACAACACCTTTTTTCAAATGCAAAAAGTAAAATAAAAAAATTGGAAAATTCCAATGTTATTTACAAGATAAATTGTACTGGCAACGATAACGACATATGCAAACAAGTATATGTAGGAACAACAAAAAAACAAATTAAAAACGAGAATATCCGGACACAGATCAGATCTAACGAATAGAAATAAATCAATGACACCAAAAACTGCACTAATGGCCCATTGTGCAGAAAAACATCATCTCCCAAACTTAGATGAAATAGAAATTTGTAATGGTGCGGTTGGGGTGGAATTTCCGCTTCCGTTTCCCTGAGCCTTTACGGGTCGCACGTGCTGGCAGGGGGCCTAGCTCGCCGGAGGGGTGGGATCTTGTTAAGACCCAGGGAAACCGCACTACAGATATTCACGTGCGATTTACAAAAAAAACTGTAAAAAAAACAAAACGGTCGATAAATGGATGGATGGCCATACTTACCTTGGGATTGGGGACGAGGTGTTCTGCCCCTTTTGCCCTCCCTACCTTGTTACCTCTACTCCCACTTATATGATAAGAAAATTTGGTTTGGTTTGGTTTTCTACATTGGGATATATAATATTTATTTAACCTTCATTAGGTTTTTAATTTTAATTTTAAATTATTTTTCGTAACATTTTAATTTTTCTTTTTTTTTTTTAATAATAAAGTAACATTACCGCCATATGGTTGTAGTTGTTGAGGTACAGATGAAGCTGCTGCCGCCAGACGCCGTGGTTGTGTCTCGCCATATGCCATTGGAAAAATTGGCCATAGCTGCATTAATAATGATATTGTTGCTGATTTCAATACAAAATGTGTATATGGAGATATGAGTAGACACCAAAGAACTATTTATGCGACTTGGTTGTATAAGCTTGATTGGTTTATGAGGTAAACTTTAATTTAATTCCTTAATTTAGTTTAATCAACTTGTGTTGTTTTATATTTTTATTTTATTTTTCAATTATTTGTTTTTTAAACATTCTTTTCTTTTCTTAACATTAGTCTCTTTTTTTAATTCATTAAACTTAACTTTACTTTTATGTCTTTTATTTTAATTTCTCAAGTCTTAAACTATTTTTTTTTATCTTATTTTTTTTCTGAAAACTTTCACTTTAATGTTTTTTTTTTAAATTTTAAATTTCCTAAATCTTAGGGCTTATTTTAAAACTTTACTTGCTTTCTTAAACTACATTTTAATCTTAATTCTTAAGAGGGTTTTTCCCCAACCTTTACTTTCACAAATCAAATTTCAACTCTCTTTTCAAAAATTATTTTCTTTTTATTCAACCTATCTTCATTCATTCATTCATCTCAAGATAAAAACCTGTTTCAAAAAAACTCGTAATCATTCATTGAGACCATTCACACTCATTCATAATACGCTCTAGCATTGAAAACACGCTCACTCATCAGGGTTGTCAGATTTTTTTGAGCTCCATCGCCAAACCGGATGTCAAAAATCGCCAAAACTCGCCAAAAGTCAAATTTGTTCAGTTTTTGTTAATTTTATTTTTTTTTTTTATTATTTAAAAAAAATAAAATTTTGTTTACACAAAAAAGCTAGTATAATATTTAAGTCAAAAATCGCCAAAAAAAAAAACTGGAAAAAAACTAAAAAATTGCCAAAAGTAAATTTAGTTTAGTTTTTGCTAATTTTTTTTATTTAATTCATAAATATTATAATTTAGTAAAATATATACACATTTACATCCTCTTTTGTCTTTTTTACTGCTAAAAGAATTTTAATACTTTTTAAAAAGAGAGTTAGAGTTTTATATATTTAAATTACATAAAAATGGAGATCATATGATCAGTTAAAAAAAAGTAAAATTAATTACATAAGTAAATAAGATCGTAAACTTCAGCCTCATCGATTTCATTATTTGTGCCTTGACTTTTATACATATTATTTGAATTGAATTTTTTTATCATTTCATTAGTCGATGTAAAAAAATTGCAGCACAATTTGAGGGTCTAAAAGCTCATATTGAATTTTATTTCGTAATCGAGTTTTGGTATAATTCATTATGGAAAAGACCCTTTCAGCGCAGGCATTACTGGTTGGAACAACCAACATATTAATAACGGCCAAAGATATTTCTTTAAAATGGTACATACCTGCTGCATCATGATAATCAAACACTTTTGGCCAAAAATCAAGTAAATTTGTTGGAATTTCGTTATTAAAATAACTTTTATGAACAGAAGTTTCCCCATTGAGTTTCATACACGCCCATTGGTACATTTGGATCCATAAATGTTTTTAATGTTTCTTGAATAACGCCAAATTTAGTTTGAGATAATGAATTCGAATCATGTAAAAAAGGTTACCAGACTATTTTTTTTTTTAATTAGTAATGATAACAAAAACCGACAAACTATTTAAAAAAATCACTGAAATAATATAAATGGTGAAAATAGCCAAGAAAATCGCCAGTTACATCATAAATCGCCAAAAAATCGCCATGTCGCCATATGGAAAATCCCGACGCCAACCACGTTTCAAAATCGCCATGTATGGCGTGAAATCAATACAAGAACAAAAAAAGTGGCTTGACCAGACTGATTGCAAAGTTTATGATTGAGTGAATGGACATACAACAATAAAACAGGCAGTTGGTAACAAAAAAAGACCAACATCAAGTGTTTTATTAAAGTGTACTGAAAGCACAAAACAAACATTTAAACAAATCACATACAGACGAAACGGTATTTTTTTTTGCAAAAATTTTACATGGCAAAATAAATAACGTTTCGTTTTAATGTGACTTGTATGTGCTGTTAAGTACAGTCATCACCAAAAATAAACGGCCGTCACAAATTTTACAAAGGGAGGACAAATACAACAAACAGTACACACTCGAAATGCTGCATATTATAAATATACATAAAGAGAATAGAATGAATTACAAAACTGACACTGATAATTGCGCTCAAAGCTACCGGCATAAATAAATACAGTAGAATCGCGATAATTCGTACCCCGATATTCGAAAATCTTGACAATTCGTAACAAACTGTCAGTCCCTTGAGAAAATTCCAATAATTCGTAATATTTCCATATAGTTTGGTCCCTATATTTCGTATTTTTGTTTTTTAACAAGCAATGCAAAACCTCTTATAAATCGTAATTGATTGTTTAAACCCTCATATAATTCGTAATGTAAAGGCAAAATTATTAAGAATAACGTTTCGAAAAAATTAGCTGCATATGTTATTACCGTTACTTTGAACAATGGAAATTTTTGTGCTTTCTATTGATTAGTTTTTTTGTAAACGTCGCATAAACATGTCACGAAAGCGTACTCATATAAACTTATCTGTATTGAAAAAACAACAAATTATTTCAGCTATTGATAATGGAGCAAAAAACATGAAGTGGCTAAATAATTTGAAATCGCTCCATCAACACTTACTTCAATACTGCACAAGAGAGAATTTATATTGCAAGCAGCTTCGAATAGTAAAGTCAAGCGTCAAAAACAACCTGAATTCCTAGAAATAGAGAAATCTCTTCTATTATGGTTTACGTAATATCGGCAGTCTAATATTCCTGTGGGCGGCCCATTATTAATAGAAAAAGCGCAGTTTTTTGCCAAAAAAAATTAAACTTAAACAATTTCAAAGCAAGCAGTGGTTGGCTTGACTGGTTTAAAAAGCGGAACAATATTTCGTTTGATGATGGTATTTGTGCAGAATGGAGAGAAAAACTAAAGGAACTAATAAAAGACTGCGATGCCAAGGACATCTTTAACGCAGACGTGACTGGCTTGTTCTATAAATGCCTTCCCGATCGCACATTTTGCTTAAAAAATGAAAAGTGCAACGGTGGTAAGCACAGCAAAGAAAGAGTTACTTTATTATTTGCTGTAACTATGGACGGAACCGATAAACTAAAACCACTACTCATTGGAAAATCAGCAAAACCAAGGTGCTTCAAAAATATGCACAGTTTTCCAATGCATTATCGTCACAATAACAACAGATTTATTTAATGAATGGCTCCAAATCGTGAACAAGGAAATGCAAAGTCAAAATAGGAAAATCATTTTATTCTTAGACAATTGCACGGCGCACAATGGGTCCCCATTTCTTAGCCACATAAATCTAATTTTTTTACCACCAAACACGACATCTTGACCAGGTTATAATAAAAAATTTCAAAGCTCTATATCGCAAAGAATTAGTTACCAACTTGGTAGATTGTATTGATGATAAAAAAGACTTCAAATTTACACTTTTTGATGCAATGCAAATTTCTTATAAATCGTGGTAAAGTACCAGCAAGTTATGTATTCAAAACTGCTTTCGCGCTTGTGGTTTCGCTAAAGATGTAATCCATGATTTGCCGGAAGATGAGCAATTAAACATAGGCGACTTATGGAGTCGTGTTTCTTGCAATTCTCAAAATACTGTTTACTTTGAAGAGTATGCAAATGTTGACAATGACGTGGCTATTGCAGGAATGTTGGGAGATGAGGACATTTTAGAACAAGTGATAATTGGCGACAACGAAAGTGATGACGATGATAGCAACTTATGACGCATAAGGAAGCAAAATCCAACCTTCAGCAATTGCTTTTCTATTTTTCAAATCATGATGTTAATGATAACGTTTTTGATTCTTTGGTAATTTTAGAAAATTTTCTGGACAAAATACGCGAAAAAAGCCTTAAACAACACAAAATAAGACTTTTTTAAAGCATAATTTTTAATTATATTGTTTTTTTTTTTTAATTTTTAAATGGAATAACTGTTTTTGTTTTTATTCATTAGTTCTTAATAAAATTAGAGTAATAAGTAAGTAAATACGTCTATGTACATAAATAAATAAATATGGAACCATAACTAAAATAAAAGCTCCTTTAATTCGCAACTTTTTTTTTATTTACCTCTATAAATCGAAATCTCAACAAATCGTAAACACCCCTAATTCGTAAAAAATTGGTGGTCCCCTGCGATTACGAATTATCGCGATTCTACTGTACAACAATTAGTACAATATGAAATGTAAAAGCACAAGGGTGCATTTTTGTTAATTTTAATTATTGTTACTCGTGTCTTATTGTTTTTTGTTATTATGTTATTAACGTTCTGTGTAATATGTTTTTAGAAATTATATTCCTGAAGATGCTATCCAGCGGATAGCGAAATATTGAATTAATAAAAAACAACAACAAAATTCCAAAATTGGCCTCAAGCTCAATAAATGTATAAATTAATTTATGATAACAAATAATTTTATAAGAGCCTAAAGGTATGCTAATCAATTTTAGGCAATTCACAATTCCACAATTATATTGAAATTTGATGAATTGTGAATTGGCTAAAATTGATTTGCATACCTTTAGGCTCTTATAAAATTATGTGTTATTAATATTTTATTTAATATATTTTTAACACATATTATACACAAATTTTAAAATTCTGCACTTCTCCTCCATATGAGCTATAACTATGCCAATTTTCACACTCCTCCGCGCCCGCATTATGCTTATAAAGGGATGAAAATATTTTCCTTTACGTATTAATACACAGATTTTTATGTTATCATATCGAGACAAAAAAATGAAAATAATGTTCTTTTAAAATTACAAATAAATCCTTTCGAAAGAAAATTATTTTGACACATAAATATTACATTCAGAAATTTTTTGTAGTAATTCGTGCAGTTGACAGTAGTAGTTAATTTTTACTGTAATTGTACTTATTTAACTATGAGCAAATGTTAATTAACTTTATTTAAACCGTTATTAGAAGAATAACTAAACATAAATACTATGTACTGTAACAAAGAAATTATGTAGTAATTTTCAATTTATGAAAAATAATTATAAAACAAGCATTTATTGAAGTTATAACATTATTTTTATACCCTCCACACCACTGTGCAGAGGGTATATATCAGTTCGTCATTCCGTTTGTAACGCATCGAAAAATGCACTTGCGACCCCATAAAGTATATATATATTCTTGGTCCTTATAACAACACGAGTAGATATAGTTATGTCCGTCCGTCCGTCCGCCTGTTGAAATAGCGCTCATTCACAAAACAGCCAATTTAACTGAGTAAAGTTATGATTATATTGTTTGTCATTACTTCAAGCAGGTTTCTATTGAAAATGGGGTACATCGAGCATCATTGTGCCAAAAATGCTAAAAATGCAGCGTGTTTGTAGTAATAATTAAGTATTAAATTTGATAAAATTTTTTACTTTTCAAATATTTTGTTTAAATTTGTTATAAATAGTACGATAAGTCCAGATATTAATGTAAACGAATAACCCATGTGGAGGGCTTCAAAGATTCGGTGCAGCCGAATTTCACACTCTAATTGTTTTAACTTTCTGAGTCGATTTAGCGATGACCGTCCGTCCATCAATCTGTGTGTTCATGTAAACACTGTAATCAGACTACAGGTCGCAAATATGAAATTTGAATTTTGGTGAAATAATCAGCCCTGTTCTTGAAACCACTATCAATATTTTTTCTCGTTTTTCTCGTTTTAATTCACATAGAAAAGGCTTTGTGAAATCAAAACAAATGCCCTTTTTTTTACTAAGCAGGTCTTAAGAGATAAAAAAACTAAATGATATTTAAACTCTAACATGTTTTTTATTGAACCTTGGGATTATTTTAAAAAATTAGACATTAATTTTATGAAAAAAAAACGATTTTAAAAACGTCTACATTTTGTGCTGATTTAAAAAAAAACTCGTAATAAGTGGTCGATGTTAATAAAACACACTTTTGGAGATGATGTTGTTGTATAACTATAATAAAAACTTTTTATTTACACAATCTATTTTCCATTATAATTTTTACAATTATAACATAGATTCTTTATGCACTAATTATTGCAAATAAAGGAATTAAAAAAATTTTTTTCATCAAATCACATATTTTTTTTTGCATATGTTCGAAACAGTAGTGATGCCAGTCAAATCCAATTTATTTGAATATCGAAATTTTTTTTGGTGATGCCTAATTTTTTAACAATAGAAAAGTCAGTTTTAATTGAATGAAATTGAAGAACAAAAACAATTAAATGAACAAATAAGTTGCTATTTTAAAAGAAAATATTTTTCTTTATACTTTTTCTATAAACTTAAGAAAAAACATGCACAAAATACTTAAAAGTTTTTTGTGAAACTGAATAAAGAACCATATGGCACCTCGGTTTCTAGATAACATATGTTCTTAACTCAAACATATGGTTCTTAACTCAAACATATGTTTCCATTAAATAAATAAAAAAAGTGGTTTCAAGAAACCCAAAATTTCAATTTCATGTGATTTTAAATTCACTCTTATTCTAATAACAACGTTTCAAGAACATGGCTGTTTATATATAAGCTTCTATCGGCCATAGGATGAACGCTATTGAAATTGGTGAAAATCGGTTCACGTTCAGACCTAGTCCCCATACAAATTACCCCTATGAGTTCGACTTAAATTGCCATAATATCCAAATTATTATGTATTATATAGATTTTGGACAAATTGGGCTTGTGTATGTTGATTACATCCATGTAACAGTAGTCCAAAAATAAACCCTATAGGACAACTCTTAGCCATAGGCTGATTCCCTATCTCCACTTAAATCTATCAAAAAACAAAAATATTGCACAGATTTTTTCCAAATTTAGTTTGTATATGCTTTTGCAAAAAATAAGTGATATTACCAAATATGGTCAGGATCGGTCCATTTTTCGACCTAGTCCCCATATAAAAATACCATCCGATATGAAGTTTGTCATACTCGAAAGCAAACAAATTACAATGCCACTCAAATTTGGTTTATGCTTATTTTCGATGCTAATTAGTTGGATCTAAGAGATAGGGTCTCTAAATGCATGGTGTAGGGTATCGAATAGTCGGTCTAGACCGACTATAATTTTCTTAGTTTTTATTGCTTAATTAGTAGTTCTTACAATAGTATAGTTGTTTTTTATGTAATCAATAAATTAACCCGTAAAAACTGTATTTATTAAAATTCTTTCTTTCCTTATGCATATGAGTTTTGAATCTCTCCGTGACTGTGTGTGACTATCTTAAAATTAATCTTTGGCCATAACAAGTCTATGGACAAAGTTTCAGATCGATCGGATGAGGGGAAATGGGGTTTAAATCACTCCGTGACTGCGTGTGCCTCTTGAAATTAATCTTTGGCCACAAGTATATCGACAAAGTTTCAGATTGATTGGATGAGGGGAAATCCGTTTTAAATCTCTCCTGTGCGTGACTATGTCAAAGTTAATCTCTTTTTACAGCAAGTTTATGGACCAAGTTTCAGATCGATCGGATGAGGGGAAATGACATTTAGTTCACTCCATAAATGTGGGTGGCTACCCCAAAATTAATCTATAGTCACAAGTCAATGGCCCAAGTCTCAGATCAATTGGATAAGGGGAATGGGGTTGCCCCACGACAGACAGGGAGTATGAGTTAAAAGAAAGAGTTTAAAAATAACTAAGTTTTCAGTTATTTTTATGAAATATGTAGTTAACGATAATGTAGTTTTTTACTGAAATATAGTAGTTTTACCTCTCACTTGTAGTTAAATCTACCAAAAAAAAATTGGTGAGTATAATAACACCTATCAAAATTGTATCCTTCTAGCTTAATTCTGCTTCTTCATTTTTTCCTCCTTCTTCATTTTTTCTCCTTGTGGATCATAGGACCTCTACAAAATTTTTCCAAGTTTGTCTCTCATTCACTTACACTTTTATATCGTCCATTTGTGTCTGCTGCTCTCTATATCTTTCATCTAACTTCTTTCCCGAACTTTTCTTCTATTATCTTGAGGATTCCAGTAGTTTTTTAATCATCGTTGAATCGGTGAATAAGTTGGCATAATATTCACCGTTAGTTGTAATCAAAATGGATTTTGCCACATACATATCCTAACAAAACTGTTGCCATAACTTTAATGGCCGTTAAGCGAAGCGCCACTGAGCCACCCAAATTACTCTAGACCTCACATAGTTCAACTGTTTGAGCTGTGATTTTTTTTTTCCAAAATGATCGTCTTAAGTTTGCCCATCGATCCCTATTTTGGGATTTTTGATTTCGGCTCATATTTTTCTGGAATTTGTTTCCAAAACTTCGATTTTACGAAAAAAAAAATATTTTTTGCGCAATATATATGGAGCGCAAGAATAGATTTTTTTTAATTTCAGCTGAGAATCTTCGTTTCGATAAATACTAAAAAACTGCCTACATGAAACTGCGGAGAAAAATTTTTCATATAACCTAAAACGGCCAAAATGTTCAACCTTTCGTGGAGAAGCGATTTTTTACTGGAAAATTATGCACTTTTGAAGAAAAGTTTTGTTTTTATGTTTCGTATTTATCGAAACGAAGATTCTCGACTGCTTCGCCCTCTTATATTTCAGAACATTTCTTTTAGCGATTTTTTTTTCTGTGTGTAGAATTACTATGAGGTTTTCGGAAGCCCAAATCTGACTATTTTGTTTAATGACATAACCACTGAGTTGAAAATTTTTATTTTTGCAAAAATTTCGCCTCCATCTGTGACGGCCGTTTATTTTTGGTAACGACTGTCCTTAAGAAAAAATGTACAAGTCACATTAAGCGAAACGTTATTTATTTTGCAATGTAAAATTTTTGCAAGAATCCCGTTTCGTCAGTATGAGATTTGTATGTATGTTTGTTTTGTTTTTTTGTGCTGTACCATTTAATAAACAACACCTTATATGATAATGTCGTTTGCCAATTTTTTTGTTGCAAGAAAAAAAATTCTATTTTTAAACCGTTTATTCATGTGTCAAGCTTTTACTCGTTCTCATTCCCACCCATGTTGTCAGCCATTAACATCGGCTTACTTTGTTCTACTCATAGTTAGATGTAGTATTTTTTTTACATAGGGAATTTAGTGAATGTATGAGTATTGGTTACACGTATGAATGAATATGAATGTTCTCAATGAATTGGTGGCGGTTTTTTTTAATAAACATGTTTTTATCTTGCGATGAATGAATGAATGAAGATAGGTTTGATAGAAAGAAAATAATTTTTGATTGGGGAGTTGAATTTTGATAGTGGAAGAAAGAGGTTGAGGAACAAACCTTAACCCTAAATTATAATATAGAGTTTAGAAATTGAAAATAAAAGTAAAGTTTAAAATAGATTTTTGAGAAAGTTGAAAATAAAAGAATAAGACTTAAATATATTTTGAAAAAAAAAACGAAAATTTAAGAAATCTAAACTGGAAAAGAAAGAAACTAAAATAAAATTATTGATGTAAAAAAAATATGTGAATATAAATCAATGAATATACAAACGATAGTAATTGACATAAGTGTATTTCAACTACATTCTCTGCAAAATTCTGAAACTATAACAAATCATATTATGTTATCACATCTCGTCTTGGAAAAAAAGGAACAAAAACTTACAATAAGCCCAACAGTAAGAGGAACTTTTAGCAAAAACCACAATAAAATTCATAACCATCAAGGCGAAAAGATCGACACAATCAAGATGAATATAGTTTAAACTAAGACGTCCTACGTTTCGTACAGTACGGTTCAGTTGGTAAACATTAAATATATTAAATATTTTGTATATTATTATAATATTAATAACTATTTAATAATTAATTATAAAAGTAAAATTGTACTGAAATTAATATACTGTCAGCGTCAAAAGAAATTGTACACGTTAATATGTTATGTTTTTGTCTTTATTTTACTAGTTTGCTTTATCATTTTATTCAACATATTATGTTTTTTGAAAAATATATTGTATATTCTTTCATTTTATATAAAAAAAAAAAACAAAAATTTAACAATAAAAAAAATTATAGAACAACAACTTAAAATACTTCAAATTCACAGCGTCAAAAGAAATTGTACAGTAAGTATAAAAAAATTATTTCAAAGAATTTTAAAGAGGTTAGTATTTTGTTTGCTTTCCCTTTGCGTTGATTACAGCTTGCAATCTTCTGGGCATCGATTCCACTAGGTTTCGGGTTACATCGGAAGAGATTTTTTGCCATTCCTCCATTATCACTGATTTTAGAGAGTCTTTGCTGGTAATCGTTCTTTTTCTAATTTGACGGTCCAGATGCTCCCACAAATGCTCGATAGGGTTAAGGTCGGGTGACTGGGCGGGATGATCCAGCTTTTTTGGGGTATGATATAGCAGCCATTCCTTTACTATTTTAGCATTGTCTTGTTGAAAGACCCAAGTTTGATCCAAGCCCAATTTGTCGACACTAGGTTGCAAATTATCTTTCAAAATGGTGAGGTAATCTGTTTTATTCATAGTGCTCTCTATGAAAACCAAGTTACCTACACCACTGGCTGCCATACACCCCCATACCATGACCGAACCACCACCATGCTTGACGGTAGATATTACATTTTGTTGGGCAAATGCTGAATTTTTGCATCTCCAAATTTTAGTTGGTGTTTTCTTACCAAAAATTTCAAATTTGCTCTCGTCAGTAAAGACCACATTATTCCAGAATGAATTTGGTTTATTTTGATACTTTTTAGCAAAATCCAGACGTCGCTGTTGATTGATTTTTGATATGAAAGGTTTGCTTCTTGGAACTCGTCCACGTAGTCCATTTGCATGTAGTGCTCTACGTATAGTACTGGAGCTAACGTTAACACCTGAGCGTTCTGAAATGTTCTCGGATATTTTAACAGCACTTTCGGTTGGATTTTGCTTCACTCGTCGCACAATGGATCGTATTTGAGTCGCATTTAGTTTACGGGGTCTTCCAGATTTGGGACGATTTTGTAAATTTTCGAACTTTTTGTAATTATCAATTATATGTTTTACAGTATTATGGCTTCTATCAATCATCAAACCAATTTCACGCAATGTTTTTCCTTTTTTATAATATTTTAGCACAAGTTCGCGAACATCCAGGGAGGTTTGTTTACCCATTTTGAAAATAAATTTCGTTACTCAAAAATCTTCAAATTTGAACTGATCCTCACGACATCAAGTCAATTAATAATTATTATAATTAGTTAATATTGCCTACAACATGATAAAAAGTCAAATCACTAAAAATAATGGTAATTTTTTACCGTTAAAATTCTTTAAAATATTTGGTGCACGTGTTGTACAATTTCTTTTGACGCTATTAATATGAAGATGTTTTTGTTTTTGTTCTATGAATTTTTGTTATTGTAATATTGTTGTTGTTTTTATTATGTACATTAAGAGAGGAGAAAATATATTATTAAAAAAACAAAAAATGTAAAACAAAAGGGAATTGCAAAAGAGTATAATTTAACTGCAAACATAGAGGAACAACGTGTACAACTTCTTTTGACGCTGACAGTATTTCTAAGAAAATAAAAGTGTCCTAACTAAATAAATTTTTCTATATTTAAAATTAAAACGAAAATTTTTCAAAATTTAAAAACAAAACTAAATTAAAATCCCCAAAATTTTTATATATTTAAAATTACTTGAAAATTCAAAATTAACCTAAATTTTAAATTATAGAAATTTAAGAGAATTTACAAAATGGTACCATATTTAAATAAAAAAAAATTTTTTTTGTTAAAGCTAAAATTAAAAATTATAATAATATAATTTAGCTAAAAATTAAAATGTTAAAATTAAATTTTGCTAAAATTTAAAAATTAAAATTTCCCTAAAATCAATTTGAGCTAAACTTAAAATTTTATAAAGAAAAATCAAATTTTGCTAAAATTTTAAAATTTTCTAAATGTAAAATTTTTCCTAAAATCAAATTTCGCTAAAATTTAAACTTTTCCTAAAATTAAATAATTTTCTAAAAGTGACATGTAGCAAAAAAAAAAAAAATTAAGTTAAAAAAAAATTAAGTTAAAATTAAAACCCTTAAAATGAAGGGTAAATAAAAACTTTTTTAACCCAATGTAGAAAACCAAAACCCAACCAATTCTTTTTATTTATGTGGGTTACCTCCAATTTAGATGGAGTAGAGGTAACATGGTAGGGAGGGCAAAAGGGGCATAACACCTCGTCCCCAATCCCCGAGTAAGTATGGCCATCCCTCCTATAGCGACCGTTTTTTTAGTTTTACAAAATCGCACGTGAATATCTGTAGTGCGGTTTCCCTCGGTCTTAACAAGATCCCACCCCTCCAGCGAGCTAGGCCCCCAGCCAGCACGTGCGACCCGTTAAGGCTCAGGGAAACGGAAGTGGAATGTTCCACCAGCACCACACCATTACACATCTTATATTTGATCGACCAATTAACAAACTCGTCTCTCTTGAAGTGGCAACCTCATTAACTTTAAATGCGGCGCTCTCATTGGAATGGCCTTAAGTTGCAAATTTGTATGTTTTTTTTTATATATGGAAATTTTATCAAATATTAAAGCAAATTTTGATAAAATTTGCAAAAAAAAAAATTTTCAGTTTCCATATATTTCCCTTGTTAACCTTTAAATAAAACATCTTAATTTTGTAAGTTAGATGAAATATATTCTATATTCGTTACTTATTTCATCCAATAATTTTTTTGTGTGGTTTACATTGTATTATTTAAAATTTTCAATTAGATAATACATACAAATATTTTTGATGTTTTTTGTTTTTAAAGATACATATTTCTTTTTACTCAAATATAGAAAAATGAAAAATTATACAGCAAGAGAAGAAGATAAATAGAAAAAAAATAAATATCATTGGATATAAACAAATACTAAGTAGATTGAAATTTGAAAAAATAAATCCAAATTGAAATAATATTCTTAAAAAAAAAATATTGAAGATTTGTATATTTTTTTAAGTTTAAAATCAAATGAAAGGTGTTTCATACAACTCCTTAAAAAAGGAGGTTAAAAAAATGGAAATATGATCAATTTAACATAGCTTCTATATAAATTTTGTTTAAAGCATATTAATATACTTCAAAATTTTCAAATTTGAAACTACTTATTTATAGCTAGAGATATTATATTGACAGAGGGGAAAACTATACATATAGATGTTATAAGCTGCAGGAAAATGTTCTAATATTTAAAGCAGTTGTGTTGTTATTTTATATAGATTTGATAATAAATTATTTTTTGTTTAAACATAAAAATCACATTTCGCAGAAGTTTTCTTTCATTTAAATGTATGTGGATTTCTTTAGTTTTTTTTTTAATAATTTATATTTTTTATTATTCTTTTTTGAGAGTAATATATAATTTGTCTATTTAGTTTTAAACAGTATTTTGTGTTAATTTTGCGTTGGTTTTTATATTGATAAACGCCCTTCATGTTCTATCTAGTTTTGTTGATAAAAAGAAAGAATCCAAATTAAAATTTTTTAAATAATAATTAAATTACAAAAAAAAGAACATTCGATCACGTAAATTATAGCAATTACTTAATTAGAATTAAATAAATTTCACCATAGATAGATTGATAGCTAAATATATCTGATGTTTTTTGAAAGGTCTGGCAGAAGTTGCTTAAGAGAAATATTGTTTTTTTTATTTCTTTTTGTTGTCAGTATTTGTTGCATTTGTTGTAATGTGACTCTTTAAATGATCTTTATAGTCTAGAATGCCACCTTTCCATTTGGTTACAGTTTCTTTTTCACAAATCCAAATTTCTTCAGCGACCTGGAGAGAGAGAGTGAAAGAGAGAAAAACAAAAATTAAAAAATTACAGGCAAAAAATATACAAAAACTTCTTTAATCTAAAAGCTAATAAATTATATATTTTTTATTATGGAACTACTACAAATTGAAAAATTTACTGAACAAAGAAAAGCCTACATCAGAAAACCCTAATAAAAAAAAAGTAAGAAAATTATAGTCGGTCTAGACCGGCTATATGATACCCTATACCATGCGTTTAGAGACCCTATCTCTCAGGCCCAACTAACTGGATATAGAAAATAAGCATAAATCAAATTTGAGTGGGATTTTTATTATATGGATACACAGACGGACGGACGAACGGACGGACATCGAATCAGTTAGTGATTCTGATTCGATCGGTATAATAAAAGATGGGTCTAGGTCAAATATTTTTGGTAGTTACAAACAGCAGCACAAAGTCATACCCAAACCACATAGTGGTATAGGATATAACTATTGTAACAAAGTTGAAGAAATCGTTTCTTTTACACAATGTTAACCTCAATATTACAACCAATTGGGTACGGCTAGCATTTTAAAACAGTTCCCGATACTGAAACTTTAAATTGGAATACCAATTAAATTTTAAGTTAATTACTTTTCTTGGTGGCCAGTTTCTTTTTTGCTTTTTGTTATAAAAACAATGATCGTGTCTTCTATAGAAAGAATAAATTACTTGTTGAAAATTGAATTATTTTTCACTTTTTAGAGTAGAAAACCTACCTATAAGTTCCCTAAGTACCTCATAGAACACCAACAAAATTCATTATTTTACGCAGCCGGCGTAAAAATACTCAAAGTTTGATCCCTATAAGAATGTATTGAGACATTAAAAATCATAAGATAATTAAAAAAAATTTCTATTTTCAAAATTCCAATATTAATATTAAGAATAAGCAAATATTTAAATATTTTTATCTAAATTAGCTGGTAATATGTTAATTTAAGGCGCTAAGATGAATATTTATTAAAAAAAAAAAAATTAACTCACCTATTTGTAAAAAAAAACAAGTAAGAAAATTATAGTCGGTCTAGACCGACTATACGATACCCTATACCATGCGTTTAGAAACCCTATCTCTTAGGCCCAACTAACTGGACATTGAAAATAAGCGAAAACTAAATTTGAGTGGGATTTTTATTAATTTTTTTGGCTGCAGATATGAAAAAGTTCATATCGGATGCTATATCTATAAAGGGACTAGGTCCAAAAATGGACCGATCCTGATCATGTTTGGTAAAGTCTCTTGTATTTTGTAAAAATATATACAAACAAAATTTGAGAAGAATCAGTGCAATATTTTTGTTTTTTAATAGATTTAAGTGAAGATCGGGAAGCAGCTCTATATGGGGTCAAAGGGATCATTTTTGCACTACTCATTAGTGAATGTAATGAACGCATACAAATCCAATTTGAGTAAGATCTATATGACCATTTGGATCTTATGGCAATTTATGTCGATTTCATATGGGTAATTTGTATGGGGGCTAGGTCTGAACATGGACCGATTCTCACCAATTTCAATAGCGTTCATCCCATGGCAGATAAAAGCTTATATACCAAATTTCATCAAAATATATTCATATTTGCGACCTGCAGTTTGATTACAAGCTTTACATGGACACACAGACGGACGGACATTGTTAAATCAACTCAGAAAGTGATTCTGATTCGATCGGTATAATTAAAGATGGGTCTAGGTCAAATATTTTTGGTTGTTACAAACAGCAGCACAAAGTCATTATACCCAAACCACATAGTGGTATAGGGTATAAAAAAAACACAAATTTGCAACAAAAATAAATAAATAAAAGAATTAAAGGAAAATAGCGATGTTTACATACAACTCGGTTGCTCGATTATTTTCAAAATCAAAAATTACAAAAACTATCTAGGCTTTATAAGGTTAATAAACATTTATATGAAAATTTGCATCATGTCTAAGACCATTTCATAAAATAAAATCAAAAGTCAATTGAAACTTTTCAGATTCAAAAGTTATCCATAAAATAATTATTTTAATTGAATACCTACATATATAACTAACAATTATATGAGAGGGCATGAAAAAAGCAAAATAATTATAAACTTTTTTTCGATTCACAAGTGTAACAACAATTATACAATAGAAACTAGTTAAAAAGCGTATTAAATAAAATTGATGTAATAGATTTTGTGGATTCGATTGGTACATATTTCTAACAGAAATTCTAGCCACATCAGATACCTTCTGTCAACTATATCAAAATAGCAATAAGCTATTATTAAAAGAAAGAAAAGCACACTATTTTTTACATTCTTTGCTTTCAGTTCTGATTTCCGTTTTCCATAGATGCAGTTTGAAGAATAGAACCTTTTATTAATGATGAAATTAAAATCGAATCATTTATCCTTTCAACTGACTTATAATACTTATTATTAGATGATTACACACACAAGATATGTTATTTAGAAATAACATAAATATTCCAAAATAATTTATATTTATGTACAAAATAAAATTTAACTTTACAGAAGAAGCGTTTCAAGGTTTTGGTACAATAATTCTTTAAGATTTAATTAAAAAATTGAAATTCTATTTGTTGCTCTCAAACTTGCTGGTAGATTATTATATTTATAAATTCCGCTGCGTTCGATACGTTGCTTCGTGGTTTCTAGTCTACACCTTGCCATCCTAAGGTTCTGTTGATTTCTTGTATTAAAAGCAGATTGGTTCAAAACAAACTTTATAGTATGATACCCTATGTTATGCAATGACTTATATATGTACATAAGTACCTGATACTCATATAACCCATGGATCGGTAATATTGTCTTGCAAATATCACTATATAGAGAGATTGTTGAAAATTCAATTGGTAAATTATAAACTATTTTCAATGCTTTATTTAGCATCCTTTGCAGAGTTTTTAGAACCGTTGTATTTTTATAACCATATATCATAGCCATGTAATTTAAATGGCTTTGTATCATATCTTGATATAACATAAGTTTGGCTTTCTCATTGAACTTGTATTTCATCTTATACAATATGCTAATAGCTGGAGCTATCTTCGATTTGACTTCAGATATATGCAAATCCCAAGAAAGATTACTTTGTAAGTACCTTACAGCATGTGTTTCATTAATTATATTACCATCAACATAAATGTTAAAATTTGTGTTTATGGAGTTAGAATGCGGCCTAAACCGAACCAACTTTGTTTTGTCTGCATTAAGTACTAATTTGTTCAACCGAGCAAACTCAAAAATCAGGGAAACATCCCGTTCAATATATGTTTTCAAAACCAAGTCATATTTGTATGGATAAAACAGACATACATCATCTGCAAACATGTACAAACGACCCCTTAGGTTCAAATTACTTATATCATTTATAAAAATAGAAAACAGTAGAGGTCCCAAACAGCTTCCCTGAGGCACACCACATTCAACATTTAGCATACTACTTTTAGAATTGTTAATCTGAACAAATTGCCTTCGATTTTTAAAATAACTTTCAAATAACTTCAGCTCTCTTTCAACTACACCATAATATTTCAACTTTTGTAGAATTATTCTATAATCAACTAGATCAAAAGCTTTTGTGAAATCTAATAATAAGCCAGCCACTCCTCTCGAACCTTCATCAAGTTCACTACAGATATAGTTAACGACATTTACCAATGCTTCCTCTGTTCCACAGCCTTTTTTTAAACCAAATTGGTGTTTGTAAGCAAAATTATTGTTATCAAAGTACAACACAAGTTTTTGATAAATCAATTTTTCAAAGACTTTATCTATTGTAGAAAGAATTGCCACTGGACGAAATTTATTTACAGTAGAAGCATTTGAAACTTTAGGGATAGGAATAATTTTACTTATTTTCAAGCATTCTGGAAAAGTTAATGTGGTAATCATCTTATTAAAAATATTCGCTAATATTGGCGCAATAATTACACTCCACTATTAATTTTGGCGTAACTCCATCACAACCAGCTGCCTTTTTGATATTCAAACTACTTATAACAATTTTTATATCCTCCGTTGTAACTGGTAGAAGAGAGAAACGATTGTTACTCTGAGATAACGTTCTAAGGAGATTAAAATGATCACCTGGAAAAATGTTAATCTGCTCTCTTAGCTCACGCACTGACTGAGTAAAATATTGATTTAAATTATTAGCTTTAACATTGTCATCAAAAATTGGTATGCCTGCTGAAAAAGCAATAATATTTCTGTATTTTTAATTTTAAAAAATGCTTATACATATTGTAAAATTTGATATGATACTACATACATATGTACATAGCTGACATCACAGTATGTTTGTAATTAATTATATTTTGCCTTAAAGTAAGGGGTTTTCAAGCTTAGTGAATGATTTTTCTAAACCCAACCAACCAAAACCAACTTCCGAATGGTAGTTTTATATCAACTCAATTCGTCTTTGAAACTCGCTACTTTCAAACATACAGTTCATAAGGTACGCAATGCATTTTTTAAATACCCTTTTTAATTTTTATCCCTATTTGTTTAATTATTTTTTTTTAATTGATACACTCTTAAATTTTTATTGTTTAGTTTTATTATTAATTTTTATTTATAATTTTATACTTTTTATTTTTATTTTATTTTTTAATTTTAATTTTTGAATTTTAATTTCATATTTTGATCCTTTTTAATTTTTAGTGTTTATTTTTAATTTTTAATTTTTAATTTTTATTTTTTAACTTTTAATTTTTAATTTCTAATTTTTAATTGTTAATTTTTAATTTTTAACTTTCAATGTTTAATCTTTAATTTTCAATACACTATCTTCATTTCAATGTATATTTTGAAACCTTAACCCTTTCAGGACCGGATATATTATGTTTTTAGGGAAATTAACCCATTAATAAATATATTTTCATATTATGAAAATTTTTGACAAAAAATCTCTTCAAAAGAATACAACATAATTTATGTATACATACATATACAACAAACATAAAAAATATTCACAGAAATTGAAAATTTTTTTTAATGTTGTTATTTCTATTTCGCTGTTAAACTTTTTTGGGAAATTGACCCATAATTTGTTATACTATTATTCTACTATTATTTATACCTCCTATTATGAAAAAAACTTTTCGCCTGAGGCTTTTTATTTCAGTTACATTTCCAATCTCACATTATGGCAATATTTTATTACAATTTATTATACTATTATTTAGGGCTCGATTTTTTCTACAAAGTTTTCATAATAGGACGGATAAATAATAGTATAATAAATTATGGGTTAATTTAAAAAAAAAAAAAAAAATAATAAATAGAGCAAAATAGAAATATGGACATATTTTAAAAAAAAAAAACTTAAAAGTGTAGTGTAAAACCGCTAATATATATCCGGTTCTTAAAGGGTTAAGAGGTCAAAATATATATCGAAATGAAGCTAGTGGACCCAGCTTTCATTAAGTTATTGAAAATACCAACATTATATTAGAAAAATATTAGATTACATTAGAAAAACTGAAATAGGTTGATAATGGGTTAATGAATTTAAAACTTAAAAATATCAAATAAAAGGCACTCAAGTAATCTATCAAATGATATATATATTGCTCCGATACTAAATAACAAAGTTATATACAAATCAATGTCAAAACTTTGGAGGTCCATAACTCGGAAGTTTTTTTTCGACCACGGAAAGAAATAATTTCTTGGAATCACCCTAAAAACCCCCACCCCAAAAAAAAATCGGAGCATTGCCCCTAAAGGCCAGTTTACACTATAACACTTTGTAATACGACCTGTCAAAAATTCGAGTATTATGAAGAAGTCGTATCATGTAAAAAGCTTATGATATGAAATTGACAGTCTGTAGGATTTTATTTTCGAAGTCCGATGGTTCTAGAAACATTCCTAAAAACTTGCCATTTTTATGGGACCAGAGTTGTTTTTTTGGAAATATTAAAAAAAAGGTAAACAAAAATAAAGAAAGTGGAAATAAAATATAGATTTCAAAATAAATTTGCTTCTTATTCTAAACTGCTGTTTATAATAAGACTTGAATGCAATGGTGTAAATGGCCTAAGTATGCAGAAATGATGTCGGCACGACTTTATGAAAGTCCGATAAATTTCATCGGATTTTTATTTCGAAAAATCATACGACTGAGTGGTGTCGTGTAAATGGGCCTTAAGCTCCTCTTGTTCCTTTAATTGTAATTTTAGTTTCAGTTTCAGTTTCAATTTTAATTTTAAATTTTAATTTGATTTAAATTTAAATTTAAATTTTAACTTTTAATTTCAATTTCAATTTTAATTTTAATTTTAATTTTAATTTTAATTTTAATTTTAATTTTAATTTTAATTTTAATTTTAATTTTAATTTTAATTTTAATTTTAATTTTAATTTTAATTTTAATTTTAATTTTAATTTTAATTTTAATTTTAATTTTAATTTTAATTTTAATTTTAATTTTAATTTTAATTTTAATTTTAATTTTAATTTTAATTTTAATTTTAATTTTAATTTTAATTTTAATTTTAATTTTAATTTTAATTTTAATTTTAATTTTAATTTTAATTTTAATTTTAATTTTAATTTTAATTTTAATTTTAATTTTAATTTTAATTTTAATTTTAATTTTAATTTTAATTTTAATTTTAATTTTAATTTTAATTTTAATTTTAATTTTAATTTTAATTTTAATTTTAATTTTAATTTTAATTTTAATTTTAATTTTAATTTTAATTTTAATTTTAATTTTAATTTTAATTTTAATTTTAATTTTAATTTTAATTTTAATTTTAATTTTAATTTTAATTTTAATTTTAATTTTAATTTTAATTTTAATTTTAATTTTAATTTTAATTTTAATTTTAATTTTAATTTTAATTTTAATTTTAATTTTAATTTTAATTTTAATTTTAATTTTAATTTTAATTTTAATTTTAATTTTAATTTTAATTTTAATTTTAATTTTAATTTTAATTTTAATTTTAATTTTAATTTTAATTTTAATTTTAATTTTAATTTTAATTTTAATTTTAATTTTAATTTTAATTTTAATTTTAATTTTAATTTTAATTTTAATTTTAATTTTAATTTTAATTTTAATTTTAATTTTTAATTTTCAGTTTTTAATTTTTAAAAAATAACGCTTTTTTAAAAAAGGATACTTTATTTTTAAAAAAAGTGTACTTTTTTCAAAATTAGGTAATTTTTTTTTTGAATATATTGGCGATTTTTTTATTATATCGTGATAACGATAAAAAAAATATGTGAGTCGATCACAAGGGTGATGTGTAAACAAGTATTTACTCCAGTTGTGTTCAAATTTAAAAATGTAGTTGTGTATGAGAATTGCACTGTAAGAAATGTTCAATGGGTTAATAGCAAGGGTCGGGAACCTGCGGCTCGCGAGACACGTGCGGCTTTTTGGATGTGAAGCTGCGGCCCTTTAGTTTCATACGCAAATATTATTTATTTATTTATTCTTAAAGTAATATAAAAGCCACCTTGGCCAATACAACTATATTACAATGCAGAATACCCTGAATACGGAACTCTAAAATAAATACTAAAATAAATTCAATTTAAAATAAAATAACTTAACCAAAATCTAAAAATATATATATATTCCCTATTAGCTCCCCAGCCGTAATAAAAAAAGTATCTAAAGAAAAGTAAAAAAATGAGTAGAAAAAAAAACAACATTAAAAATTATTCTGAATTGATTACCAAGGATTAGGCAACGATTCTTTCTCTCTTATAGCTCGCTTTTCACCGCACCACTCCCCCGTCGGAAGCGCTCGAATGACTCCGTCGTGGATTGTTCCTATGTAGGTTTTAATGTTGATCTGGCAAGCTTCGAGGTATCACTTGAAATTGCAAAAAAGGCAAACCATTCACAGATGGCGAGTATGTCAAAGATTGCTTCATATGTACGTGCATCTGAAGAACTGTTTCTTGATTTCAAAAACAAAACAGCAATCTTGAAAAAAATCAGAGATTTGCCACTATCCGCTAAAACAGTACAAGATAGAAAGCTAAAATCTCTTCAAATGTAACATATTTGCAGTTGGAAGATATTCAACTTTCTTCTGCCTTATCACTTGCTATAGATGAGTCTTGCGACATAAAAGACACGTAACAAGTTGCCTTTTTGTCAGGTATGTATATGTCTTCACAAGGTCCAAAATAAGAACCTCAAGGATTGCTACCGCTATCGGGACAAACTAGAGGAGAAGATGTAGCGAATGCCGTGCAAAAATGCCTTGAAGAAATAAGATCGATTTAAATAAAATCGTTTCAATAGCAACTGATGGAGCCAGAAGTATGAAAAAAATAAAGGGGCAACAACGATACTTCAGAGCAAAATAAACCACGAAATTCTTACGTTTCACTGCATAATACACCAAGAAGCGCTTTGTGCTCAAAAATTTCCGGCCGAAATAGTTGATGTCATGAATTTGGCAGTCAAGATTGTTAACAACATCTTGTCAAAAGCACTCTACCATCGTCAATTTAAAGAATTCTTAAACGAAATGGAGACTCAGTATTCCGACCTCCTTCTGCTCTGTGCTTGAATGAAATAAATACACTCCTATATGCAAAGACATTAATCACCCTTTATGGTGGATATTAAAACGAAATTAAATGAGCTGAAACTAAAACTGCAAGGAAAGGGAAACCGAGCCTATGTTTTTGTAGAATTGGTTTGTATTGAAGAAAAATTAATTCTTTTTGCAGAAGATATTCAGTGCGGTAAATTACTTCATTTTCAATTTCTAAAGCAGTATCGCGATAAAAACAGTGCAACTGTTGCCACGAATTACTTCAGCACAGTTACAAAAAAAAAAAAAAAAAAAACAAGCATGTAAGAAATTATAATCGATCTAGACCGACTATACGATACCCTATACCATTCGATATAGGAAATAAGCATAAACCAAATTTGAGTGGCATTATTATTAATTTTTTTGGCTGCAGATATGGAAAAGTTTATATCGGATGCTATATTTATATGGGGACTAGATCGAAACATGGAGCGATCCTGACCATATTTGGTAGTCACTTTGAAAAAATATATACAAACAAAATATTGTTTTTTACCACGTTGTTAACCTCTTGCGCGTTGAGGCCGAAAATGGGAAATTTTTTCGATAAAATTTTGGAAACTCCTTTTTCAAGTTTTAAAAAATTTTCTTAAACAAAATTTTAAAAAATGGACCTGGCACTTTAAGGTTTTTTTAAATACATGTCAGAGATTACCTTTTTGAATTTTTAGGTAAATCCCTATATCAGAACTTTTTGACAAGGATTTTATTTTAGCGGATTTCGAGAAAAATAGGATTTTTGTAAAATATTCTGTAAATGTACTCTTTCTAAATACTTTGTATCAAAAATTCATCACTTTTCTACTTTTAAATGTTATATTTTATCTAGGGTTTCGGGAAAAAATAATATGACCCCATTAACCCTTTTGGAATTGGGGTCACATATGACCCCAAGCTAATAAAAGACAATTTATTACAAAAAAATACAAATATTTTATAAGTGCTGTTGAATTTTTAGATGGGACGCTTAAAATATAATAACCAAATGTGTAGAACTTCCATTCCTAAAATTTTGGATAAATCCGAGAACGTTAACTCATTATTTGCCAAGGCCAGCTTTGGATTTTAAGATATTGCCCGCGAATATAAATTAAAATAACCTTTGACCAATTCTGTTATAAAATTATTTTATGTATAAAAGCTATCTATATTTTTCTTTATTGAATTTTTGAATAAATTGTCTTTTATTAGCTTGGGGTCATATGTGACCTTAATTCCATAAGGGTTAATGAGGTCAAATTATTTTTTTTTCGAAACCCTGGCTATTAAGATAAAATATAACATTTAAAAGTAGACAAGTGGTAAATTTTTGATACAAAGTATTTAGAAAGAGTACATTTACAGAATATTTTACAAAAATCCCATTTTTTTCGAAATCCGCAAAAATAAAATCTTTGTAAAAAATTCTTGTATAAGGATTTACCTAAAAATTCACACAGTTAATCTCTGACGTGTATTTAATAAAACCTTAAAGTGCCAGATCCATTTTTTTTAATTTTGTTTAAGAAAATTTTTTAAAACTTGAAAGTGTAGTTTTCAAAATTTTATCAAAAAAATTTCCCATTTTCGGTCGCAATTCGGAATAGGTTAACAACGTGGTAATAAAACAATACTTCATATCTGATTATTTATAAGTATAGAGACAAAAAAAAATTATAGCTTTAATCAATTTCTCAAAGTTAAAAAAATGCTATCAAATTTCATGAATAGATAATTTAATATAATACTGATCCCGATTCTTACAACAACTTGTCGGAAAAATTAAGCTATAGAACGAAATTTTCGTAAAATCTCAAAAAAAGTCATATTTTCCCCATATAAACACATTTGAAATTTTCAATCGATTTCCGGCCCGACTTTTCTTTATTCGACTGTCCCCAAACTTCACATTTATTAGTTTTATATTGAAAGGTAACAAACTGGACCCCGCCTATGCCCAAAATCGCATTTTCATTTTTTAAGGACCACTCTACTGTACACACATTGTATCGTACTAACCGAGTTGTACCAACGGTCGCATCGTCTTTGGCCTGCACAAGAATACATGTCAGTTGAGCATGAACAATTGTTCTACGAAATGAACAGGCCTGATTTACACATCAATTAAAATCAAAGAAAAAGCGTCATCTATGTATCACTTAAAGCAAACAAGTACAGGGGCTCAGCTAATATAAAAATTATTATTTCAACTAGTTGGGGTTGTTGAATTAGCTGAAATAATTTTTATATTAGTAATAGCGTTATACTTGTGGGGTTGTTGAATTATATTTTATACTTTTATATTGTAAAATTTTTAACGTTGTTATAGCAGAGGTTGTTAAATTAGCTGAAATAATACATTCATACTTCACACCGTTTTTGTCTTACTTCTTACTTCTCACGCTGTTATATTGTATTGTAAAACAGATTTTTATCCCCGTTGAGCGAATAGATGTGTACACATCAAAAAAAATGTGGCATTACTAACATAGCTAATGGTAATTGTGAATGTTGGCATGGTTAATATATTTGCATAATTTTTTTGTGTGGCTTTTTTGTAACTGCGAAAGTTGTTGTACAACAGTTATATTCAACAACTAAAATATTACAGGAAACACACTATTTTTTTTTCTCGTTTTTTTTAGAGGTGTATACAAATATTAAGACATATCTTAGCACAATGACGTCCGATTAACTCCATTTTAAATACCAACCTGGTGGGAATAATGGCAAACAATATTATCATAAGTTCACACAGGTAAATAATTTATTTTGTGAATGAGCGTGATTTCAACAGACAAACGAGGACAGGCTAGCATCGCTACATCGACTCGAGCTGTTAGGAAATTAGTTTTTCGATGCGTTACAAACGGAATGACAAACCTATGTACATACATATATGTATATACCCTCTGTACAGTGGTGTGGAGGGTATAAAAATTAAATTTTTTGATGTTAGTTCCAAATAATTTGTCCGATACTGTATGCGCGAAAATCAAAGTGCATTATACGAAAAAGGGTACGTCCGTTAATGCAATAGTTATGCATCACTGCAGCATAATAAAAGTAAAACGATCAAAAAAGCATCACTTGGTAGCACTGATTTCCGTGAAAAGTTTTTTATGCAATTGTTGAGCAGTTACAAAGCATCTGCAACAATTGATCATGCATCAGCAACAAAACTTGGCTTAACTGCCGTAGTGATGCACAAATTTACTGCATTTACGAACGTACCCAAACTTACACCACAAATTGATGGTGTAAAATAAACGTATATGTATGAGTCTTCTTTGCAATGTACGAAATTTTTATATTGTTTTATGAAAGAACTTTGTATAAACTACAATACAATTTCAAAAAAGAAGTAAATTATAAATTTTTAGATTATAACTTAAATCTGTTACTTTATGAAAACAGTTCGTATCTTAAATGAAAGCTTTTCAAAAGAAAATGGTTATATTACACAAAAAAAAATCATATATTTTTAAAGTTTATTAATTTTATTTTTTAAGACTTGTTTTAAATTGTTGTATTAATCGTTTGTATTTCTTAAATACAATGCAATTATTTAAAATTTATTTTCAATTCTTTTTTTTCTTGCTAGAAATTCACTCTATAATTATAACAAAGTTCAAAGAAATTTGACAACAGAGAAATTTAACATGGCAACAATAATATTAAACAAATCAGTGATACCAACTTTTCTAAAGTAAAAGCGTAACTAATGCCGTTTTCTTTTCTGACAAAAAAAAGGTCGCCCTTTTTGCCCTTTTTTGGAAACCTTATATTATATATCAATAGAAAGGTCTCAAAGTGCTGTTTTCATAATTGCAAAAAAATTTTGATTATTATCCTCTTGGAAGTCATAGGGTGAAAATATTCAAAAAAGGGGAACAATGGGGAAATATTCTCACACTATGACCTGAAAGAAGGCAATGGCTGGAATTTTTTGTGATTTACGAGGGCTCGACTTTGATACCTCCCGATTGATGTATAAGATAAGGTTACTCTTAATTCAGAATATATAAAAAAATACACTTTTCGAAAAAAGGGCAAAAAAAGGGCGACATTTTTTGTCAGAAAAGAAAACGGCATAAGATATTTCTGAATTACAAAATCACCAATAATAAATAATAGCATTGAAAACATCAAGTTAGCTAACAGTAGAAACAAAATAAGATATTTTTTTTTCGATGTTTTCGTAAAATATGAGGTCTTAATAATTTTATTACGTAAATCGATGTTTTTTATATATTAAAAAAATGGCTACGAAAAATTCCGTTAGTATCGTAAAATATAGCATGACTTTTTTTCGGTGTACCCATTACCCATTTTTTTTTTTAGTTTTAGTCAACACTTACCTGATTAATCAATCTGAAATCGTGAGAAACTAACACCATGCCACCATCGAAATCATTAATAGCATCGGCTAAGGCATCAATAGTTTCCATATCCAAATGATTGGTAGGTTCATCAAGTAATAGAAGATGAGGCACTTGCCAGGCCAACCAAGCGAATACTACACGACAACGTTGACCATCGGACAGCTGTCGAATGGGACAAACCTGTTGTCGGCCAGTCAGACCGTATCTACCAATAATTTTACGCATTTCTTCCTTTTCCTTGACAGCAGGGAAGGCACGCATCATGTAATCTAAGGGACTAACATCTAGATCCAACAATTCGTGTAAATGTTGATGATAACGTGCTATACGTAAATGGGAATTTTTTCGTATCATTCCAGTGGTGGGCGTTAAATCACCATACAGCAATTTTAACAGTGTGGACTTGCCAGCACCATTGGGGCCTACCAAAGCCAAACGAGTATCTAAATCAATACCGAATTCCAAGTTCTTATAGATCCAGGGTGTCACATCGTTATAACGGAAACTAACATTTTGCACCATAATGACGGGTGGGGGTATGCCACCGCAAGATGGGAAATAAAAATTCAATACTTTATCGTCGCTGACTTTTTCGGTTAAACCTTGAGCCACCATCTTAGCCAATGTCTTTTCCTTGGACTGAGCCTGTCTAGCCAATTTGGCAGAACCGTGACCGAAACGTGCTATGTAATTCTTCATATGGGCTATTTGATCTTGTTCCCAATTGTATTGTTTCATTTGATTTTCCAACAACTCCATACGGGTACGGCAGAAGGACTCGTAGTTACCTGTATAGTATTTGAGACGTTTCTGGGTCATGTGTATGATGTTGGTGCAGACACCGTTAAGAAAATCTTGGGAATGAGAAATCAGTACTAAAATACGTTTGTAGTTTTTCAATTCTTCTTCTAACCATACACAAGCTTCCAAATCCAAATGATTGGTAGGTTCATCAAGCAACAATAAATGGGGTTTAACGAAAAGAGCACGAGCCAAAGCGATACGCATACGCCAACCACCTGAAAAATTATGAAAAACATAAAAATAACAATAAAAATATTTTTTAACATTCTAATATTAACGATCAAATTTGACTTTGTTTCTGGTTAAAACTTTTCGGTATCGATAAAAGTTTGTGGCTTGTGGTAAAAATAAACGTATAATCGTCAAAAATAACTTAAAGAGTATAATCGCAGCCGGACCATTACGGTGTTTTTCATATTAAATGGACATAAAAAAAATCGCAAAACATCACAGCACTAAAATAAAATTTATTTTATTTCCATTACAGTTTTTTAAAAAATTGTTGTGATTAATACTAATTTTGTAAACAAAAAAAAAACATATGTATTTGGTGTTTATCGATATTATTGAAAAACAAATCCAATATATTATTCATTTAATTTCACTTGCACCAAACAGATATTAACAAAAAAAAGAGAATTTTATTTTTTACACAACTAAAAAAAATTAAATAAAATATAAAAAATAAAATACCAAAAAAAATTAAAATATAAAAAATAAAATACAAAATGTAAACAATATTATTGACAATTTGTGCCATCGACTTTGTTCGTCGTTATTTTTCGTATATTTTTTCCGCAAAGAAAAAACTTGTCGCACCGGTCTGGTTGTGCTCAAACTCTAAAGCGCTTAAATTTTATTGCGAACATGAATTTTCGATAATATATACATATGTGTAAGGACTTACATTCTTCTTCTCACTTTAAACTTACCAGAAAAATCTTTAGCCATTTTCTGTTGCATACCCTTATCAAAGCCCAAACCATGTAAAATACGAGCAGCCTTAACCTCAGCCATATCGGCTGACATATCATCGAGACGTTCATAGATATCACACAATTCTTCCTGATCAGCATCGTCCTCGCTAGTAGCCAATTGTTCCGCCAATTTTTCTAATTTTATACGTTCCTCATCTACCTCCATAACACATTGTAAGGCGGACTTCGAACTAGCCGCGATTTCTCGAGTCAAATAGAAAATATCTATATGATCTGGAATGGGAACTTCGCGGTTGCCCAAAACGGCCAACAACGAGGATTTTCCGCAGCCATTCAAACCTATAACACCGTAACGACGGCCACAATTTAACTCCAACATAGTGTCTTGCAACAGTTCGCAACCATAGAAGGTGATGGAGAAGTTTTCAACTTTAATATCACGCGAGCGAGCATGAGAAGCCAATGAACCGGTACAGGCACGAGCTTCAGCTGATATACGTGCCTCTTCTTCAAGTTTGGCACACAAAATCTCTTCTTCGGTCATTTCACGAGCGGGCTCAGCATTGCCATTAACGACTTTTTTGGACGAGGTTACTTGGATAATTTTCTTGCTACGATTATCCTTTTTTTTTGGTGGCATGGTGTTTTTTTTTTTAATTTACTCTTAATACACAGAACTAAAATGGAATAAAAAAACAACCCGTTACAACTCATTCAAATAAATCTTAAAAAGAAAAATTATATATGTATATAATTTAATCCTATAAAAATTTCACGTTGTTCAAGTATTGTAATATAAAAGCCATCCAGGCCAAATAATCTATATTACATAGTTATAATCCTGGAATCAAAAGATTTAAAAATATCTTCACATATTAACAAAAAATATCAAATATCAGTCATCAAATATATCGGCTCCCCATCCGTAACGCAAGATAAGAATCAGACAAAGTAAAAGTCAATATTAGAATATAAATATCCCATTTAGTGATAGTCATAAACAAACAAATTCATAATGAATTAGAAAATAATAAAAAAATAAATAAAAAAACGAAGAAATAAGCAATAGAAGTAGCTCAAATCTAGCGATGTATGTGTTAGCTGCAATTAATAACGGAAGACATTGTTCGACAGTAAGAAGATACATAATTCATGTGGCAATCGGTTCCAACACCGAGCCACCCTCACCACAAAAGACCTCTCAAACAAAGACTTAACAATCCTTGTAATAAACACTTGAGGGTTTCTAGTAGATCGTGACAATATAAATAAAGCACATAAGTTAATAAGTCTGCCAATTTTTTATGATCCTATGAAATAAAATTAAATTACGGTATTTAACAAAGTTTTCAAATTAACATCCAAGGAAGCGATGAACATAGCTCGAAATATGAACCCGTCCTCGCACACCATAAATAAATTGCACAATTGTGTTCTTAAAATGAATGCCAATTATACTGATACCACCTCAAGTCCATATAACACCTGCGATATCGAGAGGGAATGAGCTAATCTTAACTTGATTCGAAAAGGTAGGAATATATTAATAGAGTATATCCTACGCAATGAGCCCCAAATTCTACCACATAGAGAATCAATATGAGGTTTGAATGACAGCTTATTATCAAGCAAGCTTAAGCTGGGTAAGCATTTGCATGTATTTTTCATAAAGGCCTAGTTAGCCACACGTTGTTAAAATGTATCCGTACCGTAAATAACGTTGGCATTTAGTGCAATTATAGACCGTAAAAAACGCACGTTTTTGTATAAAATTAACCAAACTTTATCAGCTGTTCACAAATGTCACGTACAAATGTAGAAAAAATCTATTTTCAACAGATTGGGACGTTCCGGTTACGTGACAGTTGAGCTCGGAAACTGCTCTAAATGCTTTTCATGTAACAAAAAAAAAAGCAGCTGACACGTTTGGTTACGGTTACGTGTGGCTAACTAGGCCTTAAGACAGTTTGAATCAGCTGATTCGCGCCGTTACCGTTACGCGTAGCTAACTAAGCCTTTATGAAACGTACCCCCTACTTTGACAATTATCAAAATTCTCTTTTTTCTCTTTCTTTCCCACATTCTCTTCTATTACCAGCGCAAAAATGACAAATCATTCGTTAAATGAAAAAAAGACGAAGGAATGGAAAAAGAGCATCGCACAAGTGCGAAATTGAACATGGTATGAAATTGAAAAGAAAAATTATTACATATTTACAATATAAAAAATTACGTGTTCAAAAACTTCCTTAACAACAATGGTAACACGAAAAACTTGTAGTTAATTATAGCAAAAACTTTTTTATATACTTTCACGCATAAAACTCAGAAATTTTTGGGTTCAGTAATTCTATAACCCTGAAAAATTCAATATTGCCTTTTGCCACATCTTTCTTTGTGTAAAGCAAAATTCTTACAATCTAAATTTTTTCTTTTGCACTTTTTCTTTTAATGTTTAACACACCTTTTATGGAAATAAATTGCAGTTTTTCTTCTGCTGTATGACTAATATGCGATTTTTCACTGCTTTATTCCGTTTTTTGATATTGTTACTATATATCGTTTTGTGAAACGTAAAGAAATGTAGAAAATAAAAATATTTTTTCTTCACGTGTTTATTAAGAGCACCACGTCCATCTACAAAGACGTCTGACAATGAAGTGAATGAGTGAAGGGTTTCTCTTACCTTCTTGACAAATTTGTATAAACTAACACTAAGTTTTTGTAGAAAAAATAGGAAAACCTAAATTTATTTCGTTAAATGATGTCTAAAATAAATTTTAAGAAACCTTTTCGAATATAATTTAATATTTTTTACGAAATAATTTCAAAAGCGTACATAAAAAATCAACTCTGATTTGTAAACTTCAACTGTGGTATGTTCACAATTAATCATTAGCTGCTCATGTCACCTTTAAAATTGCAAATATATGCTGGTTCGAATATAGGAAAAATAATTTTGTTAAAAACATGACTTATGTTTTGAAAATAAAATTATAGTTTCTGCAAACAAAAAAACAATTTACTTAACCAAATAACATTTGTTAAGCAAATTAACAATTCTTATTAAACATTTCTTAAAAAGATAGACCTACATATCACAACTTAAGCTGCGTTCACACTACGTGTTTTGCTTGTGTTTTTCTTAGTTTTTTAGCACGTGTAATTTGTACACATAGTGTGAACCCTTTCAAACATTGTTTATGTACAACAAATTTTGCAAGATATATGTAAATTTTTCGATTAGAGCAGGTTCTATTTTGGCAAGACAAACATATGAAAATACAACACTGCTTGTGGCGAAAGCAAAAAAGAGTAAATTATAAAGATTAATATTGAAAGAAAAATAAATTGTTTAATATTAATTAACAATTAAAAAATATATATAACATATAACTTTATTTTTAACAATAAATTTTTCTAAATTCACAAATTAAATCAGCTGTTGTTTACATTTAGAGGTTATGTCATACGGAAATACATATGTACGTTTGAACGCAAAAATTATGAATCGTATGTAAAGCGCTAATTTTGACACACACACGGAATTACGTATGGATCGTAAAACTGAATTTACATATGGAAAATACACATAGTGTAAACACACCTTTAAACAACAACAAAAGTAATTTACAGTAGAAAGAACTTATGGAAGTTTCATTTGTTATTAACCTACCCAATAATTTACATGTTTTTAATACAATTTTTTGTTGAGTGTGCCATTTAATATGCCCCAAGTCAAAATTAAAAATATGCCAAATGTATATTTTAGGGAATAAGTAATTAATTTCGTATGCCAAACATAAATGGTTTGCATTATTAAACATTTCTAATTTTAACAAACAAATATGGCAAACTTCCGCAAATGTACCTTGAACTTTATTATTAAACACCGTATATGTACAAAAATACAGCTCTGTTCAACAACCATGTGAATCACTGAACATACTTCACATTTTAGTTAACAAGAATTATTAACAGAAAACAATTTACATGACAGTTTTCAGTAAAGTTTTGTGGGGGCGGTTCCAAGAAAATAGTTGAGGAAATGTTTTAGCGGAAGGAAATTTTGTTTAAATAAAAAGTTTTAAAATAAATAAAATAGAAATACTTGATTGCTAATATAAATTATATTAAAACAAAAATAAAAGTATTTAAAAGATAAAGTTTTTCAATTTTAGTGTTTGTGTATGTATTGTTGGTAATTACAAGAAAAAAAAAACGAGTACAAAATTAAAAGAAACTTACGCTCTGTATGCTCCTGTTTTTTGTGGTAAAAAGAGGGAAATGCAGTTTAAATGATGTTAAAAGTGTACAATAACAACTATAATGCTGGCTACACACCAGGCAACGGTTATAGCAACAATGATACACACGTAGCAACGGTTGCCTCAACCAAACAGAAATATCAAAAAGTTTTGATATTTTTCGTTGGTTGATGCAACCGTTGCCTGCTGTGCAGCCAGCATAACAACAATTATTACCAATTGACATTTTTTGTTTTGTTCGGTAAGCTAAATTGCCACTTCTGATACAAAATAAATTACCAATAATGGCATACAAATTTCCAAAACCCCAGTAGTACTAACAATTGATGGAAATTTAATTACAAATAATTAATTGAATTACAGCGCCATATTGTGCCTTTCTTTTATTCTCATACGAGTATTATTTCTTTATTACATTTTTACAAAATGCTCTAATACATATTTTTTTAATATTTTTTTTAAAATAAAGTAGATTCTTCCATAATTTTATAATATGCCATAGTGTGCCTTCGTGCCAAGCATTTTTCCCTTACTTTATTTTTACCGCTGTGAAAACTTATCTTAATGATTATGTCCTATAAATGTTAATGTTAAAAAAAATATTTTAAGGCCTTTTATTTAATAATTCTACATTGTAGTCCAATGGAGAGAATAGATAAATAAATTGGATTTAAATCTGAAAACCAGCTTATTTTTATTTTGTTTCTTTTAATTTATTCAGAACGTTTTATTGCTTATTTACATAAAAAAAAATTAAATTTATAATCCAAGCTATATATTAAACATATTCGTGTTGAAAGTAATTATCTGAATGTGGCAACACTGGAGCTTTAGCAACGTCATTTCAAAAGACGACTACACCCTAAAAGAAGTGTATAAAGTTTTTTGTTGTATATTTCTGATGCTTTTATTTGTACTCTTTTTTTCTTGTAACATAAACAGAAAACGAGTCTCAGTAAGGAAATCTTAGTGTGTTTATGTGGGTGTAAGGAAACTAGAGTGTAAAAAACAAAAAAATCGTAAATTTTAACAGTTGTAAAACAAATCATTTGGTGAAAACCCAGATAAATAAAAGAAAGAAAAATTGTGGGTCGTTAAAATAAAAGAATAAAAAATTGAGCATTTAAAACCGCCCACACATGAAAGTTATATTGAATATATATATATAAAATCGAAAAAAATATAAAATCAAGGAAAGAAAAATAAAAATTAAGATTTAAAATACTTTAATTTTTAAATATACCGCAGTATTTAATTTGTGTTTTAAGTATATTTTTTTGTGCTTTCGTGGTGCCATTTGCCTTTATTTGTGTTGAATTTTATATATTTATTTAGCCATTTAACATCCGTACTCCATAAGTTGTTCTGTGTCCCCTTTTTTGAAATTTAAATATACATATATATATATATATATTGTGTGTGAAGTTTGTGTCGTGTTCTTGTCGTCGGTTGTTCATTGTCTCGTTGTATCATCCTCTATATGATTATTATAACCAGACGTTCAAAACCAAATGTAATATGGATTGCAGTCTTGCAGATCGACAACCATCAACTTCTTCATCGACAACAACAAAAACTCAACATCAATTTTTAAATCCAACATTAAATTATCAACGCCAATCTACTGTACAAACACTAGACGAAACGGTAAGTATCCCTATATATTTCTACAACTACGGGCATGTTTGTTTATTTAAACAATTTTCATTTTAATTTATGTACTTAAAGAAAACAAAAAATGTCCAACTCATTCTCTACAGTTTCTGTTAAATATCATTTAGAATATTTTTTTTTTAATTTATATTTACTTTTAAACCAAAAAAAAATCTTTCTAGCCTTGCAACTCTTTGGTTCATTCTTTTCACCAAGTTGTTTACTTTTTTGTTTTTCTTCATTTTACCGTAACATATATGTTTTTTTTTAATTTTAGGGTTGCCATAATTTTTTCAGCATTTTTGACATTTCTTTTAATAAACATCCAAGTGTCAATTTAATATAAGGGTTGTCATTAAATCCTCTTTTAAAACACTTATCGAAATTACTTCTATTGTTATTGTTTGTTATTGTCATTAACCCCTAAATTTCCTTTAACAATCCATATTGCAGGTAGTTTTTGATATTGTTTACTGAAGTTGTATCTTACTGCAACGACTCAAAAAGAAACTGTTGATGTTTTTCTGTAAGGGTGTTTTCTTCTTTCTTTATTTTATATATTTCAGTGCCATGTCGTTATATAAATAAGTAGTTATCCTTTGTGCAAAAAAAATTGTAAGCGTATGTGAGAGTATCTGATGGATTACTATGGCATTTTATTTATTTAAAAGATGAGTCATTGTATTATTTTTGTTAGCAAATGAAGTTGTTTATTTTTTGTGCTGAAACCATTGATTAGAAATAGCTTGGGATTTTCCATTTATGCGAATTCTTTTCATTTGCTAAAAAGGTAAATCTACAATTTATAGCTTAGCTGTTGAAATTGCAACGATCAACTGTAATTTTCTTAATCTTATTAAGTTATTGCTATGTAATACAGTTTATTGGTATTCGTGGCATTTTGTATTATAGTCAATTATAAATAAATAAATAGTTAAAGAAATAAATAAATTTATAAAATAAATGGATACCAAGGACATTTGCATCCGAGTTTCTTAATATTTTTTTTGTGAAGGCAATGACAAAATAAACCCAAGACCTCGATAAGCCCCATAACAATTTTTAAAGACAGTTTCATCTAACTTGTCTTGTGGAAAATTTTATCGGAATAAGATTTCCATTTATATTAAAATATATACATGCCAAATATGGCCTCATTGAATTACCTCGAGGAGTTGGTTTCATCTTACGCTTCTCAGTACAAGATAACTTGCATCTTTGTTGACCCGAAAACTTTTCAAGAACTTTAACTTAAATAGGTATATACGTTTTTTTAAACTAATATATTCACCTTAAAGGGGGATGGAACCTGTTTGTCTTCCAAAAATATACATACATGATCTGTGATTTAAACGCAGCAAAGCTTATGAACATAATAGTTTATTCCTGGGCAATATTCAAACAACGGAAAATCAATATTGGTGCAAAATTGCAGGACATCTTTACTATGATGGCCTAAAGTTACTTAAATAAGAAACAACTGATAATCCTTAGGGCGATTTTTTTGTAAAAGAGAAATCTCCAACAAGTCTCTAAAATCATAAACTTTGTTTTCAAAACCATTTTCTAAACGTCCTTTTCAACAAAGTTGTAAACGGGTTTCGGTTCCTAATTTTAATAAAAATTATGTTGTTATTAGGATCTATTACAACTTAACTTAAACGTTATCAGTGAAAAACAATTTGAAATTCACAGACAAAAACTCTTCATAAGAACCTAAGGAAGAAAATCTATTAAGATTTAAAAACTCGAAATTAATTTAACATACATTCCAAGCGCCTATTACACCCAACATATTTTCTCTTATGAAAAAGGCCATAAAAATTCAGTTTTTCATTAAATTAGCAGCACTTGTTAGAATAAACTTACCAGAATCACAAAAGACAACATTCGTCCTATGATAGCTCTGTGTTAAATTCATTGGAGTTGATCTAATATTCCACCATATCCAAATCACTTCTTTGGATGTTCTCTTTTTATTGGGTAACTTTGCTTTTCGAAGATGCTGGTTTTACGAGGATTACTATTTGATTTTGGGTATTGCAAATTTATTTTATTTTTTGAGGGTATTGTTTGCGATGATCGATACTTTTTTTTAATGCGTCCAATCATTTTCCATTCTAATCGGTGTACATTTTGAACTCATCATCCGCTTTGGCGTAGAAAATCATTGGCCTCTTAGTTTATAATTTACGAAAGGGGAGAAAAATATTTCGCACTTTCCTGGTTAGGAATGATGTTATTTCGTTGGTTGTTTTTTTTTTCTAATTTCTTTAAAAGCTAACAAAATGCGGCGTTCTAATTAGAATTGGCAGTTCTACGATCTTCTATGTAGTTGCAATGCGGCAGACCATTTGCTTTAAATTTCTTTTCGGGTGAACAATTCTTGTTGGGTTTGGTACATATCGTATACTTGTGTTTGCTCATGGTCTCATATTCACATATTCTGTGAATATCTTGATCTTCGATGAAGCATGATTGCATATTTTGAGTAATTCTTTTGAAGCAAAAACGAACCATTTTTTAATCCATTTGTCAAATTTTCAGGATTACCTGTTATAAGTGTTTTTATAGTACTTGTGGTAAACATTTTGCTGAACACAGACTATTTCCGACTTGCTTTGTTCTCTTCATCACTTTTTTTGCTGAGCCCAATAGTTGGGTGGATTCGCATCCATTGGTATGGAATTCAAATTTATCTATTTTTTGTATCATTTAACAGCCGATTTTCTCTAATGACACGATGCAAAAAAACACAAGCCTTAGACTGCTTTATCAATGAAAGTAGTCTTAATCGTAATCACGTACGAACTGCTTTTCTTCCCCGAAACATTCAGATTTTTTTAAAGTGACAATATTTTCCCAACTTTGCCAGGGTCAGTATAAGCCTTCTTTCTACCACTTCCACTTATATTGTTTAATAACCCGGGAAACCGTTCGCCAAGTAACTTTTGCTTCATAATGGTATGTTTTAAAATCCCGGATTTTTTATTAAAACTTCTAATAATTCTTTCACCTAAATATTGTTAGTATATGTAAAATATATTTCATCATATTTTACACAGATAACACGATTAAATAAATTTAATAATTTTAATTATGTTTACTTTTACAAGTGAACATGTATGTTACAGTTTTTTCGTGCGCAATCCTTAATGGACATCCAGCCCATCAAATTGATATTTTTTTTTGTTAATATCTAATTTAATAAGGTTCAAACTAATTCCCTAGAATTTTAAACATTAATACTGATACACAGTGAATCGTTTAGTGTACAACTATCGATGTTGTGATATTTTAATGATATTTATACAGTCAGTCAATTAAGTTTGTATGCAAGCGAGTAGCTTATCCTTATAACATCAAAAAATATATATTCACTGTACAACGATGAAAGAAAATCTAATTAAAAAAAAATATATTGAAATTTTATTTCGAAACAAAAAAAAAAAAAAAAAAACGAAGAGAAACTTAACGTCTTCAAATAACAACAACTAAAGCGAAAATATCCTCAAAAATATGCCAAAAAGTATGTATGCAAATAATTTTTACGTTCAAACGTACATATGTAATTGCGCCTGACATAACCTCTGCTGATTTTTTAATTTGTAAATTAACAAAATTAATTGTTAAAAATAAAGTTATATACATATATATAATATATTTTTAATTGTTATTAATTTTAAACAATTTATTTTTCTTTTAATATTTATTTTTTAATTTATTCTGCTTTTATTTCGCTACAAGCAGTGTTGTATTTTCATATGTTTTGTCAAAATAGAACCTGTTCTAATTGAAAAATTTATATATGACTTTCCACATGTATTATACATAAACAATGTTTGAAAGGGTTCACACTAGAGATGGGCACGGGAGTGATTTTTGACTCACGTTCAGGCCCGCTCACGTGCCAAAAAATTTTAATCACGCCCGCTCATGCCCGCAATTATTTTTTCTACTCACGCTCACTCACGTTCACGTGATTAATAAAAGTTTCGACTCACGTTCACGTGATTCACGCGTGATATTTTAATTAATGAAATTTGGTAAAAAAAATGTGTTAAAATATATAATAAAGTTACTAAATAAAAATTTGTCAGAATATTCACGAAGTAACGATTACTTCATTTATTGAAAATAAAAGTAATACAAATAAGAGTTCAGAGAGAGATACAAGAAATTGTAGTTAGTTTGAAAAAAATAAAGTTAATTAAAAAACAGTTCAAGGTAATTACAGAGTAAAATTCTACTCTGAGTTTTTATGTAGAAATAAAATTTTGTCGACATTGTCTCCAGTAAGACGACTTCTTCTTTCCTTTAAAATTCTGCCAGATGTAGAAAAGACTCGTTCACTAGCTGCCGAACTGACAGGAATACACAATATCTGTCGAGCCAATACCTGAAGAAGTGGAAGATCTTTTTCATTTTTCCAAAAATCTAAAATATTGCATTCTAAGTTTACTTTTATTTTAGCATATGCCCTGAGTTCATCTTCAATGTCGTATTCCTTTGATTGAATACCAGGCTGTGTAATATCCATGTACTCATAAAACGGGTTACTTTTACTTGTTGTTGGTCTGCAATCTGCAACTGGAGCTTCAAATTTCAAGTTGTTAATTGCGTCTTTTATAGCACCTGCAACGTTATTTTCTGCTCTTCTGTGCAAAATTTCAACTCCTTAAAAGGAGGATTGAGAAACAGTGCAACGTAATGTATAATCTGCGGTTCAAATCTCTTTTTTAGAGCATTTTTTGTACACGATTTCAGTTCAATCATTATCTCTGAGTCATAACACTCAGTGTTGCAATGTTTAATAAGCTTTTCATACCATAAGACGTATTCAGAGATTGTTGGAATTTTCTCCATGCTCAACCTCTCAGAGCATTCCTTGAACGGGTATAAAAATTGTAAAATTTTCTCAAGAAGATTAAAATCAACATGACCAATTTTAGTGATTTCATTTCTCTCCATTAATATTTTTTGAATTTCACCTTTCATTAAATGAATGCTCTCCAGCATAAAAAACACTGAGTTCCAGCGCGTTTTTACGTGTTGTTTTAGAGATTTTGTTAATGTATTGTTAAGTTCTGAATGTTCAAAATACCCAACAAGTTTTTTGCATGCTTCTATTAGTGTTTGTACTTCGCTTTATTTTTCCTTTTCTAGAACGTCATCCATGACGAGGTTGAGATTGTGGCATGCACATGATAATCTTTTATACTTCTTGAATGCTGCCACAACATTGGCTCCGTTATCGGTCACGATAATGCTGCTTTCCATCTTGTCTTCTATTTTAAAATCCTTAAGAATATCTACAACAGATTCTAAAATATTACAGCCTGTTTTTTTACTTATAAAAAAGTGCGAGAAATGCAAAAAAACGACAATCTCAGAAAACAAATTTAATGTAATATTGTTTAATTTTTTATGTGTGTAGGATCTAGGCTGACTTCTTCTATGATGAGTACTTTTTCTGCAACAAACGATATATACCCCTGTGACTAAAGTTAAGGGTATAAAAAAGTTTGCGCATGAACAAAATCTTTGTAAAGCGGTTAAGGTCACTTCTAAGAAAATGGCACAAAATGCTCTCTAATCAAACCACTTACCTAGAAGGAATTCTCTATTTCCCAATATAATCACATTTAGATTAAAGTTATAATCTATATAATGACAGGTTAGTGTCAAAAAGTTTCGCTGGGTATATTCGTCTAACCACATATCCGTAGTGAAAGCCATGTGACGATCAGTTAAAATTGATATTATGTTTTCTTTCTCCTTTTGGTATTCTGCATTCAAGACCTTTGTGGTAAGTCGTTTTCTGGAAGCTAAAAAATCCTTAATTTCTACGTTTCCAAGAGTAGCCCCTACGTTTATTAGTGCCTGAGCCAAATTTTGAAATCCTTTTCCTAAAAATTGATTAAAAAATTTGTAAAACAATTGCCTTTACAAAATATCTCAAAATATACATACCTTCAGTTATACTTAGTGGCCGAAGATCCCAAGTAATAAAATTTAACTGGTTTACTTCTGTCTCTTGTTTCAAACGCTCCCGCACTTTCTTTCTGACAAATGAGTCGTCTATTTTTGGCTGACCAACCATATCTGGCTTTGATGCATTAGGAAACGAGTGCCGCAAGAGGCTGCTCGTACCTGTTTTTGCCGTATAAAGGCCTGTATGCAGCTTGCTAAGGAATCAAAAACTTCATATAAAAAAACGCTTCAGAAATGCTTAAGGAATTTTTCTGTCAAAAAATTTCTGTTGATAGTCTGCAGCTTTTTAAAAAAGTAGTATTGTTTTTACTACTTTTTTTTGACGTAAATTAAGTTAGGCAACCCAGGCTTTGAGCAGGAATATCAAATTTTTCGTTCTTTCTGAACGGAATTTTGACAGGAGAGGTAAGCATAAACAAAATGTAATATGCTAAAAAAAATTAAAAGTTATTTTTCAGTTGCAAACATGAAAAAACGAACAAAATTCGGCAAAGAAAAACAAGAAGCGGATGGGTAATTTTGATACTGAGCTTAAAAAGCGTTTAGAAGGCCAAATAAAGCAGAACCGAAGAATTGATTTGTTTTCAATTTCACAATTCTTAATAATTGACAGAAAACAGCTGATTGCTAGCGTTGCACTGAAAGGTACTTTTGTGCTTTTTTTTCTTTAAGAAATATATGAAAATTTTCTGTTAAGATTCCTTAACAAGCTGCGTACAGCTCTTAAGAAAGCAGAGAATCACATGCAATGCATCGGGCAAAGCTTAAAACTTCTTCCTCTAATTTTATCATATCAAATTTGCTCCACACGCAACTTTTGAATCCGGCTGGCTTGAAAAATGAACTTTTTATTCTTTTTATTCGTTTTTGTTCTCACTTTTTTGACAATGTTTTTATTTAATATTTTAATATTTCTTTTGATTCTTTTTTGCTGACAGCTGATTGCAACGAAATATCAGAATTTCATAATAAAGCAGTTTTTAGACTACCACGCTTTTCCGAACAACCTTCAAATTTGTCATGTGTGACATGCCATGTAAACACAAAACAAAATATAAAATCGAAATAAAACACTCAAGAAGTAACAACAAATACATATTGCAATTAAATATATAGAAAAAATAGCACAAATTTATATTTTTATAATAAATGATTTATGTTTTATTTGCAAGTAATTTACACTGTAATATTAGTCATCTCACTTTTTTAAAGGTAAGAGAAAATTCCATCTTATATTTCTCAACACATGTACATATAAATACAAATAAGTCAATGTAAAAATACATTAAGATGTGGTATAAAAAGTTCTTTAACGCCAAATGTCGCGTAGTACAAAAAGGGAACGCGACATTCCAGAAAATTAAACCAGGCAGATATAAAATGAAAAAATACACAAAAATTGTTATCACGCAAAATCACGCAAGAATTTTCATTCACGCCCGCTCACGCCCGAAAATTTTTTTTCTATTCACGTTCACTAACGTTCACGTGAGTGAAATAATTTTAAATTCACACTCACGTGATTCACGTGAATCACGCAGGATTCACGAAATTTGACCTTCTCTAGTTCACACTATGTGTACAAATTGCATGTGCTAAAAACATAAGAAAAACACAAGCAGAACACATAGTGTGAACGCTGCTTTAGTTGGAAAGCCTTTATTTGTTATGACTGCTTTTAGAAAATTTTGCATCGATGACACCAGGTTCGTGGTAACGCTCGGTGGTATTTTCTCCCACTCTTCTAAAAGGGCATTTTTCAAATCTTCTTTGCCTCCTATGTCGTGTTTCCTGATTTGGCACTCAATAGGATTAATATTGGGCGACTGGGATGGGGTTTTAAGTAGTTTTTTTTTTTTACTTTATAGAGGAACCACTCTTTGAAAATGCGAACACAAGCAGGGTTCGCCAAAATGCGTGAAATATGCGTGAACACGTATTGAAAATCTGTTTCACCCCTCAGAATTACCCTCATGCATGAATTTTCACGCATCGGCACATCATGATTAAATTTTTTAAAATCCATTTCAACTCCGATCGCCGATACTTCGATAATCTCAGTATCCCCCTGCCCATCCGTGACTTTTACCCAAAGCCGTCTAGTAATGATTCATCGCGCTCTTATTCCTTGCTAGTACGCATGCGCTATACTCATCTCTACAGCCACTAAGACTGGTTCTCGGCGTGCTCTTTTATGCAAAGATTAGAGAAAATGGCAAGGAGAATGGAAAATATTTAACAGCGTTTTTGGATGAGATGAAAGAAAAAATTGTTACTACAGGGACATAAAAATTTCTTCCAATAACCTATCACAAACTAGTTTCCAGAAAGGAAAAGACGTTTTTTTATGCACAATGGTAAGGAACATTTTAAAATTTCAACTTGGTGTTAAACCCGTCTGCTCTTCCATCAAATAAATCTGTTGATAAAGCCATGTATAGTTTGATGAAAAGGATAAGTTTGATGAAAAGGATAAGTTGCAGGATGAATGGTATGAAGTGAAATTTATGTTAGAAAAATATAAAATCAAAATGGACATGCAAAAATTTTGCAAGTTGATTTGCATGTGAAATTAGCTGGGATATGCTGAGGATGAGGAGTGCATGTATGCAGAGTACATGAAATAGTTAATGATTGCCTTAACTTTAGCAGTCTCTACTGCAGCTTGCGAAAGGGGATTTTCATGCCAAAACCGCATAAAAAGTGATAAGCGAGCCAGACTTGGTGATAAACATATGTAAATCCTTTCAAGGACTTCTTGCGAAGGCCACGATTTTTATTTGAGTAAAGAAAATAAATATGCTCGTCTATACACCCTCATATAGGGCTAAGCCCCTGATCGAACCATTTTGTCCAGTTATGTCATTTAGTTTTTTTTTTTATTTTTTTTTATAATTTACTAGTCGTAATATACTATTGCCACTATATATCTAAACCCCTCAACTTATTTGTAAAACGTATTTAATTTTCGTAGTTATCTTCATAAAAACATATAAACATGTTAGTTCAACATTCTCTATATAATGCATAACATTTTGTAGAACGTATTTAACTTTCGTAGTTATCTTCACAAAAATTCTGTTAATTTAACAGTCTCTGCTAAGTATTTAACATTTTTGAAAAACGTAGTTATCTTTCGTCGCTAACTTCACACCCTTGTAATTTTTTTCAATTTTATATGTAGATATATTTTCTAAAGGATCTAAATAACATAACATAACACCCCGCTTCCTTATTTTAATAGGAAAAATTAACATTTTTAAAGTTGTCGAAAATTAGATATTTTCTATTTTCATATAAAACAAGCAGGAAAATTATAGTCGGTCTAGACCAATTATACGACACACTATACCATGCGTTTAGAGATAGAAAATTAGCATAAACCAAAGTTGAGTGGCATTGTTATTTATTTTTTTTGCCTTCGGATATGAAGAAGTTCACGTCGGATGCTATATTTATATGAGGACTAGTTCGAAAAATGGGCCGATCCAGACCATATTTGGTAAAGTCACTTATATTTTTCAAAAACATGTCCAAATTTGATAAAATTCTGTGGAATATTTTTGTTTTTTGATAGATTTATTAAGTGATCGGGTATCAGCTTCATATGGCGGCTATGAGTGAGAGTTGTCCTATATGTTTTTTTTTTTGGGTTACTAATTAATATATGTAATAAACACACACAAACCAAATTTGACCGAGATCTATATGATAATTTGGTCTTATGGCAATTTAAGTCGATCTCATAGGCGTCATTTCTATGGGGACTAGGTCTGAACATGCACCGATTTTATCCAATTTCAATAACGTTCGTTCTATGGTCGATAGAAGCTTATATACCAATTTTCATCAAAACATACGCATATTTGGGACCTGTAGTTTGATTAAAATGTTTACATTGAGACAAACGGACGGATGGCCATCACTAAATCGTCTCAGAAAGTGATCCTGAGTAGATCGCTATGAAAAGAGATAGTTAGAAACATCAGCACTTAGTGGTAAAAAACTGATAAATCTGATAACATATTTGAAATAAACATATTAAAGTTCATATACAGTGGCACAGAAAAGTCTGTGGCACTGAAAATTCTTGTTTTACAGAATGTAGGAGAAAAATGTATGTCAAATTAAATTAATCTATGAATAATAATGAACAACTATAAATGTATTGTTAATTATACATTATTTATTAACGAAAAAAGAAATATATAACATTTTTGACACAGAAAGGCCTACTTTCTGTTAAACATAATAATATTACTCATATTTTATGATACCCTATACCATGCGTTTAGAGACCCTATCTCTTAGGCCCAACTAACTGGATATAGAAAATAAGCATAAACCAAATTTGAGTGGGATTTTTGTTAATTTTTTTTGGCTGCAGATATAAAAAAGTTCATATCGGATGCTATATCTATATGGAGACTAGGTCCAAAAATGGACCGATCCTGATCATGTTTGGTAAAGTCTCTTGTATTTTGCAAAAATATATACAAACAAAATTTGAGAAGAATCAGTGCAATATTTTTGTTTTTTGATAGATTTAAGTGAATATCGGGAAGCAGCTCTATATGGGGCCTATGACTAAGAGATTTTTGGGCTACTCATTAATGGATGTAATAAACGCATACAAACCCAATTTGAGTAAGATCTATATGACAATTTGGATTTTAAGGCAATTTATGTCGATTTCATAGGGGTCATTTGTATGGGGGCTAGGTCTGAACATGGACCGATTCTAACCAATTTCAATAGCGTTCATCCTATGGCCGATAAAAGCTTAAATACCAAATTTCATCCAAATATATTCACATTTGCGACCTGCAGTTTGATTACAAGGTTTACATGGACACACAGACGGACGGACGGACGGACATCGTTAAATCGAATCAGATAGTGATTCTGATTCGATCGGTATAATAAAAGAAGGGTCTAGGTCAAATATTTTGGGTAGTTACAAACAGCAGCACAAAGTCATTATACTCAAACCACAGGGTATAAAAATAATGTTCAACCCAAAGAATGGATTTATAAACATTATGGTTGGTATTCCGAATTGAATCGTGGTCGTACGAGCAGACATGATGCAGATCGTCCTGGTCGTCCAAATGAGGCAGTTACCGAAGAAAACGTAAGAAAAAAAATCAACAGAGCGAGTTGTTGGACAGATTGGATGAAGAAATTAAGAGAAAACGACCCCACTTAACTAAGAAAAAATTCTTGTATCATCATGACAACGCAACGGCGCATTCATCTGTTTTGGCTTCAGAAAAATTTAAGTCTTTACATTACGATTTGCTTCCCCACCCCCCGTATTCTCCAAACTTGAAAAGATTTCCCACAAATGAAGAAGTCATATTAGAGACGGAAGCCTATTTTGAAGCGTGATAAATCGTATTTTTTCAAGGGTATCAAGATGTTAGAGGATCGTTGGAAGAAGTGCATTTCACTTAATGGCGATTAAGTTGAAGAATAAAATTGTTTTCAAATCCAAAAAACTGGTTTTTCATTGTTAGGTCACGGAGTTTCAACTCCGTGTAGTATTCTTCAACAGAGCCTCTTGAAGTTACAACCATCAAAAACTGTTTTCGTAAAGCTGGATTCATAGGAGTCAATTATAGTCTCCCGGATTATGCTGCCGAGTATGATATGCCACTGGTAACGTATACAAATTTACAAGAAGTGTTCGCTCGATCAAACGGCTTCGAAGATTTTTTAAAAGTCAATGAAAGTTTCTACACTGAAGATGGCTCCATTGAAATTGTATTTAAACCCAGTGCTGATGGGGCGATAAGTGAATCTGAAGACGAGGTTGACGTAGAAATAGTTAACTCCATAACTTCGTATGATGAAGCATTGAAACAAATTGCCCGTTTGAAGAATTTTGCAAGAGATGATTTTATAGCATTCCATTTTAAACTTAACAGCTCAAGATGAACCAATCCAGGTTGAAGCAGTAAACTGACTCTCCATTGTATACATAAATAAATAAAACACTTAAGGTCATAAGCGGACATCTCTCATAATCGGACAAAAATAACGCGACGGTTAATGTCCGTAGTTTGGTGGGACATTTTTGAAAATTTTTCTCATTGCCCTGCAGCATAATTTATTTTTTTATTTACTGTCTCATGGTGAAACTACAAGTAGGTAATTGATCAAAATTAGTAAACCAGTTTAAAATCTGAACTTTTTCTCTTTCATTTCCTCATGCAAGCTGTTGTGCAGCTAAACTGGTTGTAAAATAAAAAAAAATATATATATTTAAAATATTCGATATGATGATTATAATCATTTTAACTCGCTCGTTATCATCCAAAGAAAATCAACAAATTGATTATTTCACATGGTGATTTTTCTGAGGAATTTCTTTTAAATAAAAAAAAAGAAAATGATAATTCTCAGTAGAATAAAACGTAAAGTATTATCTACAATTACATCAGCACATCGATGGAAGTTTCGAAACTTTGTAGTTTGACTATTTACACACTTACTAATGCATAACAATTTGTAACACTAAATATAAAAAAAAAATACGAGTAAAAGTAAATATTCGCTGTTAACTTAATAGTATATGTATAAAAAACTATATATATTATTATAAAGAAAAAGTGATAAAGAAGTTAAAAAGTAACCGCTAGTACGTGCTACCCACACAACTTAAAACATTTAACATGCTGCTCTGTTTGTATTCGCCAGTATGTTGGAATACAACATTACACTCGCAGAATGCCATCATCATAGTGAAAAGGCAAAAAGCAACGAAAATCTATAAAATACGTGACTTTTTTCCATAAGCCAGGTTCGTTTTAAAATTTTTATTTAAAATATTTTCTAAATTTGTTTATGCTTGACAATCGTTTGTTTTATCAAATACAACAATAACAACAGGAACAACGAAGTGTGTATAATTGTCGAGAGGAAGAGGGAGAGAAAAAAGAAAACGTGTTGCAACTGTGTAATATCCTTTTGTGTGTTTTTATTTTTATAATCACTGTCGAAGTCCAAGTTTGAGTTAAGCCATCTTTGTTTTATTTGTATTTTTCGGATTCTATTGTTTTTAAAACGTTTTTTTTCTTTCATTATTTTGATTGTGTGTAACAGCTGTGGCTAATTATTGAGACAACAAATGGTTTCAAGGTTAGTCATAGACTAACAAATTAAGGACTCACGTTCGTTGACTACAAGGCGTGAAAATTAAAATGATTATGTTGTTCTTGGCAAAAACTTAGATCTCGGTGTGAATTTTAATTGGTTTTTAAATAGAGAGAAGACAGGAGTGTTGTCAGTCTCCAACTAATGCAACAAGAACTCTGTATTATAGGAGTTGTTAGTGGGAAGTAAAGAGTGTGTTTTTAAGCCCGATAGAACTTGAAATTGTCAAAAATAACATAAGAAATACATTTTAATCAAAAACATTTTTTTTTATTCGAAAGACTATAATACATTAATATTTGATGATTTCGGGCATATGGCCACCGTGTCTGTTCTCGACGCAGCGCATTCTGGACGTCCAATTTTAGGCCACTTTTTCAGCTCTGTGAACTTGGCACCCGACTTTTGAAAATCGGGATTTTTTGCGATTCTTACAGAATTTTGTATGTAGTTGATTGTAGTAATAAATATTTCGTTTGTAGTTGCTTAAAAAAAAAGTTATAGGACTTTGAAAGAAACCCATCCCCCGGATTTGAAGGCACTCAAATCCAATGGTTGATTCTTGTAGAGAATCGTTTGTAGTTGATTGTGGTAAAGGAATTTTCTTTTGTAGTAACAAGGAAAAAAAGTTATAGCCGATATATTATTTTGATTTCTTTTTTTTCAAAATTGCGTTCGTGCTCTATAATAAAGGTCCGTGAATGGTAACACTTAGCTCATATCTGATTTGACAGATAATTAGTTTTATCCTTCCGCTGAACGAATATGGTTGTGTATACGCTTGAACAACGCTGGGAAATATTGCGAAATTACTTTGAAAATCATGGTAATGTTGCAGAATGTGTGCGAAAATTGCGTACGGATTTTGGATGAAGAGAAGCACCGTCAGCTCCGTATGTTCGTTATCTTGTGAAAAAAGTGAAAGAAACTGGCATCCACATCGATAAACCAAAGCGTGAAAAGCCAAAAACAGTGCGTAGACCCGAGAATATTGTTGCTGTGGCAGAAAGTGCGCGTGAAGCGCCATCAACATCAATTCACCGTCGTTCTCAAGAATTGAACATTTCGGAGGCATCATTGAGGCGAATTTTGCATAAAGACCTTGGTATGACGCCATACAAAGTCCAATTGGTTCAGGAGTTGAAGCCAACTGATCATCCAATGCGTTTTCGCTTCGCTAAGTGGGCCTGCGATCGACTTACAGAAGATGCCGATTTTGCCAAAAAAATCATATTTTCAGATGAAGCTCATTTTGATCTTGGCGGGTATGTAAACAAGCAAAATTGTCGCATTTGGGGCACATAAAACCCGCACGCATACATTGAAAAGCCGATACACCCAAAACGAGTCACTGTTTGGTCCAGAGGCATAATTGGGCCATTTTTCTTCGAAAATGAGCAAGGAGTGGCCGTTACAGTCAATGGCGATCGTTATCGGGCCATATTGAAGGAATTTTTGTTCACAAAAAATGAAGAGGAGGATATTGGCAACATTTGGTTTCAACAGGACGGCGCTACGTGCCACACAGCCGAAGCTACACTCGATGTTTTGCGCCCTGTTTTTGGAGATCGCATTATCAGCCGCAGAGCTGATGTCGTTTGGCCACCTCGGAGCTGCGATTTGACACCACAATTGACGCTTTAAAGGATAATATTCGTGAAGCCATTGGTGAAACACAGCTGCACACAATCGATAATGTGCTTGAAAATTGGACCGATCGTGTAGGCTACTGCATGGCCAGCCGAGGCAGCCATTTGAATGAAATTATTTTCCATTATTAACCGGAAGGATTGTACTTTCAAATAAAAAAAGAAATTTGAGAAAATCTTCAGTAGTTTTTTTTAATTGCATTTTCAAAAAAAAAAAGTTATTTGGCGGACCCTTTACTTTGTAGTTGGTTGTAGTGACTGCTAATTCGTTGTAGTTTCGCGAAATCTAAGCGGAAGTCTGAATATATCGAGATCTCGCTCGGAAATCATTTGTAGTCGATTGTAGTGACCGCTTATTCGTTTGTAGTTTCGCGAAAACTAAGCGGAAGTCAGAATACATCGAAATCTAGCTCGGAAATCGTTTGTAGTTGAATGTAGTGGTCGCTAGTTCGTTTGTAGTTCCTCAAAAAGCAACCGGAAATCAGAATACATCGAATGTCGACAAATCGACATTCAACTACAAACGATTTCCGAGCTAGATTTCGAATAAGCGGTCACTACAATCGACTACAAACGATTTCCGAGCTAGATTTCGATGTATTCTGACTTCCGCTTAGATTTCGCGAAACTACAAAAAATTAGCAGTCACTACAACCAACTACAAATTATTATAGAGCACGAACACAATTTTGAAAAAAAAAATTCAAAATAATATATCGGCTATAACTTTTTCCTTGCTACTACAAACGAAAATTCCTTCACTACACTCAACTACAAACTATTCTCTACAAGAATCGACCATTGGATTTGAATGTCTTCAAATCCGGGGGTTGCGTTTTTTTCAAAGTCCTATAACTTTTTTTTAAGCAACTTCAAACGAAATATTTCTTACTACAATGAACTACATACAAAATTCTGTAAGAATCGCAAAAAAAAACCGATTTTCAAAAGTCGGGTGCCAAGTTCACAGAGCTCACTTTTTCGAGCATTGTTGGCCGTATGTCACGAATAACATAAACAAGGCGTCAATTATTGCTGGCTTAAAATCATAAAGCAGTGACATAACGTAGCCCCACAGAAAATAATCGAAAGGTGTCAGATCGCACGACCTTGGAGCCCAATTGACAGGTCCATTTCTCGAAATCAACTTATCGCCAAATTTTGATTTCAATAAGTCGAAGGTTGCGGGTGCCGTATGGCGCATAGCGCCATTCTCTTGGAACCACATCTCGTCCGGATCAATATCATCCAAATTTTCAAACAAAAAATCATTAATCATGATGTTTGAAGAAATATGGTCCGATGATGCTACCACCGTAAACCGTGCATTTTTTTTTGGATGTAATGGAGTCTGTAGGAGTAGTGGATTCGTCTCACTCCATATGCGGCAATTTTGTTTATTAACAACCCCTTAACCCAAAAATGAGCGCTAAACAAAATTTTGCGATGAAACACCGGCTAAGTTTCCAACTGCTCTAGAGCCCAAGCGGCGAAAGAATAACTCATATGATGGTCTCTTGGCTTTAATTCCTGCACTAGCTGAATATGATACGGGTGTAAGCCAAGATATTTGTTTAACATTTTTCACGTAGTGGACAGACAGAGCCCCAATGCCTGTGATCGACGACGAATCAATAAATTTGGATCTTCTTCCACACTTTCGATTATAGAGGCGATATTATATTCAGTACGCACATTCTTTCGACATGTTAGTATTATTGCATCATTTAGAGAGTCTGTGGCATGAAATCTATCTACAGTTCGGTTGCTTATACGGGCGATTATGTGCGCCATAAAAATCAAGAAGTCGTCTATAAGTTGCGGGAATCGATGATTCATTTTCAAAGTAAATTTGGATAATTTGGTAGCGTTGTTCAAGCGTGAAACTAATCATGATGATTTGCAAAATATGCTGATCATAAATGTCAAAAAATGAGCGCAGTATGACAGTTCGTTGGAGAGCTAAACCTTTCGTAAACTCTATCTAAGCAAAAAAAAAAAAAAAAACACCCTTTATTTAAAGATCATCTTATTTTTTAACAGTGTTTTTGGAGTCTTTAAGGATTCAGGACACAGGCGCACAAAATTTGATAACACTTCAGAGCCTGACATGCAAGTGCCACTGAATCCGAATCTTGTTAATATATTTTAAGTTTTGTACTTCGTGAATGCCTGATGCGATGGAGAAATTTTGAATTTAGATTGAACACTCTAAAGATTGGACTCTGCTGTCCATTTAAAAAACATATTTCTCACATATTTAATTGTGAAAATTGATCTATATGCAGTAAAAAACATTTTTATTCCATAATTTTTACTAGACTTTAATTATGTCCATCTGCTCTACGCTCCTGAATAATTAACATCTTGTCAACTACCTAGAGGCCAACTCACTTCGTCAGTGATCGTCAGTATTGCTTCCGTAGAAGTCGATCTACGGTAGATCTGTTAGCTTTCCTTTCTGAGCGTTGGAGTCGATCCATTGACAATTTTGGCGAAAGTAAAGTGGCTGCTTTAGATATTTGCAAGGCATTGAACGGGGTGTGCCACGGTGCAGTGATATCAAAGTTAATTGCATTTGATTTGCATTACCTTCTCTCGATTTATGTATATCGAGTTTTCTCAGAGACTGCATTATTCGTGTTGATATTGATGGAACTTCATCCAATGAATTTCAGCTTAATTCAGGTGTACTGCAAGGTTCTCTTCTTTCTCCCTCTCTTTTCGTTATCTCTCTTAATGACCTTTTTAGTAAAATCTTCAAACCTATCTACTCTTTTGTGGATGACAGCAACATTTGATATTCATTTTCCTTGTTAGCCAAGCCGTTTTGGGGTTGAGGGCAAAAGAATGAATGTCACATTCAATCAAGACATATTAACCAATCTCTGAGTGCGGAAAAGCGAAATCGAATAGTCTTGATGTTCTGGACTGCGCATGAGAAATCAAATCGATATCCGTTGGATTAAACATGTTTTTCAAGTGTCTAAAGAAGCATTCAAGAACCTTGATTTTTAAAACGGTGCATAAGTTATTTCTGTTGTCCTTTAAATCTCTACTACCTACACTACCGTCCAAAAGTAATTACCATCCCTCCTCCTTAAATTTAAACATATGTTATTATTTACTTTTATTATTTACATAAATATTTTTTTTTGTAACTACTCTTTATTCTTAAATTTTAGATTCATCAATGTGACCACCTCCATTTCGTATAATTTCACGACATAGTCTTGGCATCCTTTGAATCGATTTTTTTCCAAGTTTCTAGAGTGATCTGGTTCTATGCTTCCGGCAGTTTATTTCACAGCTCTTCTTTAGATGTAGGACAGATAGTTCGAACCTTCCTGTCCTATACATTCCATAGTAACTCTATAGGATTGAGGTCAGGTGACTGTGCTTAAAAATTTTTGCTGCATATTTCGGGTCATTATCTTGCTGAAATATGAATGTCCGCTCCACAATTCTTAATCCAGTGACAATGGCACGATCTTTCAGGATAGTTTTGTACTGGGTTTTATCAGGTATTCCTTCCATTCTGTATAACTCATCAACATTTTCGTCAGTAAAGCAACCCTTAAAATATTTACTCGATAAAGAATGAAAAATTCAATCTGTAATAATTTTATAACTTTTAAACGGAAAGTATTAGTGAAAAACCACACATTTTAGGATTGGACGGTAAATTACATCCGACCGACAACGGAATACAATTTCCCAATATGGGCTGGAGCTTCAAGGTCTGTTTTTTTTTTACTTGATAGAGGGCGTTGATGCTCATTAATGACATTTGGATATCCAACTCGTTAGAACATCAGCGGATGTGGATTGTGTAACAGTGTTCTATATATATTACCAAGGGAAATGTTCTACTGAGATTGGTGAACTCATTCCAATTGACCCAGTTTTAGTTCGCACTACCTGCTTCTCTAGTAGATCATATCCGTTTGTAGTCTATTATCGAGTTGACCGCATTACGGAGAAAATTCGTTTACCAATCGAAGTAGCCTTATGAAATTCCACACAAAAGTCTTTCCTGACAGCTACAATCTAATAAAATTTAAATAAAATATCTACAAAAACTACTCTATCTCTCATACTTTCCATAATCGATATTTTCAGAACAATGCAATGCATTGCATTTGTAGGGGGCGTCCCCTGAATGGTGGTTTATAATTATAATAACAAAAAGAAAGATGTTTGAGAGATCTACAGTAGTAACCATAAAAATTAAACTACTTCGCTAAATTTTGAAAATTTTCATCAAAATTCGTTTTTTTTTTAGTTCGACACATTTAGTCCAGCGTTTTATTTTTTTTTTATTCCTTTCAAATAATAGGTTTTTCTCAATTTCCTTAAGAAGGCGTCTGTTCCAGTGATTATCTCTTCATTCGACCCAAATATCTTGCCGCCGTGTTTTGGGAACAGGAAATAGTCGCAGCGGGCTAACTCTCGAGAATTTGTTGGATGGGGTAGCGGTTTTTTTGCAATGGCGACTACACACGTGTGCGCTGGTGCGTTGTCATGGCAGAAGAGCTCTTGTTTCTTCGTCAAATGCCATCGTTTTAGCTGAAAATCAATGTCGAATCTGTTCAACAGCTGTCTGTCGCGGCTGATCGTGTTACCCTTTTCATGGTAATCGGTATGACCTTGTTGGACGACAGACCCACCTTGGCCTTCTTTGGTACAAGTTTACCCGGAGAAGTCCACTGCATTGACTGTTTCTTGGTGTGTTTTGATGGATTTATGTTTCGTCCATGTTTACGAAACGGCGCAAAAACTTCTACGGTTTGAGGTTGAACATCACCAAACACTCCAATAAATTGGTCACACGGTAACGCTTATGGTGGAGTGTGAGCAATAGCATTTTTCATGTAACTGTGCTTGCGCAATTTCATTCTTGAATTGTTCAATATAATTTCATGGATTTTATGAACGATTTCTGGCGTGACGACCTATTTTGGGACGAACGTTCGGCGTCATTTGTGCCGGTACGACCAAAACGGAATTTAGTTAAACAGTTTTTAACATTGAAGTTGATGGTACAAAGTCTACATAATATTTATTAAGCCTTTCCTTTTTATCGGTGATGACATTTTTCCGCAAAAAGTAATGATTTATGAGCTCAAACTGTTTTCAATGGCTGTCAAACACAAACTAAACACAGTTTACTGAGTCTGTTAGCAGAGGATAGTTGACATGAACGGTGCTGATGTGTAATCAACTACGAATGAAGCTAAAAAAAAAGTCATAGAGTTGTCAAACTGCCCTCGCATTAATTTAAGTAAAATGCTGAACCTGCAATCAAGGATTTCCATTGCAGTATCTTATACGAACTGTGCTAAAAAAAATCACCAAGTTAATGAGTTTGTCTTTTTGGAAAAATAACATAGAACACAAGCACTGATGCCTAGCTCCTAATAGAGCCGAAGGAAAATTATGATTTTGAAGTTTCAACTCTGTCTGTGAGAAAAAATAGAAGAGTGTGTGTTTCCTATTTTAGGGAGTTAGCCGAAGGTCTTGGAAATTACCGGATCTATGGTAAAAAAAATTTTACAAATAAGCAGTCCTAATTTCTTGCAAAAACTAACCGACTTAGATATTTTTTTTTAAATATATGTGGCTTTTAAGTTCTAAGTAGAGATTTAAAAACTTCACTTTTAACCGAACATTTTTCAAATAACGCTAGATTAAATCATAAAGCTAAATTAGTCGAGAAGTAATGTGAAGTGTATTTATAATTTTTGAAGAGATACATTATATGATTAGCTTTTTTTTTTGTTAAGTAATTTGAGGTGTGCAGTAGCGTTCTGTAGAAAATAGAATTTCTCTACCTTTTAACGTGACATCACAGAAACAGCTGCAAGTCGAAAGAGCTGGAATTTAGCAATTATTTTAAAGTATTATTTTTTCTTAAAAGAACTTCAGAAAAACATGTTAATTGCAAAACAGCGCCACCATATGCTTTTATAAAACTATAGACTAGATCAAACGATGAGTCCTAAAAGTCAGGCTTTAAAACTAGTCTTAAGAGAACTAAGGCAAAGCAAGGTAACAGTTTCATGGTCTATACAATTAAAAAATAGCTTTTCTTATAAACGCTAACCGGTTATCAAATCAAGCTCTAATGCTTGGTACACACCAGGCAACGGTTGCTTCAACGGTTGCATCACCCAACGAAAAATATCAAAACTTTTTGATATTTCTGCTTGTTTGAGGCAACCGTTGCTACGTGTGTATCGTTGTTGCTACAACACATTGAAGCAACCGTTGCCTGGTGTGTAGCTAGCATAAGAAACCGTTCAAAATTATAAATTTAGAATTAAGGAAACAAGTTTGCTGGCTACAGAACGGAAGCAAAACAAGCAGCGGTGACGACCCAAATAGCGAATTTTTTCCATTTACCGCCTTTAATAAAAAATCGCTAAGATGACACATTCCGTTTTCCCTCTTAGCGCTTTTAAACAAATTTCGTGTTAAACAAAATTTGACATATTTTAACTACAGTGGTGGACGTATAATTAACGATGTTTTAAGGAAATAAAATCGCAGTGCAACTTCTTTTAAGACCTACACTGTAAATTATAACTATCGTTAAGGGCACTATACACTTGTCAAATTCACATCAAGCATTATGGTGGTATTAGTGAAAATTTGTTTGTGTGTGTGACACCGACAAAATCTAAAGTCTTTGATTTTCCATCAATCATCGTCGGTGTCACACATACAAACAAATTTTCACTAATACCACCATAATGCTGGATGGTGAATTTGACAAGTGTATAGTGCCCTTCATTCAACGAGTAGACAATCAACATTGTTGTTGATGCAAAACACGTGGAGTTCAAAGTTTGCTTATTAAAAACAATGAATATTATTTTACAAGTATTTGCTTTTGGCTGGCCATGTAACTAAAAACATGCAGTTGTTGTTTTAATTTCTGAACTTATCTTATTATTAGTGAAAAAGTGAGTGTAATTTGAAAATCTTCCTAAAATGTACTCAAAAATGAGGGAGTTGTGCAGTGTTATCAGAATGAAAAACTTTCATTGTCGGCAATTGCACAAAAGTTTGATTGATATTTGGTGCAATTCATTTGTACAATAAGACAAAGGAGTTTGAAACCTCAGCCAGGAAACCAAGGGCACGAAAGACCATTCCAGTAGAAGATAAACTATTTGTAGGGCCAGTAAGAAAAATCCATTCTTGTCTTCGCGAGAAATAAAGTCTGAACTTGGACAGCAAATAATCGCAGAAATATCCACCCACACGGACAAAAGGCGCTTACAAGATTCGGGACTTCGTGTGTGCATTGCACAAAAAAACCGCATGTCTCAAAAAAAGCGGTTGCGGTTTGCAAGGAAAATGGTAGAATATATCTACGTTACTGGAACAGAGTTCTCTGGAGTGATTAATCCAAGTTAAACTTGTTTCAATCTGATGGAAAAACGTATGTGAGACGTCCTCCAAACAAAGCCTTAGACCCCAGGTACACTGTGAAAACGATTAAAAATGGTGGCGGGTCTATTATGGTCTGGGGTGCCTTTTCTTGACATGGTGTGGGTCCAATTGTACGAATTCAGGGAACAATGGATCAACATCATTATAAAAGGAAAATGTAATGAAACCGTATTCCTTTGAGAAAGCACACTTCAATGTTAGTGAAGTGTTGTCTTTCGAATCAAAATATTGATGTTCTGGACTGGCCACCCCAAATTCCTGATCTCAACCCAATTTAAAACTTAACGAAGATATTTTTATGTTGTACATAATTTTTTTTGTTTTGTCTAATTATGTGACCAAATTGAAATTGCTGTTTTTTGTGTTTATTTAATTTTCTCAAAAATGTTATTCAAGCTTTAGTTTTTTTATTTTAAACTCAATGCTGATTTGTTTCTTTACTATTTCAAGTTTATAGTTTTAATATGGTTTTTAAAATAAATTAGCAAATATATATAGTATGGAACTTAATCTTGTTATCTCTGTCTCCGGTTTTGACGAGAGCACAATATCGGAGCGTATGCAACAGGCTCTGAATTATACACTCAATTAGTGTCAGAGAAAAGAGTTATCTATGAACCCATCAAAAACCATACTGATACCCTTCACTAAACGAAGGAGACTCAACCTTATGGACCCGAGTCTGAACGGCTTGACAATAGGGTTCTCGGACGAGGTCAAGTATCTTGGGGTCACCCTGGATAAATCCCTCACATGGAACAGTCACTTAGATCAAATTACCAACAAAGCCACCTGGGCTTTATATGCCTGTCAAAGACTATTTGGTAGAACATGGAGTTTAAAGCCCCACATGATCTACTGGTCGTTTGAAACTATTGTGAAACCAATGATTACCTACTCTGCTCTTGCATGGTGGCCGAAGGTTGAGCAAACCAAAGCAAAAGCAATCCTGACCAAGGTGTACCGCACCTGTATTGGTATCACAGGGGCGAACAGAACGCGTCCAACCGATGCTATCGGCATTTTGCTTAATATTACACCATTGCATATTTCGATCATTGAAGATGCGTGCATGAGTGCCGTACGACTTCAGGATTTTGGTAGCATGAAGGACGGTGACCTTAAGGGTCACATGAGAGTCGCGAGGCTCTTCATCCACGACCCCCATGGACCAGTGGGACCTGGGAACCGGAGAGAGGTTCTCATGTGTGGTTCACAGATGGCTCAAAGCAAACAAATGGGGACACGGGCGCGGGAATATTTGGTCCCAATTTACAACGTGCCTTAACCATGGGTAAATACCCATCCATTTTCCAAGTGGAGGTCTTCGCTATTTTTATATGCGTGACTGAATGTCTCAGAAGAAAGACAAAAAGGGCACTCATTTATATACTATCCGACAGTCAGGCTGCACTAAAGGCAATAATCGCCTACAAAGTGACGTCCAAACTGGTGTGGGAGTGCATCGAAGGGCTAAACGAATTAGGTAGATGCAACAAATTAGCTCTATGCTGGATTCCGGGACATGAAGGACATGTAGGGAACGAAAGGGCCGATTGCCTAGCCAATCGAGGGGCCCGTCGTCCTTTCATTGGTCCGGAATCCTTCTGTGGTGTTCCAGTGGGACACATAACAGAAAAAATGAGGGAGTGGAGAAAATCACAAATTGCCGACACTGGGACAAAAGTCCAGGTCAACGGCAGGCCAAGAGATTCATAACTCCATCCAGTGTTCAATCGGAAAGACTACTTACCCTTGATAAAAAGGACTTAAGGACCTTGACGGGATTCTTTACAGGACACTGCAATCTTAGATATCATCTACGAAAGAAAGGACAATCTGCTATAGACACATGTAGGTTCTGCGACCTGGAGGTGGAAACAGCAGAACATATTCTCTGTGAATGTCCAAGACTAAGTGGTAAGAGAATCCTTGCACTTGGAGGATACACTGTATCCCCCCGGGACATATGGAAACTAATGCCAAATAGGGTAATAGGCTTCATAAGAAGCCTTAATCTGTAGGACAACCATGGGCTGCACAAAAGATCAAATTGGTCGCAGTGCGTATAGCCTTCCTTATCTTATCTTATCTTATATAGTAGTTTTCAAAATTCTTCAATACATGTTTCCGTTCATTCTTTAATACATTTTAAATATCGACTAACAATTAAAACAAAATAGATGTTGAGCTAATTATAAAATTTCATAAAAAAAAACAATATTTTATATAAAAAGAATACTATTTGCGGAACGTGAGGAATGGATACGTTTTTATTTGAAAACAAGTAAGAGTGTTAAATTCGGCTGTGCCGAATCTTTGATACCCTCCACCTCGGTTTGAGTCTTGATAATAAATGTAAATGAAAAAGTAAACAATTTGTTAAACCGAATTATTTCAGCAAATTCTTTGGGTTGGTTTTCGTCTTTTCTATTATTTCGGATTTATTTCGGTGTTTGCTTTTTGGTCATCGTGGTTGCTGATCGGCATGCATTTAGGTTATATACCTATATGCATGCGTTTCCGGTTATGTGACATAACTTCTCGTTTAATTTAGTTTTTGCTCATTAAATAGCTCGCTCTAACCTCCACTGCAAAGGTAATGGTTGTGTAGGGTGGCTATATGCACTAAATCGTGCTAATTGGAGATGGCTATATAGTTTCTTTTAACTGGCCAAATATTTCTTCATTGCGGCCATATAGGTCGGATGGAGTAACAAAATAATAAGAAAAAAAAAAACTCTCTCAATTTTTTTATTAAAATATTGCCATATTTGGAAAACATAGAGAATAAATTTATAATAATAAATATTCAAATAAGGGATGCCAAAGGCAAAAAACCAAATGTCCCAAACATTTTAAATAAAATAATTTGTTCTCTTTATTTTCTGAAAAACTTCAAATTTTCATCCAAAAAAAAATTGTGAAAATTTATATATAAATAACATTCTCATCAAATTGCGTTTATTTATGTAACAGTTTTTATGTTCGCAATTCTTAAAAATCATTTGACGTTTTCTGAAATTCATTGAATTTAAATTAATGTTTTCTGTAGTGCGAATTCAACGATCCGACAGAATTTCAACGATCCGACAATCGAAATTGTAAACGAATGGCATCTCTGTTAAAATAAGCGAAAAACACAAAGAAGAGTAGAAAAAAACAAATTACTTCGTGTTTGACAGGATGGTTTTATCTTCATGTTTAATATCTTTATATTTTTTACTAATATTTCTATGTATTTATTTGAAAATGAAATATTGAATTGAATATGCTATTTAATTTTTATATTTATATAAAAAAGTTTTTTAATTTAAGCAAAATATTTTCACTATTTTATGATTTTTATTTATTTAACACGACATTTCAACCTAAAAATTTAAGTTTTTATCGATTGAATAAACAACACAAAAATGGTTGTCGTTTAGATAACAACAACAGCTGACTTTAACAATAGCGAATATCGTTTAAAAATTTTACTGATAATTTTGCAATTTTCTTTTTTTAACGATTCGACTATCGTTAAAAGAAGTTACTGAATCGCGATACTGAAAAGCTATTAATTTCTCCTGAATGTCAATATTTTTTTAAATGTAAAAATTTTTTAAATGTAAACATAGGTGTTTGGTATTTTTTTTTTTGGAATTTCAATCAGTGTTTAACGAATAAAATTTATATATTAAAGATGCAATTGATGTCTTCTAAATTTAAAATTATAATTTCCGACGTTTTGATATGATTTTCTGAAATTCAATTAATTGTAATTTATAATTGGAAATTTTTAATTCCAGTTTTTAGAATTGATATTTTCTTAAATTTGAATGGAAAATTTAAAAATGGCAATTTTGTATTTATGTGAATAATAAGGCGCTATGAATATGGGCCCCAGGAAAATGGACCCCAAAGTAAAAAATGAAAGTGGGCCCCAAATTTGGGGTTCATTTTCATAATGAAAATCGACCCCATTTCTAGAAATGAAAATGAACCCCAAAAAATGAACTAGGGCCCCAAACCACGAATGAAAACGGGCCCTAAACTATTCTAGGGCTCATTTGCATAAACACTATTTGGGGCTTATTTTCATTTAAAGGATGCGGTACGATGAAGTATATGAAAATGGGCCCCAAAATGTGAAAATGGACCCCAATTTTTTTTCACTTGTTTTGTTGATTAACTTGTTTTGTCTGAAGAATTAGTGAAAAATTAGGTCGGCTCACTTAAATATAAAAGATTTGTAAAACAATGTGACTTTTGTTATACAAAAACATTTTTTTAATTTTTAAACGAAAAAATTGCAATGAGATGTCGTAATGTAGGTTTAAAAATTTAACCGCTTGACTTAAATGATTCAGGAAATATTAAAAAACGGTGGCATGACATAACGTCTACAGACATTATGGCACTTTTACGAGTGACATAATGTCTAAAGCATTTCAAATCTTGTAAACGTGGTAAAAGTGCCGTTATTTTCTCTTTTACAAAATGTTTAAATTAGATGTAAACATTCCGCAAAAGGGAATAATATTAATAATAATAATAACATTCTGCAATGTCTTCCCGGAGACACTAAAGTTAAGTATTGAAATCTGGCTTCGCATACAAAAGTTTTTCTGCGTGGCGGCCTGCGGCCGCGCTTAAGGGTTTTCTCCTCCAGTAGGACGCGGCAGGTGGCTTCGCTGAATAAAGTTTTCCTGCGTACGTCACAAGAATAAAAAAATGTCTTTTCCCTGCAAACATTTCAAAATTTGCTCAAGCTGTTTGGATATTTTGGATAAAAAATCTCAAAGTAACAATTCGCCTTTGCTGTGTCCTTATTGCAAGCAAATTGTTGAAACAAATTTAAAAATATATCAATAAATTGCTATTATTTGTATTCCATTTATAAAAATATTCTCTTAAATTGTTATTATTTGCTCTAAAGTGTATTAAAGTTTAAAAAAATTTCAATAAATTGTTATTATTTGTATTCCATCCATAACAAAATGAATTGTTATTTCCATTGCATCAAATCAATATTTTAGAATTCTGAGTGTCATAGTGTCTATAGACATTATGTCCTTAGACGTTATATCACGCCACCGTAAAAAAGTAGTCCGGCTCACTAAAATTATACAGGAATTGAATCATTTTTATAAAATTTAAAAGAAAGTCTTAAAAAATTTAATTAAGGAATTAATATTTCTTTTTTTGCAAACAAAATATTTTTTATAAATATATTTTTTGTTACATTTTTAAAACAAGTAAGAACGTTATAGTCGGTCAAGCCCGACTATACGATACCCTATACCATGCATTTAGAGACCGTATCTCTTAAGTTCAACTAATAGGAAAAGAAAATAAGCATAAACCAAATTTGAGTGGAATTGTTATTAGTTGTGTTGCCTTCGGATATGAAAAAGTTCATATGGGATGCTATATTTATATGGGGAATAGGTCGAAAAATGGACCGATCCTGACCATATTTGGTAAGGTCACTTATATTTTGAAAAAATATATACAAACCAAATTTGAGAAAAATCTGTGCAATATTTTTGTTTTTCGATAGATTTAAGTGAAGATCGGGAAGCAGCTCTATATTGGACCTATGACAAAGAATTGTCCAATAGAGATTATTTTTGGACTACTGATTATTGGATGTAATAAACACATTTAAACCCAATTTGACTGACGTTACTAAATAAAACTGAATTCAAAAAAGAAAATATTCGATTTTTTTACATCATGGAAGTTTATAAAAGTTTATTAAAAAAAAAAAAATGAAAATGAACCCCAAAATATGAAGTAAGGCCCCACCAATATATGATATTGGGCCCCAAAAATTATTTGGGGCCCTTTTTCATTTTCTTGTTTGGGGTCCATTTTCATTACGAAAATGCACCCCACATGAAGAAATGAAAAGCGACCCCAAAATGGGAAAACAGGCCCCAAAATTTCGTGTTGTTGTTTTCCATACATTTTTTTGGGGCTCATTTTCATTTTTTTTTGGGGCCCATTTTCCTGGGGCCCATATTCATACCACCGAATAATAATGCTTTAGTAATTATAAACAATTTTTAAAAATTAGATGTAATCGCAATCAGATATTTTGTAGGTAAAGCAGAATAATAATTCTATATAACTATGTAGAACTGTTTTGAAAGCAAAAACCTCATTGATGAACTCGGTAACTCTATTTTGTAAAGACAACAAAAAGTTAATATGCCAAACTTATGTTCATATTTGTAAAAGAATAATGAAAATACGTATGAAATAAAAGACCAGCCCGTGTATATTCTTAACATTGTTCTGTATGATATCCAGTTGAAAATATTAACATTCATGTTAAAATAGAAATAACTATTGCAAAGCTAATTAGAACAAAAATTGTGGCGCCATCTACTGCGGCATAGTCACGCTGAGCAAAATTAAATGACACTCTGTTAATGCAAAAGAAATGTATTTTCCCCACAACAAAATATTGCAGAATTTTATGTAAATAAAATAATATACTGACTTATTTCTAACATGCAGTTGTTATGGATATACATATATAATATATGTATATTATTTGTATTATTTAATATGTTTATATAAATTTATAAATAAATTTATACATAAAATTTTTGTTGCTATATTTACATTATTTTTTTTTTTTTAACAACTAGGTATTTTAGCATTATCTGCTTAAGATGTTGGTGAATTTTTACTCCCTTTATATAAACTCGTAGTGTCTGCTTGTCGAAAAAATGTTGGATCGATTTTAACCAATTTCCCGTGAGCCATTCGGTCTGCAGGCAGGCTCGTGGTAATAACAGAAATGATCTAATGATCTAAATTTTTTTAGTGATGCCAAAACAAGGGAAACTTTTAAATTTTTCTACCAGAGTTAATAAAAAAATGTACAAAGGATTAGTTTTTATTATATTATTACCACAACGACCACAAAAACAACAAGTCCAGCTATGACAACAACACAACATTAAGAATAACAACAAGAACAATATAGAAACATCATATTTTTAATTTTTTTTTACTTTTTCAGAGATTTCCCGATTTTAATGATTTTTGAAATAGAAATCTTCCCATGAATTTGGTATATCATTCTCACTAAAAATGGTCACTGTAGCTGCACTATTCAGGGCGTGATCGTGACAAGAACAACATAGAAAATTATATTTTTTCAAGACTTTTTTTAGTTCTTCATTCAAATCTCGGGCCCTAATCGACCGATTTTGACGATTTTAAATAGCAAACTTTTCAGGATGTTAATGAATCATTTTTTATGTCAACGAGCACCCTAGCTGCCCGATTGATGCCGTCATCGTGATTTCCACAGACGGACAGACGGACAGACGCTATATCAACTCCGGCTGTTATAAGGATCAGAAATATATATATTTTATGGGATCCAAAATTTTTTTTCCAATTATTACAAACGGAATGACAAACTTATATATGAGTAGTTGTAATAAAAAAATTGCACGTATTTAAAAATTTTCTAAGTGTATAAAATAATTTTTTAAGTGTATGGAGAGTAAGGAGTTTATTTCAAACGTTTCCAATAATAATTGTTGGGTGGACGAACTACTACTCGAAAAAGCTCGACCACTTTCCATACAAATGTATGAAAACATTCGCTCCATGGAAGTTTGACATTTTAAAAGATATTTTCCAAAAATACGTGGTAAAAATTAATACATATTGTAGTCCCTCATATCAACAGATTATTTTTCCTCAAATATTGGAGCACTCGGATGAAAGGTGTGGGGTGGATTTTTAATTTTTTTTAAATTAAGAATATACCTAAAAAGAAATCAGAAAATAATATAGAAAATATTCAACTTACACAGGTACTGCTCTTAAACTAGTTAACTGATAAAAATTCATAGAGTTCATATTTTCGTACATTTGTATAGAAAATGAAATGATGTTTTTCGGTGAAAAGATTTGAAAGTGGTTGATTTTTTTTTTCGAGTATAAGTTTGCCACCTCCAAAATTTTCCCTGGAATAGTTTGAAATTTTAAGGATATAATGTCCTGAAATCTATAACTTCAAAACATATATATTTTTAAAAATTCGTGAAGGAAAATTTGCAGTAAAATTACATCAAACTTAAAATAAGAGCAAATTTTCACACATTTGTACAGATAGTGGCTGATCTTTATCAAGTAGTAGTACGCCAACAGCTCAGTTATTGTCGGAATGCTTTGAAATTTTAACGACGTAATGTCCTCTTATTTGCAATTTTATGGTGTATAAATTTGTACCATGTACGTCTGAAATATTTTTTGTAAATCGATTTCAAATTGTATGAAGTGCATTTTTTCATATATTTGTATGGAAGCTGACTGATAATAAAATTTTTTTTTCAACAATTGCAACTGACTATATCCTTAGATGACTCATTTAAATTGTTAAGCTATTCAGACTAATAATGTGCTATTGGCAAACTACTATTCGAAAAATATCAGTCAGCTTCCATACAAATATATGAAAGAATGCACTTCATACAATTTGAAATCGATTTTTTTTGTTTTTTTCATTACTGATCTTTTTCGAGTAGTAGTTCGCCCACTCCACACCTTTCATCCTAGTGCTCCAATATGTTAGGAAAAGAATCGGCTGATATGAGGGACTACAATATGTATTAATTTTTACCATGTATTTTTGGAAAATATCTTTTAAAATGATGTCAAACTTCCATGGAGCGAATGTTTTTATACATTTGTATGGAAAGTGGTCGAGCTTTTTCGAGTAGTAGTTCGTCCACCCCACAATTATTATTGGAAACGTTTGAAATTTAAAAGGAATACTCTCCTTTTATTTTCAACTCTAAAAAATATATCTTTTGGCTGAGTCGTTATGAAAAATTTTCTGTAAAATTATCTCAAACATGAAATAAGAGCAAATTTTCACACTTTTGTATGTGAAGAGTCTGATCTTTTTCGAGTAGTATTTCGTCCGAGCCACAATTTTGGCCAGAATACTTTGAAATTTGGTGTACGTAATATACTCATATTTTCAACTTTAAAAAGCATAATATTTGCAACTGCAAATAGAAAAATTTTTTAGCAAGTCGTGATGGTAATTTTTATACCCTCCACACGTCAGTGGCAAAGGGTATATATAGGTTTGTCATTCCGTTTGTAACGCATCGAAAAACTAATTTCCGACCCCATAAAGTATATATATTCTTGATCCTTATCACAGCTCGAGTCGATATAGCGATGTCCGTCTGTCTGTTGAAATCACGCTCATTCACAAAAAAAACCATCTTACTGGATAAGGTTACAAAAATATCATTTGCCATAATTCCCAGCAGGTTGGTATTGAAAATTGGCTAAATCGGGCATCATCGTGATTAAATACGAGCAAAAATATGTAGATATCTCTAAAAAAAACATAACAGTTGTAACAGTTTAGTGGTTTAACATTATAATTGTACAACAACATAAAAAAATGCCACAAAAAAATTATGCATATACATATATTAACAATACCAAGAACACAATAACATAGCTCATGTTAATAGTATTGCCACATATTTTTTTTATCATTAGAATAAAAAAAAAATCGCCAATATGAAAGAAAAAATGAAAACGAAAAATGAAAAATGAAAAATGAAAAATGGAAAATGAAAATGGAAAATGGAGAATGGAAAATGAAAAATGTAAAATGTAAAATGTAAAACGTAAAATGTAAAATGTAAAATGTAAAATGTAAAATGTAAAATGTAAAATGTAAAATGTAAAATGTAAAATGTAAAATGTAAAATGTAAAATGTAAAATGTAAAATGTAAAATGTAAAATGTAAAATGTAAAATGTAAAATGTAAAATTTAAAATGTAAAATGTAAAATGTAAAATGTAAAATGTAAAATGTAAAATGTAAAATGTAAAATGTAAAATGTAAAATGTTAAATGTAAAATGTAAAATGTAAAATGTAAAATGTAAAATGTAAAATGTAAAATGTAAAATGTTAAATGTAAAATGTAAAATGTAAAATGTAAAATGTAAAATGTAAAATGTAAAATGTAAAATGTAAAATGTAAAATGTAAAATGTAAAATGTAAAATATAAAATGTAAAATGTAAAATGTAAAATGTAGAATGTAAAATGTAAAATGTAGAATGTAAAATGTAAAATGTAAATGTAAAATGTAAAATTAAAATGTAAAATGTAAATGTAAAATGTAAATGTAAAATGTAAAATGTAAAATGTAAAATGTAAAATGTAAAATAGAAAATGGAAAATGGAAAATGAAAAAGAAAATTGAAAAATAAAAAATTAAAAATGGAAAATGAAAAATGGAAAATAGAAAATGAAAAATGGAGAATGGAAAATGAGAAATGGAAAATGAAAAACGGAAAATGGAAAATGAAAAATGGAAAATAGAAAATGAAAAATGGAGAATGGAAAATGAAAATTGAAAAATGAAAAATGGAAAATGAAAATTGAAAAATGAAAAATGGTAAGTGGAAAATGGAAAACGAGAACTGAAATATGAAAAATGGAAAATGAAAAATCGAAAATGAAAATTTCAAAATGGAAAATGAAAAATGGAAAATGAAATATGAAAAATGTAAATTGTAAAATGAAAATTGAAAAATGGAAAATGGAAAATGAAAATTAAAACATGGAAAATGGAAAATGAGAATTGAAAAATGGAAAATGGAAAATTGAAAAATGAAGAATGGAAAATGGAAAATGGAAAATTGAAAAATGAAGAATGGAAAATGGAAAATGAAAATTGAAAAATGGAAAATGAAAAACGAAAAATGAAAATTGAAAAATGAAAAACGGAAAATGAAAAATGGAAAATGAAAAATAAAAAATGGAAAATGAAAAATGAAAATTGAAAAATAGAAAATGGAAAACGAGAAATGAAAATTGAAAAATGGAAATTGGAAAATGAAAAATGGAACATGAAAAATGAAAAATTAAAAACTAAAAATGGAAAACGCAAAATGGAAAATGAAAATGAAGATTGAAAAATTAAAAATTGAAAATGAAAAATGGAAAATGAAAATTGAAAAATGGAAAATGCAAAATGGAAAATTGAAAATGAAAATTGAAAAATGGAAAATTGAAATTGAATATTGAAAATTGAAAAATGGAAAATGAAAATTGAAAAATTAAAAATGGAAATTGGAAAATGAAAATTGAAAAATGAATAATGAAAAATGGAAAATGGAAAACACAAAAATTAAATATTAAAAATTAAAAACTAAAAAATAAAAATTAAAAACTGAAAATTAAAAATCAACCATTAAAAATTAAAGACTCAGGTGAAAGGGTATCAAAAAATTCGGCACAGCCGAATTTAACACCCTTACTTGTTTTTATTAAGTTACATCAAACTTGAAATAAGAGCAAATTTTCACACATTTGTATAGAAAGTGGCTGATCTTTTTCAAGTAGTTGTTTGCCCAGAACACAAATCAATTACGGGCAGTAAAAAAAATAATATATTTTTTTTTTTTTTTTGAAAAAAAATTTTTTTTTAGTTTCTGTTTTTTGTCGAGTAGTAGTTCCTCCAAGCTTCAATTTTTGGCGGAATGCCTTGAAACTTGAAGGAAGTGTTCTCTTTATATACACAGCTAAAACTAATATATTTTTTTGTTACATCATTGTGGAAAATTTTCTGGAAAATATCATCAAACTTCAGATAAGAGCATATTTTCACACATTTGTATAGAAAGTGACCAATATCAGTCCAGTAGCGCTATACCCACGCCGCAATTTTGGTCGAAATGGTTTAAAATTTTTTATTCAATTACGCATTTTGCAAAATTTCCATATTCTCTACATATATTCAGATTAAAGTACTAAGAGTTTTTTTCCAAGTGTTCTTGGAAAATTTTTTGTAAATAGGCATCAAACATATACGAAGATCATATTTTCATACATTTGAGTGGAAAGTGGATGATCTTTTTCGAGTAGTAGTTAGCCCACTCCATGGTTTTTATCAGAATGTTTTAATATTTCAGAAGGGTAATCTATCAGTGTAAGTGACTTCAAAATATATAAAATCATACCATGTATTTTGGGAAAATTTTTTCTGAAATGAAATCAAACATCTATGAAGTTAATATTTTCATACATTTGTATGGAAAGGCGCCGAGCTTTTTCGAATAGTAGTTTGCCCGCGCCAGTACGACAGTCCGATTAAAGTGAAATTTAAGAATGATATTCTTGATACTTGTACGATTCCAAGAAGTATACATTTGTTATACTAAATACTTATATTTATCGTTTTACATGATTTCAAACACAAACATGAAAAATATTAATTTTTACTACTCGAGCAGCTCGAGAATACTATTTCCGGAACATGAGGAATGGATACGTTTTTATTTGAAAATGAGCAGTTGTAATAAAAAAAATTGCACGTATTTAAAATTTTTTTTATACACTTAAAAAATAACATCAAATGCTGGCGCTTTTTGTTTCATTCTGAAAACAGTTTCTCCAATTGTAATGACTTCAAAAGAATCTACAGCATATAACTCTCATTAATTAGGCAAAAAAAAAAAATTGAGAAAATACGGTGGCATTTAAATAAATTTATTAATACTAGCAGATTCCAGCACTCGAAATTCGAGTGCAATTTCTAGGCAGCATTATTTTTCAACTTAGCCCATTCACAAACCAACACTTTTTTGGTTTGTTATTATTGTGAATGAAGATAACAAACTCATTAACAAACACATTATCAAATTTGATAAACATATGTAGCATACATATGTATAATTTTATATATGTGTAGCAACTTTAAATGAAATTTACTCAAAATAAAAGAAAAGATTAAAAATCTGTAAATCTGGTGAACAGCTAAAAAGAAATACCTTTCAAGTAATATATGTTTGGTCAAAATCGGGATAAAACGGTAGAGCAAAACATCGGTCACAAGAAATCGGCTTGCCTATTAATATAATAGATTATCGATATTAAAAACATATTTAAATAATATCAATAAAAGCGTTAATAAATTCCTTGAAAACACTTAATAAAAGTAAATTTTATCAATTTTAATAAAACTTTGGCAATACTTCCGTTTGAATTTATTGATGGATTATTGCATTTGTATGTAACACAAACGATAGTTTCATTGTATTTCAAAACCATTATAGCCATTTTTCTATCGCGTTTTCAAACACCATATGTCACATGTGCTTTGACATTAATTTATGTAGACGCCATTCAGCTCTGTTGCAGAGACTATGACGGCTATGACGTTAATACATACACACAATTGTACCCCGCCATATTAAACGAAAATATTTTACATACGAACCATTATTTCAATATTGCTGCACAGAGGAGTATAGATTTGTACTTGTGCGTTCCATACGTTCCTTTTTTTTGTATTTGTATGGTTACTATTGCACATCATCATCTCTATAAAGTGTACAATGTCATTTCTCTCGTTGTTCAAACCAACAATTTTTGCTTTATGGTAGATATTACGAATAGGGACAGAAAGACCTAAAGAATTTCTGCAAATCGGTAATGCACACAAATATGAAACATTCCTTTGTTGCAAATATGTGTTGTTTTTTTTTTTAAATATATTTTTATGTTTTGTTGTCGCATTTCTGATCTTGATAACTGAAGAAGTATCATGTTTGTGTTTTACTATGTATCCACTATTTAGTATTTGTTGTTTTTAAAGAACATGCACTTTTCATATTTCATTCGTTGAGTAGTTCTCAGTTTGGGGGAAGTTCTCTATGTTACTCTCTTTCTCTTTTCGTATTTGGTATGATTAATTAAGTATGCTCTGTATATTTATCTAATTATGAAGAGAGGGTAAGAAATGAGAGATTTTTAGGATTGCCATATTCGTTATATAAAAAATAATTTCTTATTGGAATATTAAGTAAAATTCACACGTATATACAGAAAATAGTAAAATCCTTATTCTTCTTCAAAACTCACTATTTAATTTAGTTTTTGTTTAGATTGTATTCCATTTTATTTATAAATTGTGAAAAGTTATTTTCGTTAAAAAGCATGAACTTTAAAATTGTATTGACGCCTTGAATTGACTTTATAAGAATTACGAGGGGGCCAGAATAACTGGACCTGACGAAGAAAACACAACAAATTTTGGAACAATTTTCTTTATTTCTCAACATAATATCATTTTAGCTCGATACACTTTACCAGCGATATTCAATAGTTACGATACCCTGTCCCACAACCTTGCATACAGATGAAACTGTCTTCGCCTTCCTTGGACACGATTCTTCCATTTGAAACCATTATTTTGACTGTTCCTTTGTCTCAGGTGTGAAATGGTTGACCCATGTCTCATCCGATTGATGATTTATTGCAGTGAAACATCGCAAAATATTCCATTGAAACACCTCCACGACGCTGTTGTATTGCGAGCAAACGCGGCACCCAGCTTGCGAACGGCTCTCTGATCTCCAAATTTGCTGTCAACATGCGATGGTATAGCACTTTTTGAAAAAATGCCTAACATTTCAGCTAGCTTCACGCATCTTCATCCAATAACATTTTATGGATTTTCTTAACCTACGCCTTGGCAGCTTGTACGGCCTTGTTTAAACTCTGCCCCCCAATATTTCATAGTCGTAAACGAAGGAGCAGACCTCTCCAGGGTAGAGTTTTATTTCATTTTTCATTTAAAAATAAACAACTGTTGATTAGTAGTTGTCATGTAGCGTATAACATTTGAAAATTTTAAATTTGGTAAACTTTATTCCGCATACGTTTGTTCTTCAAACTTTGTGTCTACCTCACACTTCGAACACACTCAATTAAAATAAAGTCTAAAACATCCAAAACTGTTTCCAAGTAACTGACAACAACGACTGCGATTATTTTCACAACTGCAAATGCAATGTTAATATATTTCGACATATCCGTCTGATTTCAAAATAAAGGGCTGGTCCACATTACCCGCATATTCCACAATATCCAACTTGCTCTATTCTGTACCTTTAGCTTGATATAATGTTAATGTAAAATATTTTTAGAATTAAATCCACAACTGCTGGAAATTTCTGCCCTTTAAAGTTTAAATTTTTTGGCCAACACTGTATTGAAATACGTAGAAAAAAAAAACATTTAGCTAAATATGGAAGTATGACATTTTCTTTTTAATTTATTGATTCGTATCGATATTTATGAAAAAAGTTAATTAAAAAGCATTTTGGTGAAAATATGAAAAAACAAGCAAAATATGCAAAACTATTGCTACTGCTTTGAATAGGTATTTATAAAAAATACTAATATGCAAAAACATGAATTTAAAACAAAACATTTCCTAAATACTAACTTTCTTCAATTTTCTCAAAATCGGATAACGGAATAGGGGGGTTATAGGCGTTAATGGGTTAAGAAAAACCAACCAGATATTTGTGTCATAAATCTTGTTCGTACTCTTGTGACCTGCCAATGATTACTTTTTTGTTTTTTTACTGAGTACACACGATGGAACATTAAGAGAAACATGCGAAAAAAACATGTTTCCATTTTTTAATACAGACGATGGAACCAAAAACGAAACATCACTTTTGTGTGTTTATTGAGTATACTACCCGGCCAGCCAAACTGTCACAAAAGGTTGACAAAATGTTGACAAAAAGATGCGGATGGTCGACATTTATTTGTGACAATTTTTGTTGAAAAAAGGTCGGCATGGTTGACACGTTTTGTCTACATTTTTATATACATTTTGTCGACGATTTTGTCAACATTTTGTCAACAAATGTTGACAACATTTTGTCAACAAATTTGTCAACATTTTGTCAACAAATATGTCAACATTTTGTCAACAAATTTGTCAACATTTTGTCAACAAATTTTTCAGTAAATTTATGCAAAAATTATCCAAATCTAAATTAAAACAATTTTTTTTAAAGGCAATTTCTTTTATTATTGATTACCGAGTTATATATTAAAAAAAAAAAAATAAAAATCTTATTTTAATTCCGCACTTAAAGATTTTTTGCTCTTTAATTTAGAGAACCTTTCCCCTGCTCTTTGGAAATAAAATTTGACTGCATTCAGTGCCACCTCCTCGTCGAAGTTCTTAAACCTATTGCTTTTCGCGGCATCTAAAAATTATAGAAAAAGAGGTTGGAAAACATAACAGGATGTTATACACCGAAATATTACCCAATATAACTGCAAGCACAACTGATCCATCCAGCTTAGTTTTATTGTTCTTACCAGAAAAATTGATTTTGGTTTGAAAATCTGCCGAGAAAAGTTTATTTATAATTTTTCGTACATTATGTCCAATACTGGATCCACCAACAGTACCGATATGTTGTATCTGAAATGATAAATGTCAAGATTAAATAATTTTATTAAATATATATCTTTAAAAAAATTTTATACATACCAAGGATTTCTTAAATTCTAAATTTATTTCACATCTTGAAATTAGGGCATTATATTCGTCAACATTTTTGATTGGCAGCATTTCATCAATTTCATTGTATTCTTTTTCTTTATTTGAATTTATAAAGTCACTGATTATTATTTATATATTTTTAATTTGTATATGTTAAATAAAATTATTTAAATTATACCTTTTCTATCAAATAATATTACGGATCGTATTGTGCACACAGTAATAAAAACAGTAATAGATTCTCGAGAATTAACGGTAAAATATGTATAAACAATGAGACTTCACAACACGAAGTTACCATCAACAAATAATGTCCACAAATTGTCAACCAAAATTGTCAGCAAAATGCATTACATACTTTTGTCAAAATATTGTGAACCCCCGCTTTGTGATATGTCGTTTAGGGCAGCAATCACAATTTTTCAACAAATTGTTGTGACAATTTGTTGGTAAAATTTCATTAACAAAATGTACACACCTTTTTCGATGACAATATGTTGACAAAAAGTTGTCATCACATTTTCTGGTTGGCCGGGTAGTTCTAAACAAATATACGTGGAAGAAAATAAATTTTATATTCAGCTATAAAATTTTTACAAATTTAGAAAATATATCAATTTATAAAATGCCTCAAATTTTTTGATTATCACTATTCATTATTATTTTTAAAATTCTTCAAATTTTCATTGTTAAATTTTCGTAATTTTTGTCTCTCTTCTATTTTCTTTACTCTGATGTACAAAACGACATTAAAGCACGACTGCTCTCAATGAAATAAGACAGCAAAAACAGTAAACATCGATACAGACGATGGAACATTGAGTTTGGAAACATAAAATATCAAAATAATTTGATATTTGAGGAACCAAAATTGAAACATGAATTGTGAGATGAAACATTTTGCTACAGACGATGGAACATTGAGTGGAACATGCCGATGTTCCATGTAATGTTCCATCGTGTGTATGTAGCATTAGGTGATTTGGCAACTCTTTAATCACCGGGCTCTCGTTTATAACTTCTTCCATTTCTCTCTTACTCTCTCTATTGCTCTTTTACAACTTGTTGTTGTTGTTGCTGTTCTCATATTAATGGGAAGTTGTCAAACCGACAATACAGCCATTATAAAATGCCGTCTGTGTTTTCTGTGAATTTGGGGTATTGAGTTTAGACCTTGCGCACATGAACGTCATACATAAACTCGACTCGTACGCGTGACGTTATATTTTCTGTCCAATACGCTCGTTCGTTTAGTTTGTTTTAAAACTTTTTCATTATAATTATTATTATTGTTTTGTTGGTTCTTCTGTCTGCGTTATTTTCACATACAAAACGAGTAATGTGTCTTGTCCGTCTCATGTGTGTATGGGAGCTGTAAAAAGTGCTAAAAAGCAATTTAAAATATATATATATATATATGTACATATACATATGTATATCAAAATATAGTTTACAACAATCAACAATATTTAAATGCTGAGCCTACATAAACGGCACGAAATAAGACAGAAATACACAATAACAACAATAAAATAAGTGAAGCAAACACAACATATGGGAAAAAAACAAGAATATACTTTTTCGGTATTTTTATATTTCTGAATGTCGAATGTCGAGTGTACTTGACAGACGGACCGAAACGACAACAAGACATTTAGTTTGTTGGCCAATACAAAAAAAATGTGTGCGAGTGTATTAAATAAAAAAACGGCGGCATAAGTCTTTTCATAATTTATTATGGCATAAATTTATTATAAACGGAAATTTTCAATATATTAAACATAAATTTAACGCTATACAAAAAACATTAAAGAAAATAAATTTATTAATTAACTTAAAGAAAAGTGCCTTTATTTTTACATATTTATACAAAAAATGAAGAAATTTCGAAAATAATCTAAATATTAATTGAGTTAATATAAATGAAAAGTGCCAAATTTTAATTGAATTAAGGAGAAGTTTCATTTCGGATTTATTACTGGCTGCCTTTTTGAATTTGTGGGAAAAATCAATGTGCTCCCTTTTAGTGGTTGTAATATAAATACTTTGTTTGTTATTTGCTGCCGCCTGCTGTTGCTGCTTGTTATTTGATTGTAGCTGTCTATAAATTAATTCATTGTAAGTAAACATTATTTAGACCATTAAAAGAAGAAAAACATAATAATAATAAAATTCTAAGAATATTGCGTGTGTGTCCATTTTCTGTTTCTTACTGTCATGTACGTGCATTGCAAAATGTGATTATTAGAGTGACCTGTCATTAATTTTGTAAGTAATAAATTGTTAAATTTAATAGAATTGAAGGTAATTATCAAAGTGAAATATTATAGAACTTTGGAAAATGTTATTAGAGACAAATTTACGGATAAAATTCCCTTCAATGCGGAAAATCCAGCGATTTTTATCCCAATATTTTTACAAGTGGAACTTTAGTAGATCGCAAACAAAAACTGAAATGTAATCAACCAAAAAAAGAAGAGTTGCCCACGTATTTCAACATTTTGATACAATAATAAATTACAAATCATGTAAAATCATTATCACATTTAACAAATCAAATTTCTCAGCTCCTCTGATGATTTCGATAATGTGTCGTATACCGATCGATTCTACTCGACCTCCAGGAAATTTTGATACATGCCCCATATTGGTGAATTGCCTAGATACCCTACAATCAACATATGCTTTCTATCCAAAAAAAAAAGAAAAAATTGCAAAATTTACAGACGCCGGATGCCAGTTTCTAACAACGCCCATAAATTGTAGATAACGTTCAAGTCGGGAGACTGCGCCGATGGTTCCATGAGATGGGGATAATTCAATATAAGCCTGTCCTGGTAGAAACGAAAGTAGCAAGTTTTCTTTAAGAATACCTAGGTACATCATTTTATCCATGTTCCTTTCAGTGGAAACTAAATTTCCAACTCCTGATGCTGCCATGCAAGCCCAAACCATAAAACTGCCACCACCGTGTTTACAGTCGCACGCAAAATTATTTACTCGAGCTGTGCATTGGGCTTCCGCCACACCATCATCCTTCCATCCGAGCCTAATATTTTAAATTTCGATTCATCGGAAAAAATGACAGTGTTTTGATATTCTGAATCCTTTAAAAAGTATTTTTTTTTAAATTTATTTAGGGCTTGTTTACTGGTACTCGACCATATGATCGCACGAGACGACGAGTTGTTGATGCACTGCAGGCCTTTTCAAGAGAATTGTGCACCTCATCAGCCAATTTTTGTGCCGATAATTTGGGGTTTTCATTAATTTTTGTTATGATCCATCTTACGTCCTTCGCAGTAAAAATTATATTTGGTGCCTTTCTGCCCTTATCCTTCACTCTATTTTCTCTCAAAACCCATTCTATAATATGCTGAACTGTAGAGGACGGTATATATTGACTTGTTCAGCAATTTCACGCTGATTTTTCAATTGTTTATAGTGGGGGATGACCAACTCCCGTTGCTCAATAGTTGTGCGTCACACCATATTTCAAGTTTTAGAAATAAAACGAAAAGTGCGTTAGTTGTCGAATAATTAGTTCAGAATATTAATTTTTTTTACAAACTGACAATTATATAAATTCAAAAAAAAAAGCCTACTACAACTCGGCCAACGTTAAAATTTGACTGCATCAAATAAGCTGCTCAATGTAGAAATATAGTTTTTTTTAAGTTCTTATTTTATTAAAAATCAGCAAAACAAATTTGAAATATATGAAATATCATTCATTTTTGAATAAAAAAGTTCGCTCTTTAAAATGGCATTTTTATTTTTTTGGTATCATATTTGGTTCAGTAGTTAATGTACGATAAAGCTGAAGCGGCCACTCACTGTACTTATTTTTCTTTTGGAATGCACATTGGTCTGGCGACCCACATTTTTTAGCCAAAACTAAAATAGTCACTTATATACATGAATTCAAATAAAAGACAGAATTAGTAGCAAAAAAACATAAATTTTATTTAATTTTAAAAAATCTAAATCTAAATCTGGAAAATAGGGCTTGATTTAAGCTTGATTTGTACTTGAATTCTATTAAATGTTCAATTGGTTAATTAAGTAAGAGGTATTCTTTTAATACATTTGTAAATTAGTCAATAAGTTCGTTTTCCAAAATTAAATTATCTTCTTCATATTGTTCTTCTGGTTCATCGTCTGAATTTTCTTCACTATCTATATTTTTTTCATAAGCTCAAATATCAGGAAGATCCTCGCAACTCAATAAAGCAATAACTTCCGATGGTAATGTTAAGCGCTTTCTTTGATGTATGCACGTATTTAAACGAAAAGATGATACTAACGGGTCTGACGTATCAAAAGCTCTGTTAAATACATCAGAATGATTGTCGGTGCGGCTAGTTCTGCGAGCGACATAATCTGTCGCTCTTGTATATCTTATGCCTGGACTCTGTTGCATCCTCTCCAAAATAACCCACCGGAAGTAACGTGTTTAACATTATTTCTTTTGAATGCATAAGGACCTTATGGACCGTTGGCGTCATGGGACACCAGGCGTATATATTTTGAATAAGTCGTGCGGTTTCAAAGCAGTAGTTTTCAAACTTTTCCAACTCAAGGGGAAATTGATATGATAAGAAATTAGAATAATTTTTAAATGAAAAATAACTTGAATGTAAATTCCAGTTACTTCAGAAAACTTTCATACTCTGCGAACGCACATCGAGAGGTGTTGCCGTCATTTGTTGATCCAAATCCTCCTACTTTTGGCATATCAACACGGAGTCCAAGCTTGGACCAAAATTTGTTTTGAATGCGCTCTTTTCTTGCCTTTACATTCTCCTTATCGTCATTGTCTGTTATTCTCCACTTTTTAATGTCGCTTTTATACGCCAGGTGTAGTATAAATTCCAAAAACCTAATGTAGCAGTGTAATGGACTTATACCATATTTCAAATTTCTTCGTTTTGGCTGGAATCTTTCGGACTTATAATCTCTAATTTTAATAAAATCCGAAGGAGACGCTCCACATATGGGACAAGATTATGTTGATTTGGTTCCTGTCAGAATGTTCAAAACTTTTCCATCGATAACGGTTAAACTCATCCGGAATGTTATTTCCACTGTCTTCGATTCTTCTATTTGTATTGTAAGGTTTTCCAGCTCTTCAATCTGTTTGCTTAATTCAGCAGCCTCTTTTAAAAGAACTTCTTGCGTCTCCTTTACGAATTCCAGTTTTAGTGGTCGACAAAACCTTGTAGATTGGGGAGTTCTATTACACCAAATCACTCTTCCTGAGATGTCAACAAGTCTCAAAGGAATTACCGTGGTTGCTAAAAGAGAGGAATCTGCATAACGCGATGAATTTGGCTCATGAAAAGATTGCTTGAATTGAGCTTGGCCCGTGCTGCTATCAAACCCATAACTCAAAATTAACTCCGCTGAGATGTAGTTGATTTTGTTGCTATTCATTATTGATGAAATGACATCCTTCTGCACTTCAACTCTCCTTTTTGCGGTGTGTTTTAAAAGCTGTTGTAGAGGAACTTTAGCCACGGTTTCACTTACACAAATGCCATTTGGTCTACAGCTTTGTTTTGCTCCCAATAGTCTCATATAAGACGTAAATATATCGGAGTTCCTTTGCTTACTTTCCAGTCTTATGTCGCAATATTGCCTCTGCTAAATTATTTTCAAGGAAAAATGCTAGAGCTTTTTCATCAGAGGGAGCAATGGGACACTTGTCATTATTCAAACACAATTTTCGTATTTTAGATGGTCTCGTGGGACTTTCCATTGGTTTTTTGAGAACAACGACTAAATCTTTCTTACCTTATTTTCTGGCCGACATTATTGATGCTTGCATTAATAATTCAGTTTCATTTGCTGTAGATTGATAGTTCCGCCGCTTTCCTTCTTTTACTGCGTTCAGACATTCCCGAAAATTGCATTCGAGGACGTCCACACGATGATGATGGCTTGTCTTCAGAGTGTTCTTCTTCCAAAAAAACAACATTTTCTACAGTTGAGTCATTTGTCTTGAGATTTTTGGATACTATTTCATTTTGAAGCCAGGTATCATTTTGGGCATTAAATTGGTCAATTGATCTAGAAGATTTCTGCCATTTCACATCCAGTCTTAAGCAATACACTCGAATTTTATCATTTAGATATTTCTTATATTCATTACAAACATTTGTTTCTCCGACTTTTTCCAAAATATAATTAAAAACACGTTCGGTATTTTCTTGTTTATTATTTCCACTCTGCCAAACTCTGAGTAAATCACAATTTTTGTAGGAAAAGCTTCCTGAAACAAGTAAATCAAAAAGAAATTTGAAGACATTCTTTATATGCTTTTGTTTTTTAAATTATGGTAATATTCTTTACTAAAATTTCAATTAAAAAAAGTGCTCAAAAAAAAAAAAAAAAAAAATAACTTTTGAAAAAAAACGAAAAAAAATGGAAATAAAGGTTTTTCATTTTTCTGAGGGAGGCGACTTTACAAGTGACCCGCGGGCCATCCTTTTGACATACCTGTTATGTCAAAAGTTAATATTGCATTATCATCCAAGTCTGGACTATGCTGAGCTCTAACTAGTCGGGAAGTTGGTCAAAAATTTTCGGACAGATTGACAGACAGACAAAGAAAGAGAGTTATTATAAAGAATGTAAAATAGCAGATTTTTTAAAAATAAGCAATAACTAGCAGAAATTTATTGATGATTCGTAAGCACCAAATATCACTGTAATTAAGTGTGTTTTTGGTTCGTTGAACTTACTTGAACTTTTTAAGTTATATTTTTTTTAAGGCAAAAATCACTGATTTTGAGGTTATGAAAGTTTTCATGTATTTTCTTATTACCATAATTTGTATTTAATATTTCACTATTCAAAATTCAATTACTTACCATCGTCAGTAATATCCATAAGAAATAGATTTAAAAAGTTTTTATTTTCGTGTAACCTGTGACTCAAAAAAACAAAAAATTAGACCGCGTGTTTCACTTTACAACTGCAATTAAAACATTGAACTTTCTCACTTCATAGAATAACGGTTAATTGAAGTTTGCAAAAACAAATTACTTTTTTTGTTTATCTGTAGTGTTTGCTACAATATTCCAACAACAAATAAAGAAAAAAAATTTAGAATTTTGGCCAAAACATGTGTAAGCAAACGGCGTTGGCGATAGAAAAATTAAACTAAACCTTTTCGTGAAATAACTCGGATCATAGGCAGATGCCATTCCTCCGTCCAAAACTACAAATCCACAAATTCAATCCAAGCTAACTGAGCGCGAAAAGCGCACTATTTTGGCTTTAGTAAAACATAATTGCGAATTACTGCTTTCAAAATCAGTTCTAAAATCAAAGAATCCTTTGGTAAAGATATCCATAAAGATACTTATTGGCAAAATATTAAAAAAAATCGTGAAGCACGTAGAAAGCCATTTATTTCCGATGTCAATAGAAAAATTCAAACAGTGCTTCAGAATTTTGGGAACGTGTTTTATTTTCAACAAAAAAAGTTAGCTTTGAAGAAAAAGTGGAACTGCATTAAAAAAAGAAAATCTGTGTCAACGGTTAAACACGGTGGAGGTGGCCTTATGGTGTAGGGGGTTGATTGGAAGGCAACGAGGTTGGTAAATTCGTATTTATTGAGTCTATAATGAATCGAATTGGATACATAAAGATTTTAAAACAAAATAAAAAACAACTGGGCCCTTGGAGTAAATTTTTGGTTTTAACAGTACAATATCAAGCTGTGGTACCTCTAAAATACTAAAAATCAATTGAAATCACCACCCCAATCACCCGATCTTAATGCTATAGAGAATTTGGGGCTCAGAATCCGTCAGCTAATGTAACTTCAAAGTAAATGGTAAAAGGCTTCATTTTGTTAAGATTTATTAAAATGTTAATCTATAATATTAATAGGCTAGGCGATTCCTTGTGACCGATGTTTTGTTCTACCGTTTTATACCGATTTTTACCAAACTATATTATTTGAAAGGTATTTCTTTTTAGCCGTTTTGCAGATTTACAGATTCTTAAATTTTTTCCTTTATTTTGAGTAAATTGCATTTAAAGTTGCTACTAACACATACATAAAATTATACATATGCTACGTGTGTTTTATTAAATTTGTTAATGTGTTTGTTAATGAGTTTGTTATCTTCATTCACAATAATAAAAAACCATAAAAAGGTTTGTGAATTGGCTAAATTGAAAAAGAAAGCTGCCTAGAAATTGCACTCGAATTTGGAGCGCTGGAATCTGCTAGTATTAAAATAAAGAGTGTATAGGTGTTATCTAAAACGAAGTTTCACTGAGAAAAAAGTGGAAATGCGGAGTGTTTGATGTTTTTAATTTTGTTTAGCTGAAAAGTACTTTTTTATTTGTGATATATATTTTTAAGTTCTGTATTTCCATTCAAAAGTTAGGGCCATCAAAGTGAGTTGCAATTTTAATTTGTTATTTAGTATCGGATTTGAGCAATATAATATATATATATATATATACAGTTGCGCCCTTAGTTTTTATGTTGTAGCTGATAGTTTATTTTCCATTGCATAAAAAATAAGTCAAAATATTGGCAATATTAATATTAATAGAAACAATAATAACTTTTCGGTATTGTGGGGTAAACTACTTTTTGTTTCTGAAATTCAATTGATATTTTCTGAAATTCAATTGATGTTTTCTGAAATACAATTAATACTTTCAAAAATTCAATTGATGTTTTCTGAAATTTAATTGATGTTTTCTGAAATACAATTGCCACTTTCTGATATACAATTGATACTTTCTTAAAATCAAGTGATGTTTTCTGAAATGCAATTGATTCTTTCTGAAAATTAGTTGATTTTTTCCGAAATACAAATGATATTTTCTGAAATACTATTTATACTTTCTGATAACCAATTGATATTTTCTGAAATGCAATTGATACTTTCTGAAAATCAATTGATATTTTCCGAAATACAATTGATATTTTCTGAAACACTATTGATACTTTCTGATAACCAATTGATATTATCTGAAATTCAATTGGCAAAGGTGTAGACCGACTGTGCGATACCCTAAACCATGCGCTTAGAGAATTGGTCTTAGGTCCAACTAATTGGGTATAAAAAATAAGCATAAACCAAATCTGAGTGGAATTTTGGTTATTTTCTTGCTTGCAGATTTGATGATGTATTTATATAGGGAATAGGACGAAAAATGGACCGGTCCTGACCATATTTAGTAAAGCCACTTATTTTCTGTGAAAACATATACAAACAAAATTCGAGAAAAATCTATGCAATGGTTTTGTTTTTTGATTGATTTAGGTGAAGATCGGGAAGCGGCGTTATATGAGGGCAATTACTAAGAATTGTCCTATGGGGTTTATTTTTGGACTACTGACTAATGGATGTAATAAACACACACAAGCCCAAGTTGAACGAGATCTATATGATAATTTGGATCTTATGGCAATTTAAGTCGATCTCATACAGGTTGTTTGTATGATGACTTGGTCTGAAGATGCACTGATATTCACCAATTTTATTAGCGTCCGTCCTATGGCCGATAGAAGCTTTTATACTAAATTTCATCAAAATATATTCATACTCATACTTACGACTTGTAAAGGGGTTTTCAACAGGGACGCTACAAAAGTAGAAAGACAGGAACAGCAAACGACGCTATATTTCTTGCCGCTCTTTTGACATTTCTCTTCAGTAAGGTTTGCCATTTCATGATGGAAAGATATACGAGCCAACAACGAGTCTAAATTATTAAAATTTACTACCGAAATTCGGAATCAGTGGCCTCAACGTTAAGAGCGCTACGTCCAATTTATGGTCGTCATAATCGTCCTAGCAGATCAACAATTGAGCGTCTAGTGGAAAAATTTGAATGCACAGGCACAGTACAAAATGTTCCCGTGCCAGTGAGACAAAGAAGTGCCCGTAGTGTCGAGAATATTGCTGCCGCTGAGGCTTCAGTTGAAGAAAGCCCAAATGTGTCTCTCACACGTCGTTCTCAAGCGTTGGGCATCTCTGTGACGTCGTTGTGGCGAATTTTGCGAAAAGATCTTGGCCTACATCCTTACAAGATCAAATTGACGCAAGAACTGAAGCCGCTTGACCACCAGAAGCGTCGTATGTTCGTGAATTGGGCTGAGCAACAACTTGAAAATGATTCAGATTTTCATCGAAAAATCATCTCCAGCGATGAGGCTCATTTCTGGCTGAATGGCTTCGTCAATAAACAAAATATGCGTTATTGGCCAGACAGCAATTCACACGTACTCCATGAGTCATCATTGCATCCCGAAAAAATTACGGTTTGATGCGGTTTATGGGCCGGCGGCGTCATTGGGCCGTACTTTTTCCGTGACGAGCAAGACCGGCACGTTACTGTGAATGGGAATCGCTACCGTTCAATGATAACCGAATATTTTTGACCCCAATTGGATGATATGGATTGGAGGATATGTGGTTCCAACAGGACGGCGCCACAAGCCACACAGCGAATGTCACAATCAATTTATTGGAAACCAAGTTTGGAGAACGTGTTATCTCACGAAATGGTCCAATCGATTGGCCGCCTCGGTCGTGCGATTTGACGCCGTTGGACTATTTCCTGTGGGGCTACGTCAAGTCTATGGTCTATGCCAACAAGCCAGCGACGATTGATGAACTTCGTACGAATATCGAACGTGAAATTGTTGCAGTATCGGCCGATTTATGCTTGAAAACCGTCGAAAGTTGGGTTCAGCGTTTGGACTTCTGCAAGCGTGCCCGTGGTGGCCATGCAAAAGAGATCGATTTCCATACATAATGGCATCGAACGTACTTTCGCAGGAATAAAGAATTTCATTCATATCCAAAAGCGTTTTTGTTTTATTTAAAAAAACTTTTGTAGCGCTCTTATTGAAAAACCCTTTAGTTTGATTCCAATGTTTACATGGACACACAGCCGGAGGGACAGACATCGCTAAATCGACTTAGAAAGTCAGTAGCTTAAATATTTTTGATATTTACAAACATTAGCACAAAGTCATTATGTACCAACCACATAGTGGTATTAGGGTAAAAATACTAACCAACATGGCGCCTTGAAACTGAAAACATATGTTTTATATGGTTGCCACTTTTCACCGAAGTAATTTTTTTTCGAACTACTGCCGCCATCTATTAAAACTGTAACCGAATATTCAAAGAAAGAACAAGGTAACTGTTTAATTTTTTTTTGGAACCATTTAATATATCTTTTATTCTTACCATTGACGCACAGACATCTGTTTATTATTGATTGATCTTTTCAACCAAAAGTTCATTTACACCACAGTGTTTTCAGCGGTCTATTTGTTTTTCTGCAGAATTTTTTATTTGTGTTTATTTTCTTAAAAAAAAAATTGTTTTTGGCAAAAGATTTTGTATTGTCTGTCTGTCCGTCTTTCACCCATCAATGTTGCAATATTTTGTTTATTTTCTTGAGAATAAAAAAAAAAACATTGCAACTTTTTTTAATTATTGTTGTTTCAATTCTTGAATTTATTAATAAATTTTAATGTTTTGATTTCCTGTAAACTATAGTGGATGGCTTTTTTTTTTGCAACTTCTTATGCCACGGTTGTTTACTTTCAACTTATGCATTTCCTTTCCTTTTGGTTATATAACGCCTGCCGCTACTATTGATACTTTTAAGTTTTCATACCCTATACCATGCTGAGGCTGAGGTATAACGAGTTTGTTACCAACAAAAATACCAGATATAGAGCAACCTTTTATTAAAATGTTCGACTTTGAATCAGTTTCTTAGTCGATTTGACGATTTCCGTCTGAGTGTGTGTTCATGTTAGACTTGTATGCAAACTCCAAATCGGAGATATGTTGATGAATTTTGCTCTATAAGCTTTTATCAGACATAGGACGAGCGCTATAGAAATTACTGAAAATCGGTGCAGTTTCAGACGTAGCATTAATTATACCCTTATTTAATCGATGTATATAGCCCAACTTCCAGTTTTGTGTATATATTCTGATCAAATTTGGTTTGTGCGTATTGTATCTCTAACTCATCAGTCCAAAAATAAAGAGGATAGGACCAATTTTAGTCATAGCAACCTTATAAAGCAGACTCCCGATATTGACAAATCTACCTAAAAACTTACAAACGTAAAATATTTTCCTCAAATTTAATTTATACATATATGTTTTTAAATATAACATATATGCTGCCAATTAATATGACAATCTCACTTAAATTTGGTTTATGTCCATCACATAGTTTCCTCACCCCGCACACTTGGCTCTAAGACCCTTTTCCAAAGCTCTTGGTGTAGGGCTTTATATAGTCGCCTCATATCTTTATAACTTATAACTTTATTACTTGTTTTATATTCTATTTGTTTTTTTTCTTCTTCTAAAAACTCGTATGTATGGGAATTTTTTTCTGTGTTGTGTGTTTGTGTATGTGTGTTATTGCATAAATTTTCTTTTTAACAGATCTCTAGAGTTGGAAATTGGAAGAAATTCTCATTAAATTGCTGGATCACGTATTTTAAATATTTGCCCAATAAGCCATTTTTATGTAGTTTTTTTTGTTGTTGTTCATTCTTAATGTTGCTGCTCTTTAAAGTTTTTTTAAATGGTCTTACATTGTATGCCACTTACTCTACACATACGTTGGTACGTACACTCAGAAAAATATTAAAAGAAGATTGGCAAGAAAATAAAACAAATAAATCAATAAACCATAAGATACTGGCAATGAATTTTACTAAAGTTGGCAACTCCCTCATAATTTTCAATAATGTTGCCAACATTTTTTAAAGTAAATATGTCTTAAACATCGTCCGATAGACTTCTCCTTTTATAAGGTTAATAATATATATATAGTTTATGAAGTCTTCGAAATTTATTTCCATGAGTCACAAACCGATTAACAAACTGATATATACCCCCGCACAGTGTTGTGGATGGCATAAAAAATTAAAAACGAATTTCATTAAGAATAAATCTGAAAACACCTTTAAGTTGAAGCAATATCAGATTTTCGGCTTATGTATGATATGAGAAAGATAAAGCAAGTAAATCTTAAGAAAGTTGACAACTCACTCAAGTTTGCCATCAGTTAGTTGTAAATCCGTTAAAAATGATGAAAATACTTTTTATACCTTATACGACTATGTGGTCAGGATATACTGATTTTGTGATGATGATGTAACTTCCAAAAATATTTCACCTAGACCTAGGTTTTATTATACCCATCGACTCATAATCACTCTCGATTTCCGTCCGTCCGCCTGTCTGTCCGTCCGTCTGTGTGTCCATGTATGTAAACATTGTAATCAAACTACAGGTCGCAAATATGAATATATTTTGATATTTAGTATATAAGCTTCTATCGGCCATAGGATGAACGCTATTATGCTGGATACACACCAGTCAACGGTTGCTTCAATGTGTTGTAGCAACAATGATACACACGTAGCAACGGTTGCCTCAACCAAGCAGAAATATCAAAAAGTTTTGATATTTTTCGTTGGTTGATGCAACCGTTGAAGCAACCGTTGCCTGGAGTGTAGCCAGCATTAGATCTCGGTCAAATTGGGTTTGTGTATGTTTATTACATCCATTTATCAGTAGTCCAAAAATAAACCCTATGGGCCAGATTTTACTCAAATTTGGTTTGTTTATGTTTTTGCAAGAAATAAGTGACTACTAAATATGGTCATGATCGGTTCGTTTGGCGACCTAGTCGACATTATAAATATAACATCCGATATTTAAAATTTTTCAGATCTGCAAGCAAAAAAATAATAAAAATTCCACTTAGATTTGTTTTATGCTTATTTTCTATACCCAACTAGTTGGACCTGACACTAATTTTTCAAATTTTTTGGTATAGCGTATCGTTTAGTCGGTCTAGACCGAGTATATTTTTCTTACTTATTTTTAAATTTCCTTTTTAACAAAAAGTACCTTTTAAAAAAATTACTTTTTAAGAAAATGTGCATTTTAAGAAAATGTACTTTTTTAAAAAATATTATTTCTTCTTTTTTTAAAAAAGATTAATTTTTTTTATAAGTACATTTTGAAAAAAGGTACTTTTCGAAGAAAATGTACTTTATTAGGAAAAGGTTTTTTTTTTTTTTGAGAGAAAGGTACTTTTTAAGGAAAGGTGCTTTTATAAGAAAAGTTATTTTTCTTAAGAAAGGTTTTTATTAAGAAACGTAGTTTTTTAAGAAAGGTTTTTATTAAGAAACGTAGTTTTTTAAGAAAAGGATTTTTTTTAAGAATAGGAACTTTTAAGAAAATAATGTTTTTTAGAAAAAAAAATAAATAAGTTCATGCGAGCTAGTTGTATTAATGATAACTAGCAGATTCCAGCGCTCGAAATTCGAGTGTAATTTCTAGACAACTTTATTTTTCAATTTAGCAAATTCACAAACCAACACTTTTTTGGTTTATTATTATAGTGAATGAAGATAACAAACTCATCAACAAACATATTAACAAAATTAATAAACACACACATAGCATATGTATAATTTTATGTATGTGTTAGTAGCAACTTTAAATGCAAGAAAGAAATACCTTTCAAATATTGTACGTTTGGTAAAAATCGGGACGAAATAGTAGAACAAAACATCGGTAACAAAAAATCGCCTAGCCTATTAATATAATAGATTTTATCAAATTAAATATTATGCTGCGTTGCAGATTCCATGATGAGTTTAAACATGTATTAACATGATTAATATTAATTAATAAATTATTTAATACTATTAATTTTAATTAATTAATGATTATGATTAATGATTAATGATTATGATTAATGATTAATAATAAAAAAAATGTTTCCTTTTAGGAAAACTAATATCTTATATTTAAGACAATAAAATGTTTGAAGACTTTTTATATGGCTTTCAGAATTGTTGTTGAACTATAAAACTAAATTTCTTTCGGTCAACTGCACTTCTAGTCAAATTGAACTAGTTTTTGCATGCTTCAAATTGTTATTTGATCAGTAACTATATTGTTAACCTAAACTTAGCAGCTTAACTTAAAATATGAAAGATTGATATTTTTATTCAGTTAAACTATAAAGAAAGTTAAGGGTGTGAAGTTAGCGACGAAAGATAACTACGTTTTTCAAAAATGTTAAATACTTAACAGAGACTGTTAAATTAACAGAATTTATGTGAAGATAACTACGAAAGTTAAATACGTTCTACAAAATGTTATCCATTATATAGAGAATGTTGAACTAACATGTTTATATGTTTTTATGAAGGTAACTACGAAAATTTAATACGTTTTACATATAAGTTGAGGGGTTTAGATATATAGTGGCATTAGTATATTAGGACTAGTAAATTATAAAAAAAAAATAAAAAAAAATTTAATTTTACAAAAAGATCGAAGTAGGAAATATCGTTAAAAAATATATGATTTTTTCCCCTAGTACTATATCGATAAACTAAATGACATAATTGGACAAAATGGTTCCATCAGGGGCTAAGCCCTATATGAGGGTTTATAGACGAGCACCAGTAGTTTACAAAAAGATGAAAAATATGAAAATCGCTCGTTACGTTTTTGAGAAATATCGATTTAAAAAAAATATGAATTTTTTTCCCTAGTACTATATGGAAAAACTAAATGACATAATTGGACAAAATGGTTCGATCAGGGGCTTAGCCCTATATGAGGGTTTATAGACGAGCACTAATAGTTTAGAAAAAGATGAAAAATATGAACATCGCTCGTTACGTTAAAAATAGAAAATTTAAAATAAAAAATTATAAATTAAAAATTAAAAATTGAATATTGAAAATTAAAAATTAAAAATTAAAAATTAAAAATTAAAAATTAAAAATTAAAAATTAAAAATTAAAAATTAAAAATTAAAAATTAAAAATTAAAAATTAAAAATTAAAAATTAAAAATTAAAAATTAAAAATTAACAATTGAATATTGAAAATTAAAAATTAAAAATTAAAAATTAAAAATTAAAAATTAAAAATTAAAAATTAAATATTAAAAATTAAAAATTAAAAATTAAAAATTAAAAATTAAAAATTAAAAATTAAAAATTAAAAATTAAAAATTAAAAATTAAAAATTAAAAATTAAAAATTAAAAATTAAAAATTAAAAATTAAAAATTAAAAATTAAAAATTAAAAATTAAAAATTAAAAATTAAAAATTACAAATTAAAAATTAAAAATTAAAAATTAAAAATTAAAAATTAAGAATTAAAAATTAAAAATTAAAAATTAAAAATTAAAAATTAAAAATTAAAAATTAAAAATTAAAAATTAAAAATTAAAAATTAAAAAATAAAAATTAAAAATTAAAAATTAAAATTTAAAAATTAAAAACTAAAAATTAAAAATCAAAAATGAAAGACTCAGGTGGAGGGTATCAAAAAATTCGGCACAGTCGAATTTAACACTCTTACTTGTTTTTATTTATATTTAGTTCAAATTTAACTCAATTTTGGGCAAGTACATTGAACTAAATTTGAAAGAAGCTCAAGGCAGGAAATTCTAAAATAAGATAATTTTTTTCTACATATAAAAAATAAAGGCATAATGGAAAGACTATTTCATTTATTTTGAGGTAAAATTATTTACAAACGTATATGAAATATTCTTGAGTTTAAGAATTATAGATTTGTTACCTTAATAGAAATTTTTACCGAAATTTTTCCGAAATTTTTTATGAGTTTTTTTCTTAGTTTCTGTAGAATTAACCTATTTTTTTTAACTTTACTGCAATTCATTTCAAACTTCAATATTTTATATATGTAATGTATATTGCTATATCTTATAAAAATTGTACAATCAATGTTGCCAATGTCTCATTTAGCTGCAGTAATGAATAATTTCATCAACTCGTTAATTTTTTTTAGCGTTATATTTCGTACTTACATTAGTAAAATATGTGTGTGTCATATTAAAAGTTGTGCAATATTCTAATAAAAATAGGAAAAAAATATATATTTTTTTAAATTGGTAATTATGTTATATGTATGTATGTATAATGATAACATTGCTATATTTTTATTTCCCTTTTAAATGCTAAGGCCCCGAAAACATCTGTTTGGTGTCTTATGTCACTAAACACATTTAAATTTTAGTAAATAAAAATTTGCGATTAACTCATTTTTTTTGTTTAGCTTTTAGAGGTTTACATTTTCTATTTAGTTATATGGGTTATGTTTACATTTTTACATTTACATTTTGTGTGTAATTGTTGTACAATTTATTGAGTTGTTCAAGGCTGAATGACACAATGAGCAGTATTTACTTTAAAGCCAGGCCAAAATTATTTAACGTGTGTTTTGAAAAACAAAAGTCAGGGCTTTTGAGTTTTAATGGTTTTGATATAATTTTAAGAACAAGCAATTTCGGCGGGCCTCAAGGGGTTTGTAAATCTCTTCTGAATCGAATATTCCAGAAAAATGATTTTGTTTTAATTTTTATTTTACGTATCGAAACTGTTAATAGGACCAGCTCTCGGGGAGGTTTGAACCCCTCCACAATCGAATTTACCAGAAATTTTTGAGATTTTTTATAAATTTTATATATCAAAATCTTTTTCATTTTAAATCCCATGGAAAAATTGTTTATATAAAAACAAATCCCCCGCCCCAATCGAATTTTTGACGTGTTAAAAAAAATTTTTTTTTTATGTACCGAAACTTTTTTTATTGTAAATCACACCAGAAAATTGTTTACAAGCCACCTCTCGGGGCGTTTTGAACCTCCTCCCTCGAACTGGCAACTGCGTCAGAACTGTTTTTTATTTTTTTATATATCAGAAAATTGTTAATAGGACCACCTCTCGAGGAGTTTTGAACCCCTCCCGAGTTTCCCAGTAAAATGAATTTTAAAAAATTTTATTTTTATTTATTTATTATAAAACCGTTTTTTATTTCAAATTCCATTAGACATTTTTTATAGAACTATACCTCGAGGGGTTTTGAACTTTCCAATCGAACTTTCCAGTAAAATTAATTGTTTTAAATTTAATTTTTATTTTATGTATCGGAACTCTTTTTTATCTTTAATACCATCAGAAAATTCTTTATAGGATTATTCTCGGGGGGTGGTCCCTCTCCAATCGAATTTTCCAGTAAAATTAATTTTTAAAGATTTTATTTTAATTTTATGTATGGAAACTGTTTTTATTTTAAAACCCATCAGAACATTTTTTAATGGACTACCCCTAGGGGTTTTTAAACCCCTCCCCAATCTAATTTTCCAGTAAAATTATTTTTTTATAATTTTATTTTTACTTTATGTAACGGAACTGTGTTTTTGGTATTAAATTCTATTAGAAATTTTTTATGGGACTATCCCTTGGGGGGTTTTGAACCCCCCTTCTAATCGAATTTTCCAGAAAAATTATTTTTTTTTTAGAAAATTTAATTTTTATTTTAAATTAAATAAATTTTTTAAATTTATTTTTTATTTTATGTATGAAATCGTTTTTATTTGAGATCCTTCAGAAAATTTTTTTATAGGACCACCATCGGAGGTTTTTCCCCGAATTTTCCAATCGAATTTTCCAGTAAAATGAATTTTTAAACAATTTATTTTCATTCTGTATATGAAACCGTTTTTTATTACAAATCCCATTAGACATTTTTTATAGGACTACACCTCTCTGGGGGGTTTGAACCCCTCTTTAATCGAATTTTCTGGAAAAATAACTTTTTACAATTTTATTTTTATTTTATATACGACACCGTTTTTTTTTTCAAATTTCATCAGAAAACTGTTTATAGAACCACCTCTTGGTAGGTTTTGAACCCCCCATCCCCAATTGAATTTCCAGTAAAATGATTTTTTTAAAATCAAATTTTCATTTTCTCTATTGAAACTATTTTAAATCCCATTAGAAAATTTTTTGTAGTAACACTCCTTGGGGTTATTAAACCCCTCCCCAATCGAATTTTCCGGTAAAATTATATAAAATACTTATCTTTATTTTATGTATTGAAATTGCTTTTTATTTTAAATACAATTAGACATTTTTTTATAGGACCACCTCTCGGGGGGTTTTTAATCCCCTTCCCAAACAAAGATGCCAGTTAAATTAATTTTTTTTAAATTTTATATTTAATTTAGGCATCGGAACTGTTTTTGATTTCAAATTCCATTAGAAAGTTTTTTTATAGGACCACCCATCGGGGCGTTTTTAACCCCATTCTAAATCGAAGCTGCCGGTTAAATTAATTTCTAAAAATATATTTATTACCTTATGTATCAAAACTGTTTTTTTTTTTTATTAAATTCATCAGAAAATTGTTTATAAGAGCACCCCTCGGGGATTTTTAAACCCCTCCCGTTTAAATTAAATTTAATTTTATACATCGGAACTGTTTTTTTATTCCTAATTCCATCAGACATTTCTAATTCCATTAGATGAAGTATTCTCTGTCAACTTTAACTCTTTAAAATAAAATTTTACAAAAGTTTTATTTTTTTTGAATTTTTTAGGTTTTAAATTTCTGCTAAAATTTGTATAATTTTTTGTTTCAGATATATTTTTTATTTAAGTGTATTGAAGGCATTCCAAAAAATTATCAACAAGTACCACCAGTATAAGTAATTGTACTTATTTTGTATCATATAGAACTTTGTTTTTATTTTGTGTGCTTTAATTGCGTTTAATTGTTGAACAAAAAGACGAGATAAAGAAACTAACATTAAGTCAAGCACTGTCTGACTGACAGTTGGACGCAAAAAACCAACAGTCATTTCGACTGCCTTACAGTAAAACATTAAGACTATCTCTGGCCTGGCCGTCAGTCATTTAGTCATTATTTTAATCAGTCACACATTCAGTCAATCACATTTAGACAATCATCATAAAGTCATTTATTTAGTCAATTCATTTTGTTGTTTTGCTCGCATTGTGTTTTTTTTTTTGTAATTCTCGAAGACATTTCAAAGTCCAAAAAACATAAAATATCATCATCATACCAAATCCTCTCCCCTCCCTCCCTCAACCAAGCTTGCATGTTTCAAATGTTTTTTTTTTTTTAATTTGCAATCGCGCCCTTTTTTCTCGTTTCTCGTTGTTTGTCGTTGCTTCCTGGTGTCTTGTAAAACCTCATTTTGGTTGTTTAATTTATTTCAAAAAACAAAAAACAAAATTATTTGTAGAATACAAATATATAAAAGAAAACAATTTGTTCCCATTTTCAACCATAATTTTTGCGTTATTCTCCCACTCACATTTCACATTATAAATGTAATTGATCTGGTTACTCATTGTAAAATATGATCTAGATATTCGATTAAAAATCTTTAAACTAAAATTTTGTAATTTAAAAATTTTCTGATTATAAGTAAACCAAAATGAAAAATCAGAATTATAAACTCTTTTTTATAGATTAATTCTGAATTTCTGCGATATTTCTTTCATTTTAAAAATATTCGGACTTAAGTTCTCTATTGTAAAAAGAAATTATTAGATTTTTGAAATTTTTTTTTCGGGTTTTAAAGTTTTTATTCAAATCAAAAATCAACAATTTAGTGTTATTGAGAACTTAATATCCATCAAAAGATTTATGATTTGAGGCTTTAAGTGGCCTAAATTGCTTTCGGCTTAATATTACAGCACAATGTGATCGAAATCACAGGCGGGGCCTGTGGATAAATTCATCAAGGGCACAGCGACGATGGTGGCTCTCCGTTTAAGGGAGTCACAAGGTCTGTAACAATGCTCTTGGGAACACAGTAGAATCCTCATGACAGTGGGCGGGACACAGATTTATCGGGATAACCTGCGATGAACTTTGAGGGAAATTTTACAATTAAGTAAAATATCTTGCAAGGAAGACTGGCTAACAGACTCTGTCATAGACTGGTCTGAGATCTCAGGTTGTACAGATGGTTGAAAGATGGGAACAAGGATAGGGTCAGGTGTTTGTTCGAAAGTCTCATAGACTTCCTGACAAATATAGAGTTTTTCAGGCCAAAATTCACATGAAATTCACTTAGCAACGAAAATAATTGTAGAATCCATATGAATCTATCAACCATTAGTATTTTCATGTACGATGGTCTTGGTTAAGGCCTTAGATTCGAGAACAGCGAGTTCAAAATGTGTAAGAAAACATATTGGGTACTTATAATAATTGAAATAAACCTAAAAACATAAACCCCTAAAAACAAAAACATGAAAAAAAAACCAAATGCACCAAATTCACGGAAAATGAACACATTTGTTGTTGTCTTCACTCAGAGATTTTTTTGGCAATATTCATATTGAGTAAACATCTTTTTTGTTGATGTTGTTGTAAAGTGTGTATCTTTTTATACCCTCCACATCTCAGTGGCAGAGGGTATATATAGGTTTGTCATTCCGCATCGAAATAAATTCCTGAGGCCCCAAAAAATATATTTTCTTATTCCTTATAACAAGGGAAGTTGATTTACCGATGACCGTCTGTCCGTCTGTCTGTGGAAATTATGATCACGCCGTCAATATCTAAGCTAGACCGTTCTTTTTTGTATAAAATCGTTTATTAACATCCCATAGGAGTTGTTATTTAAAATCGTCAAAATCGGTCAAAGGGTTCACGAGCTATGAATGAAACTTTGAAAAAACTCTTGAAAAAATAAAAATTTTCAGTGTGTTTGTTGTTTTTCTTAAGATATGTTGTATATGTTGTAATTCTTCGTATTGTTGAAGTCATTACAGTTGTGTGTATATTAATACTGCACGTGTCACATTGGCCTAAGCAAGTTTTACCACATATTTTTTGCTCATTAAAATTAAATATTAAAAATTAAAAATTAATAAAAAATGAAAAGTGGAAAATGAAAAATGAAAAATGGAAAATGAAAATGGAAAATGGAAATTGAAAATTGAAAAATGGAAAATGAAAAGCGAAAATTGAAAAACTAAAGATGAAAAATGGAAAATGGAAAATGAAAAATGGAAAATGAAAAATGAAAATGAAAAATTGAAAATCGGAAATGAAAAATGTAAAATGGAAAATGAAAAATGAAAAGTGGAAAATGAAAATGGAAGATGAAAAATTAAAAATGAAAATGAAAACTTAAAAATTAAAAATGGATAATGAGAAATAGAAAATGGAACATGAAAAATGAAAAATGAAAATTGAAAAATGGAAAATGGAAAATGAAAAATGAAAAATGAAAAATGAAAAATGAAAAATGCAAAATGAAAATTAAAAATGAAAAATGGAAAATGGAAAATGAAAAATTAAAAATTAAAAATTAAAAATTAAAAATTAAAGATTAAAAATTAAAAATTAAAAATTAAAAATTAAAAATTAAATATTAAAAATTAAAAATTAAAAATTAAAAATTAAAAATTAAAAATTAAAAATTAAAAATTAAAAATTAAAAATTAAAAATTAAAAATTAAAAATTAAAAATTAAAAATTAAAAATTAAAAATTAAAAATTAAAAATTAAAAATTAAAAATTAAAAATTAAAAATTAAAAATTAAAAATTAAAAATTAAAAATTAAAAATTAAAAATTAAAAATTAAAAATTAAAAATTAAAAATTAAAAATTAAAAATTAAAAATTAAAAATTAAAAATTAAAAATTAAAAATTAAAAATTAAAAATTAAAAATTAAAAATTAAAAATTAAAAATTAAAAATTAAAAATTAAAAAATAAAAATTAAAACTTAAAAATTAAAAATTAAAACTTAAAAATTAAAAATTAAAAATTAAAAATTAGAAATTAAAAATTAAAAATTAAAAATTAAAAATTAAAAATTAAAAATTAAAAATTAAAAATTAAAAATTAAAAATTAAAAATTAAAAATTAAAAATTAAAAATTAAAAATTAAAAATTAAAAATTAAAAATTAAAAATTAAAATTGAAAAATGGAAAATGAAAAATGGAAAACGGAAAATGAAAAATGAAAATTGAAAAATGGAAAATGTAAAATGAAAACTGATAAATGGAAAATGAAAAAATGGTAAGTGAAAAATGGAAAATGAAAAATTAAAAATTAAAAATGAAAGATGAAAAATGGAAAATGGAAAATGAAAAATTTTAAATTAAAAATGGCAAATGGAAAATGAAAAATTAATAAATTAAAAATGAAAAATGAAAAATCGAAAGTGGAATATGGAAAATGAAAAATGAAAAATGGAAAATGAAAAATTAAAAATCGAAAATTGAAAATGAAAAATGAAAAATGAAAAATCGAAAATGAAAAATGAAAAGTGGAAAATGAAAAATGGAAAATGAGAAATTAAAAATTAAAAACTAAAAATGAAAAACGAAAGATGAAAATTGAAAAGTGAAAAATAGAAAATGATAAATTAAAAATGAAAATTGAAAATGAAAAAGGTGGAGGGTATCAAAGATTCAACCCAGCCAATTTTAACACTCTTACTTGTTTAATGTGTTATTGTCTTATAGTCCTTGAAAAGTAAAAGAATGAAAAGTAAATGAAAGCAACATTTTCAAAAATATTTTAATGTGTAAAGATTTTCTTGACAAACTGTACATAATAATCTAACCCATAAAAACAAAGTTTTTATTAAAACTCTTTCTTTCCTTATGCATATGAGTTTTGAATCTCTGGACCAAGTTTCAGATTGACCGGATAAGGGGGAAATGGGTTTTAAATCACTGCGTGATTGTGCGTGACTATGCGTGATTATGTCAAAGTTAATCTTTTACTCACAGCAAGTGTATGGGCAAAGTTTCAGATTGATCGGATAAGGGGAAGTGAGGTTTTAATCTCTCCGAGACTGTGCGTGACTATGAGTGACTATGCGTGACTGTGCGGTGACTATGTCAAAGTTAATCTTTTTTCACAGCAAGTCTATCGACCAAGTTTTAGATCGATCGGATAAGGGGAAATGGGTTTTAAATCACTCCGTTACTATGCGTGACTGTGCGTGACTGCCCCAAAACTAATCTATAGTCACAACAAGACTATGGGCCAAGTTTCAGATCAATTGCATAAGGGAGGATGGGGTTGACCCACGACAGACAGACAGACAGAGATTATGGGTTAAAAGAAAGAGTTAAAAAAGTTATTAAATGTTTTCAAAAAAATTTTAATTATTGAATTTTTTTTCGTATCAATTTTATTATCTTCAAATCAATAGTACCCATTACCCAGTACCCAAATACTACTCTTCAAATGCTTAACAACTCTAAACCAAACATATTCACATATGAACATTTCAAACAATATGTCAGTGTTCTATTTGATGTTGTATGGGTACGAGTATTTTTTTCTCTTAATTTTTACAACCACCCTTCCAATTTACCATGCCTTATTTCAACAATACCTACATTATTCCCCCCCCCCCCCTCCACCTCCTCACCCCTTCTTAAATTTTTGTTTTTATTTACTAAACGTTTACTTTTCATCAAGTTTTTCTTTTGTTTTTGTTGTTGTTGTTACATATTTTCATAAATATTTTTATTGTCACTCATTTCCGTTTTTTCTCCATACAAATATGTTTCTACATTTGCTTTTCTGCACGTTCTTCTTTTACATTTTACAATCAGACCTTCTAAATAATGTAATCTTTAATAAAAGTTTAGAGCTGTAAAAATATGTAATAAAAGAAAATATTTTTAAAAGAAATATATATATTTTTTATTGAATAAAAAAAACTAAAAATCAATAAAAAAAAAAATATTTTCTTAGATTTTCCCAAAAAATATTTTATATTAAAATGTTTTTTTTTCTTGATAGATATTTTGTATATGTACCCTGAAAAGTTACAAACATTGATTTCGATTTGCTTTCGGAGTAGTTTATGAGTTCTCTTCAGGAAAAAAAATATATCCTTTTATTTTAGTACTTAATATTTATTCCAAGTTAAGATATAAAATATCACCTTTGAATGGAACCTAGATACCCAAACCATCGGCTCAGCTTCACTTTATCAGAGTTTTACATGAACGGATGACTTTTGTTATAAAATAAAAAAACGTTATTTATTCTAAAGTTGATATCCGGAATGGGCTTAAAAACGTGCAGTGATTAGGCTTTTAGCTCTTCACTCGATTCAAAATGGTTACCCCGGAGTGGTCTTTTGAGTTTATTGCACAGCCAAAAGTCACACAGTGCTAAATCAGTGCCAATGTCAGACGGTGCACTATGGGATTTTGCTGGCAAAAAGCCCGTTTTTCGAGTGTAAAATATCAAACATGTAATGATGCAGTTTTATAGACAATTGTTTAATTAAGATAAACGCATCATTATGCCTTTTCTACAAACTGTTTTTTTTTTTTGTCGAAAATAACGCGACAAAGTCACCTGCCTCAGAATTTCATGCATTTCAATGGTCCGGGTACATAATTTCTTTATGTCATATCTATTTGATATAAGTATATTTGAAATATATACTATTTCAACATTAATCTTGAAAAGAAAAATAATTGGATAACAATGATTCAGTGTTTTTAGTTTTTCTTGGCCAAAAAAAGGTGAGCTTTATCGACCTTTGCGTTCTGGTTGCAAAAAAACTGAAAGGTGGGGGTGTATTCTTTTGATTTAATAAATAAAATTCGTTATAAATACATTATAAATTTTATAAAAAAATTCACACGAAACTTCATTTCAGTATTTCAAAGAAACGCGCTTTAAAATCGTCAATACTTTTAGCCCCATGTGTTTTAATGCTATCGATAATAGCAACAATTTGTTAACGATTATTTGACAGCTATTTGAAAGATTTGCATAAGGAAAAAAACAAAATAAAAAATAAAGAAACAACACAATATGAATTTTGTAATGTTAAGCAAGTATCAAAGTGTCAAACATTTTTTTTCAATCACGCCCTTGTATTATATCTATAATATTAATAGGCTAGGCGATTTCTTCTGACTGATGTTTTGTTCTACCGTTTTATCCCGATTTTGACCAAATGTATATCATCTGAAAGGTATTTCTTTTTAACCGATTTGCAGATTTACAGATTTTTAAATTTTTTCCTTTATTTTGAGTAAATTGCATGTAAAGTTGCTACTAAAACATACATAAAATTATACAATGCTATGTTTGTGTTTATTAAATTGGTTAATGTGTTTGTAACGGGTGATTTTTTTGAGGTTAGGATTTTCATGCATTAGTATTTGACAGATCACGTGGGATTTCAGACATGGTGTCAAAGAGAAAGATGCTCAGTATGCTTTGACATTTCATCATGTATAGACTTACTAACGAGCAACGCTTGCAAATCATTGAATTTTATTACCAAAATCAGTGTTCGGTTCGAAATGTGTTTCGCGCTTTACGTCCGATTTATGGTCTACATAATCGACCAAGTGAGCAAACAATTAATGCGATTGTGACCAAGTTTCGCACTCAGTTTACTTTATTGGACATTAAACCAACCACACGAATGCGTACAGTGCGTACAGAAGAGAATATTGCGTCTGTTTCTGAGAGTGTTACTGAAGACCGTGAAATTTCGATTCGTCGCCGTTCGCAGCAATTGGGTTTGTGTTATTCGACCACATGGAAGATTTTACGCAAAGATCTTGGTGTAAAACCGTATAAAATACAGCTCGTGCAAGAACTGAAGCCGAACGATCTGCCACAACGTCTAATTTTCAGTGAATGGGCCCTAGAAAAGTTGGCAGAAAATCCGCTTTTTTATCGACAAATTTTGTTCAGCGATGAGGCTCATTTCTGGTTGAATGGCTTCGTAAATAAGCAAAATTGCCGTATTTGGAGTGAAGAGCAACCAGAAGCCGTTCAAGAACTGCCCATGCATCCCGAAAAATGCACTGTTTGGTGTGGTTTGTACGCTGGTGGAATCATTGGACCGTATTTTTTCAAAGATGCTGTTGGACGCAACGTTACGGTGAATGGCGATCGCTATCGTTCGATGCTAACAAACTTTTTGTTGCCAAAAATGGAAGAACTGAACTTGGTTGACATGTGGTTTCAACAAGATGGCGCTACATGCCACACAGCTCGCGATTCTATGGCCATTTTGAGGGAAAACTTCGGAGAACAATTCATCTCAAGAAATGGACCGGTAAGTTGGCCACCAAGATCATGCGATTTGACGCCTTTAGACTATTTTTTGTGGGGCTACGTCAAGTCTAAAGTCTACAGAAATAAGCCAGCAACTATTCCAGCTTTGGAAGACAACATTTCCGAAGAAATTCGGGCTATTCCGGCCGAAATGCTCGAAAAAGTTGCCCAAAATTGGACTTTCCGAATGGACCACCTAAGACGCAGCCGCGGTCAACATTTAAATGAAATTATCTTCAAAAAGTAAATGTCATGGACCAATCTAACGTTTCAAATAAAGAACCGATGAGATTTTGCAAATTTTATGCGTTTTTTTTTAAAAAAAAGTTATCAAGCTCTTAAAAAATCACCCGTTAGTAAAATGAGTTTGTTTTTTGTGTTGATTTGTGGCTATAATTGATTAGCATACTTTTAGGTTCTTTAATGAAAAAATGAAATTTCCTAGAATTGGCGCTCGAATTTCGAGGGCTGGAATCTGCTAGCATTAATTAATAAAATGTATACTTTTGATCTAGCTACGGAGCTTATTCATTGTGGTGATAACGCTGATTTGCTAAGCGATTACATCTTAATTTATTTTAATTTTATTTATTTAATAGATAAATTCATAAAATATTTATAATATACTTAGCAATATTAAATATTACATAATATATCTATATTTGGCATTACATTATAGTTGAGAGCCAGATTGTCAAAGTGAAGCTTCATTCATTTATTTTAACAATATTTTGTATGTAAGTTCTAAAATGGGAATTTGGGGCGTGGTCAAAATCGATGAAACTTGAAATTTTTCTTAATTGAGTTGATAAAAGGCTCTGGGCCAAATTTCAATGTTTTACGAGCTCTCCTTATACTTTTTGTCAGGAAGTGCATGAAGCGATCCCACTGTGCGGTGCATTATCAAGAGTTGTCTACCCATAATTTGGGTAATTTTTGCGATTAGCTTAACGGAAACGATGGATAACACTCAAATAATATTCCTGTTAAGTTGTTTTCGGTCACCTTTTTCTTCACCTTTTGCACATTATTTGCTTGAATAAACGGACGTTTCAGGATCGCAAACATACATACAAGTCTCATCACCCGTAAGCATTGTTTCAGAGATATTAACGCGACTGTCTTTTAATAAAATGAGTATTTTTGGAACCAATCGAGATTTTAGTTGTTTGAGGTCCAAAATATCTTTCAAAATGGTGCTGAGTGTCAATAGTATCAGCAAGATCCCTAATTGTCAATCGACGAGTTTTCAGCTCAAAATCTTTGATTTCCTTGGCGTCTTATATATCAGTTGAAATTTTTCTCATTCGGGACACTATTTTTACCAGTTTAAAGGTTTATTTTGTCACTGAAGTAAATATTTTATTGCGCAAAAAACAAAATTTGATGTAAAAAACACCAGTCACTTTTAGTTGAACCAATGAAGGTATTGACATACAATTTTGCACAGATGTCAAAAGCAGCACCACCCGCGAAGTTTATATTAAAAAATTATCTTTTAATTTAGATACAGTATTATTAAGAGTAATTTTATCTAGAAAACAATAATGCCAAATATAAATATCATACCATTTGTTGACCTACATATTTAAACCGTTTTCTATAAGGAATAACTCTCATATTTTTACTGTTAACATTTGAATCCTTCGTCGAGTAAGAGTAAGGCTTATATTTTATCAGACAGATAGACGGACAAACATAGAAAGACACTACGGATGTAAGAAGGATTAGGAATATAGGGTGATTTTATTTAAATTAAAAAAAGTAATAAATAAAAAAAAAACATAAAAATTGCCATTTTCTTTTTAAAGATTATTTCATGTAAATGTTGTCCACGACTACGTCTTAGGTGATCCAGGCGCTAAGTCCAATTTGTAACCACTTTTTTTCAAAAAATTCGCTGTTATCTCGCTAATTCCACGTGTACTATTGTTTTCCAAGGCCTCAGTTATCGCATAAAAAATAGTCTAGAGGTGTCAAATCGCACGATCTAAGCGCTAAGTCCAATTTTTAACCACTTTTTCCAAAATATTCGCTGTTATCTCGCTAAAAACACGTGCACTGTTTTTTTCCAAGGCCTCAGTTGTCGCTATTTTATCGGTGTAGACGAGTGACTTAACGGAACCCCACAAAAAATAGTCTGGAGATGTCAGATCGCACGATCTAGGCGATCGTGAGATAAATTGCTCACCTCAGATCATATAACAATAGATTCATTGATTTACGCGCTGAGTGGCATATACGTAGTATCCTCTTGCTGAAATCACATGTTGACCAGATTCAGCTCGTGCATTGTGACTAAAAAGTTCGATATCATCTTTGAAGAAATACGCTCCTATGGTGGTTCCACCAGCCCATATTCCGCACCAAACAGTACACGTTTCTGGGTGCACAGTAAATGCGACAATTTAGCTTATTAACATAACCATTCAACCCGAAATGATCTTCGTCACTGAACAAAATTTTTCTGAAAAAGGCTTATCATCAAGTTTTTCCAAGGCCCACTCACCGAGAATTCGACGCTATGGCAGGTCTCCCTCCCGGCTTCACGTCTTGAACGAGCTGTAATTTATACGCTTTTAGACGATGATTCTGGCGTAAAATCATCTGCGCAGTCCAGTGACTCAATTCCAATTGCTGTGAACGGCGACGCATGGACAAATCACGGTCTCAACACTGGCAGCTACAGCAGCGATATTTTCTTCTGTAGGCACTGTATGAATTCGAGTAGGTGGCTTGATATCCAATAGCATAAAATTGGTGCGAAATTTAAGTACTAAGGCTTGAACTGCTGGCTCAGTAGGTCGATTATGACGACCATAAAATTTTTGAAGTGAACGCGAATTTTGATAATAAATGAATTGTCAAAAAATTAAACTGGAAAAAATAAACAGTATAAAATTACCCGCTTTTATATAAGAAGGCGGCAAAAAAGTGTTATATCTCAGCATGGAGACTAACTCAATAAACTTTTCCAACATGTCTTAAATTTTTTTATCTCTTTAAAAATTGGGGCTTCATATCTTTCCCCGTGCTATTTGTTTTGGTTTGAAAACAAACAAAAAAATGTAACTGAGAGCTAAATTCGGCGAATATGGAAGGTACGTCTACACACGTATGCACCAGTGCATTGTCTTGATGGAAGAAACACTTTTCTTGGCCGAATGCTGTCGGATTTTTTAAATCGTTGCCATAAGTTGACATAAAATTCACCGTTTATTGTTTTTCCCTTTTTGAGGTAATCAATGTGGATTATGCCACATACATGATGGCCGGTAAGCTCACCTTGGTCTTCTTCGACGTCCGTTCGTGCGAGGAACACATTTTTAAGACTTGCTTGGTCTGCGGTGCCTTCTAATGGTTGTATAAAGGCGCAGATTTCATTCGTATAGCGGTTGAACAACGCCAAGAAATCCTTTAAAGTTGTAACACGATTCCGGTTATAGTTTTTTGTGAACAAACATGGCCCCCAACTCTCTTTCAGACAGCTTTCTAAAACCCAACTGGCAATTCATTATGATAAGCCTATAATAATAATCCTGTACATTTTATTGATCCGCCCTCGCCCCGCCCTTTATTTACTGAATTTTAAAAACTCAATTATAGCGCATAGTTAGCAAAAGAACTCATTCTTTGCAGTTCTGTTTACATTACCTTCAACGTTTTAGTTTATACGTTTCCTATTATTATTTTTTTTTATAAACTACAACTATGAACTTTTTTTTGACTTCATATCTTATATTATAAAGTATTTTGTAATCATTTTGTAAGATACAAAAAAATAAAAAAATTACTTAATCAAAAAATAGATTTTGTTTGTGTATTTTATAATAATAATAAATCAAAGCTTTATTTTGTTTTTACATTTGTGGTAAACTTTGTCGTTGTAATAATTAACACAAAGGTCGTCATGAAACACAGAGTTGTATTTATGTTAAAGCAGTGTGGTCAATTTTTAATTATTTAAGTTCTAATAAGTTAAAGTGGTTTTTATTTTTTATAAATAAAATCGACAATTAATCAATGACATAATTTTTAAACGGCATTTTAGATTGAAATAGATTTTAAAATATAAAAGAATAAATTTTAATATAAAAAAAATCAAGTTAATATTTATAGCAATATAGCTATATATTAATATGATATTGACACAATTTGTATTATTTTCTTAAAAACTATAAATATTCATTAATTCTAAATTTTCTTATGAATTACCCTCGATATTTATTAGTATTTGTTTGTTTATTTTTTTTTTTTTTTTGCAAATTAGCCTTCAATCTTTTATATAAAAAAATCAAGTACATTAATTTGAATTGTTAAAATTTTAACAATTGCGTATAAAAACAAAATCCAAATTATATCCCCTTTCAATTATTTTTGAGATTGTTATTGTTAAACACTCCATCTTTTAAAATTGCAATAATAACAATTTTAACATTTTTATGTGTCATAAATGACTACTTTTTTTTATTTGAAATTCAACATCCATGTTGGAAAAAACGAGCTTTAGAAAATAAATCTACAAAACACGCATTGTATAATTATTCAGTTATTTATTATTTTTTTTTTATATTTATTTATTTGCAATAGATTTTTTTAGAGCGGAAAATTAGTCACGTTCCAATGCGGTGTTTAAAAACAATGTTTTTTAAACGTTTTTTATAACACGTTATTATGATGTGAATATACTCTACTCACATGAACATGGTGTGTATAACAATTGAATTGAAAAAAAAAAACATGAAATTGTATGATACTTTTGCATTGTATGCATGTACTCTACCATAATCTAGTTGGTTTTTATAATAGAAAACGAATCTAAGAATGTTTTTTTTTTTATTAATAATATATATATGAATTTGTAAACTTGCTTTATTACTCAATTGGCAACAAAAATTAGGCAGCAAAAAGAGAAATTGGCAATACTGATCATAAAAAATATAAATTGGCAACACTACTCGAAATTGAGCTAAAAATTAATTTGACATAATTTTAATTTCATTTATTTTTGTATATTCATAGATAATCCGAAAAAATCCCTTAATGTTGTTTTAAGTTTTAGAAGCAAAAAATTTGTATTAGCAACCTTTGCCGAAGATTGAACTGTTAAAAATATAAAAATAAAATGGCAACATTTTTATACCCTATACCACTACGTGGTTTGGGTATACTGACTTTGTGCTGCTGTTTGTAACAACCAAAAATATTTGACCTAGACCCATCTTTAATTATACCGATCGAATCAGAATCACTTTTTGAGTTGATTTAACAATGTCCGTCCGTCCGTCCGTCCGTCTGTGTGTCCATGTAAAGCTTGTAATCAAACTGCAGGTCGCAAATATGAATATATTTTGATGAAATTTGGTATATAAGCTTTTATCGGCCATGGGATGAACGCTATTGAAATTGGTGAGAATCGGTCCATGTTCAGACCTAGCCCCCATACAAATTACCCATATGAATTCGACATAAATTGCCATAAGATCCAAATTGTCATATAGATCTTACTCAAATTGGGTTTGTATGCGTTCATTACATCCATTAATGAGTAGTCCAAAAATGATCCCTTTGACCCCATATAGAGCTGCTTCCCGATCTTCACTTAAATCTATTAAAAACAAAAATATTGCACTGATTCTTCTCAAATTTTGTTTGTATATATTTTTGCAAAATACAAGAGACTTTACCAAACATGATCAGGATCGGTCCATTTTTGGACCAAGTCCCTATATAGATATATCATCCGATATGAACTTTTCATATCTGCAGCCAAAAAAACTAATAAAAATCCCACTCAAATTTGGTTTTTGCTTATTTTCTATGTCCAGTTAGTTGGGCCTAAGAGATAGGGTCTCTAAACGCATGGTATAGGGTATCGTATAGTCGGTCTAGACCGACTATAATTTTCTTACTTGTTTTTTACATATTTCTTTTTATTAATATTTTTTTATTTAAAAAAGACTCTTATTAATTTATGTGGTTTTTGTTTGTTAAAAAAAAAAAAAAAAAAAAACAAATTGGCAGAAAAACTAAATAAATAAATTGGCAACATTGAAAAGAATTTTTCAAAGCGAAGAAATGCAAATCACAAAAAATATATTTTCCTTGCTTATCTTTAATCCATATAAAAATCCTTTTCCATAGTTTTATTACAATCGTTAAATTTTATTGATCAAATAGTTCTAAAAACATTTTGATTCGCAATATATTGATTGGCAACGCTATCCTAAATTTAACTGAAAATTAAGTTTGCATTATTTTCGCGTAAGCTTTTAAGTTTAAGAAGTAACATTGGCAACAATTGACGAATATTGAACTATTCAAATTATAAAATGGCGATATTGTGAACAATTTAATTAATTAAAAAAAAAAATCGCATAATATTATTAGCTTCTCTGTCAATTTTTTAATCCATATAAAAATCCTTTTTCCATAGTTTTATAACAATCGTTAAATCTTATTGATCAAATAGTTCTAAAAACTTTAAAAACAGAAAAAATTATAAATTGAATAAATTTTTAAAGAGAAAATAAGTTAAAAAAATAATTTTGAAATAATAAATAATTTTTACTGTAATAATATAGACATGTGCAAATATTTTTAACTTGCTTTTCTTTAAACAAACGAAATAAAATATTTACAGTTATTAAACAGTTTAAACGAGCAATTGTCAACATTGTAAACATTTTTCAAAGACATAAATATAAATTCAAAAAATTAAATTCATCATACTAATCTTTAATCGAGATAAAAATCTTTTATTTTAATCTTATAAATTAAATAGCTCATGTGGCAAAGTGTTTAGCTTCTTCTTCTTAAAAAGTAAATTGGCCCAATTGATTTTGCTCATAGCGAAACCTTTTTCTGACCCAGAATTTTTTTTTTTAGAAATTTCTTATCTAAATACTTTTTGGCTACCTGTCAATAAAGCTTGATAAAAAAAACAAAATGGCTACATATTAAACAGTTTAGATGATAAATTAGCAACATTTTTAGAAGAAACAATTATTTACTCGAGTTAAAACTCCTTTTTATCGATTAAATAGCTAATTTGATATACATAAGTATTACCCTTCTTCTTCTTATTCCTAAAATATAAATTGGCCATATTTATTTCGATCATAATGAAAAAAACATTTCCTGTCTGGTTTCCACCTCTCAATATATTGTTAAGCTAAAACTATCTGAGCAGCATCGAAATTGCAATACAGTTAAAGTTATATTTTCTTAAAATTTTTTTAAAATTTTTAAGTGAATCATTTCACTTAAACAATTGAACTCGATATTTCTTTTACTATAAATCAATGTCCCAGATCCGAGTAAATTCTATTTATTTTGGTTTAAGTAATTAACTAATCTAGTATCAGATCATTTAAATTTTCGTATATATAAATTTCATTATTGTTTTTCTTGTCCTATAAACCAATGTCCCACAATAGCGAAAATTCTATTGTTTTTGTGTCCAGGGTCGAGAGTGTTGTGTTTCAATTAAATTGGAGCAAAACTAAGATACAGCGTTTCAAACGACCGGCCTCATACGGTATATCGTATATAAATGAGTTTTTAAAAAACTTGAAATCGATTTTCTCGCAAACAACATGTTTGAAGTCCGTGAACATCATAACTCAAAATCTATTTGACCGATTCGATAGAAATTTTATACACTATTTCTACACGTAAATCACCAGGTAATCTCGAATAGTTTTTTTTAAACCATTTTTTACCCCATTTTTTAACAACAAATTCACCGAAATTTTATAGCAAAAATCGTGTTTTTCACTTCAAAATGCTGCCAAAAAAAAAAAAAAAAAAAACTTTTTGATTAACTCAGGAAACATATCAAATTTTAAACGCATGTAGATTTTTTTTTTTCACGTGATCCGATAACATGTTATGATGTTCACCGCAAAACAACTTTTTCGAGGCGACTCCGGAGATTTATTTATTAAAATTTTTAATTGGTAATTTTTTCAAAGATTTTTTAAATGTTATACCATATCTTCAAAAAAAAAAAAAAAAAAAAAAAAATAATTATCAAAATACGCCTTTTTCGCTTTTAAAACCACAACTAAGGGGTTCAGGATATTTAAATTATTTGAGTGAATATGTATTCGGAAATAATTTCAAACGAACTATAACTTTTTATTTTTTTTTTTTTTCTATATGTAAATCGATTTCCCAGAACTAAGGGAATTCTATTAATTTTGTTTCAAGTTGGCAACGCATTTACTAAATGGCTTAGAAAAGTTAAATTTTTTAAACGCATCACTACATATTTTTGCAGTAAATGTAATTTATTTTTGTTTCAAGTTGGCTACACATTAACTAAAATGGCTCAGAAAAATTGCTTATTAGATGGAGGGAAGAGGAAGTGGATTGTGGATTGTTTATATAAATTTCATTTGATTGTAGCAAGCCAAAAAGCCAATAACCCGGCTATATTGAAAGCATTGTTAGATAGACTTAAGAAATATATCTCCTCGTACAAATGAAGGTTGTAACATTTAAAACCAATTATGATTAGCAGCATTTTTTGAGATTAAATTTAAGATGCCAACAATATTTGGAATATATAATTAAAAACGATTAATGGACCACATTTATTTAAGTTAATGTTATTAATCCACTGAAATTAATTCTTGCGATATAAATAAATAAAATGTTTCAAGCAAAATAAAGAGAACATTTTCTCCATCGAGTTGCCAATGTACTTTTGAGATGCAGAAAAACTAACTGGACATTTTTTAATTTTGACAGAACTGAACAAAAACTGATGAATATTGAAAACGACCTTTAGACGACAATTTCCTTGAATGCATTACACAAAATAATGAATAAAGAGCTAAAAAGTTGCTATTTTCTCCATCGAGTTGCCAACGATCTTTTAAGGTGGAGCAAAACTGGCTGGAAATTTCTTAATTTTGACAGATTTGAACAAAACTGAAGACAACTAAAAACGACATTTATATACATTTTATTCTAAAGTTGTAAACTGGTATTTATTTGTTTTACTTTTAAAGTGCTGTAGTGTTTTATTTATTCGCTTTAGTTTTCCATTTAATTTTTAAATGTTTCTAGTTTTAGCTGAAATTATATTTAATTGTGATATGATTATTATGAAAAATTACTTTGAATTGAAATAAATTTTCTTATATAATCATTTTTTTTCTACAATTAAACACAAACCAGTTTTACGTTTTTTCTTCGCTTTTTTGAATAAACTGATGAATGACATATTGAGGTAAAATTTAAGATTTTTCAAAAACTGATCATGATATTAATTTATATCATGTCATCACGTGAGTTTCGAAAGAATAAACATTTTTTATTATAAATTTCACACCTTCTTTTGGAAATTTCAATAAGTTTATAAAAATTATTAAAGAAATATTTGAATTTATTCCGTAGTTTTAACATTAATGGATAAAGACATATAAGTGATGTCTAAATGTCAAGATTATAATCTGTAACATGTTTAGAAGTTTTAAAATAAAATAAAAACTATAGATTTAAAAGATCATGCCTGTACAACGTGCAAGATTGAAAATTTTATAATCTTTAAAAAATTTAAATTGTTTTTCTATTTTCGTACATTCCTTCTCTACATTTGTTCTAAATTTCATTAGAACTTTACATTTGTAGGTTGTGTGTCTATTTTGAATATTTACTTAATTCAAATGAATCACTCAAATAGTTCCATATATGAGGGTAGGTTTTGCAATCGTATTGGAAATCACTCATGAGACATTTCAATATTTTGACATACCAACTAAAAAGAAATAGTACTTGAACGCTACAAAAACAGCAAAAATGCACTTATGTAAAGATGAAACGGAAACAAGAGATTTCCGTTGAATTATTTAAGTTGCTATTCATAATGATTTAAACAAAATTTTATTGAAAATAACACACATGCTTAAGAAAAAAAAACACAGATCAAAATCGACAAAAAAAAAAAACTATAAATCATGTCTTCCATTAAAAAGAAAAGAAATAAACCATAATGACAATTATTGAGCAAAATACTCGTAAAGTGTGCACATCATATTTGGAACATACATATTTTTTTTTTATCAAAACACAGTTAAGATAATTTGGCATCATTGTTCTTTTTAACAAGAAAACCACAGTTGAGATGAGAGAGATTTTAAAAGTAAAGCAAATAATTTGGCATCATTGTTCTTAATTAAATATCACAGCTAAATTGTCAACATTGTTATTGACTTTAGCTAGGAAAAATAAATTTCAATAACACCTCTTTTCACAATGATAAACAATAAATATTGTTAAAGCTGTAAAAAATAATCATTAGATCATACAGAAATATTGTTAACAAATAAAATATGTTTAAGGCTGGAAATAATAAACATAAGGTCATACCGAAAATATCAAATATGAACAGGGCTGTCGCCAGATGTTTTTAGTGGAAAATAGGCTTAATTCGTTAAAAAATCCCATAAAAATCGGAGAAAAAAACTAGTAACATTCTAAGAAAATTATTCATTAAAAAAAAAAAAAAATAATAAAAAATCCAATTTAAACAAGAAGAAAGCAAATTCGTTAAAATACTTTTAAGTTTTTAAGAAAATGTATTTTTTTTCAAGAAGGTACTTTTTTACGATAAGCTAATTTTTTTTTAAAAAGCTGTTTTTTTTTTAAGAAAATGTACTTTTTAGAAATGGTACTTTTTATAAGAAAATTTACTTATTTAAGAAATGGTACTTTTTATAAGAAAGCACTTTTAGAAAGCAATTTAAGAAAATGTACTTTTTACAAAAAGGTACTTTTTTTTTATGAAAAATTACTTTTTTAAGAAAATTTATTTTTTAAGAAGAAGGTACCTTTTTAAAAAAAGGTGCTTAGTTAAAATGGTAATTTTTTTTAAAGAAATTGTACATTTTAAGAAAAGGTACTACAAACAATTTATTATGAAAACGTACTTTATTACGAAAAGATTCTTTTTTGAAGAAAATGTACTTTTTGAAGAAGTGGTACTCTTTGAAGAAATGGTACCCTTTGAAGAAAATGTACCTACTTATTTAAGAAAATGTATTTTTTAAGAAAATGTATTTTTTAAGAAAATGTAATTTTTAAGAAAATGTATTTTTTTAAGAAAAGTACTTTATTACCAAAAGATTCTTTTTGAAGAAAATGTACTTTTTTGAAGAAATGGTACTCTTTGAAGAAATGATACTCTGACGAAAATGTACTTATTTAAGAAAATGTATTTTTTTAAGAAAAAGTACTTTTTACGAATAGGTACTTTTTAAGAAAAGGTGCTTTTTTAAGAAAAGGTACTTTTTTAATAATAAAACACTTCTTTAAGAAAAGTTCCTTTTTTTAAACAAAAGTACTTTTTAGGAATAAACTTTTATAAGAAAAGGTACTTTTTGAAGAAAGGTCCTCTTTTAAGAAAATGTATCTTTTAGAAAAGGTACTTATTTAAAAAAATGTACTTGTTTAAGAGAGAATATTTTGAGAAATATACTGTTTAAGAAAAGGAACTTTTTTGAGAAAAGGAACTTTTTTGAGAAAAAGTACACTTTTAAGAAAAAGTAATTTTTTTTTTAGGTAAAAATACTTTTTTTTTTGGTAAAAATATTTTTTTGTTTTAGGTAAAAATACTTTTTAAAGCATAAATACTTTTTTAAGCAAAAATACTTTTTTAAGTAAAAATACTATTTTAATGTGTCTACTTGTCTGTCGACAAAAATTTGGATCGATTTTTAACCCTTTTCCCGTGATCCAATCGAGTTGAAACTTTGCAGGCAGACTCGTGGCGATTGGTGAACCTAATTAACAAAGTAAATCTAGTTGGATTTGCATCAGATACACCAAATGTAATGTTTGGACAGTATAATTCAGTAGCTAAGTTGTTAAAAGACGAAAAGACAGATATTGTTTTGATAAAATGCTCGTGCCACCTTATACATTTGGTAGTGTCGAAGGCCTGTCTAAAACTTCCAACATATTTGGAAGATTTACTTCGCAATCTTGGATCTTATTTTAACAGAAAAAACTTAAGGAATTTCAAGAATATTTTCAAACTGGTATTCATTAATCCCCCACCATTACAAGATGGCTCTAATTACATTCTTGTCTTAATCATGTTTTAGAGCAATATAAAGCTTTAAGAAGATCCCTTCAAGACTACTGAATCAATGCTGCAGGCATTATATGCTGAAAAACAGAATTTGTTTCGAATTTTTGTCGTACGCCTTAGATATTTTAACTTTTAATACTCTTTTTCAATCAGAAAAGCAAGTATTGTATAAAATGAAATCCGAAATAATGCAAATAATGCACACTTTTTATTCAAATTACATAAAAGTGGATGTTTTAAAATCTAATGCTTATGGGAAATTAAACATTCAGATGAAAAATAAATATTAACGAATATGATATATACATGGTGTTGCTGCTCATGAATCTGTGATTCAAAAAAAAAAAAAAAAAAAAAAAAAAAAAAAAAAACTTCAAGATTGCCGGGAGTTTTCTATCGAGGCAATTCGTCAAATAAAAACAAGATTTGATTTTAGTGAAGATATTTATACAGTTGTGGATATTGTTGATCCAAAAATTGCCCAAGCTTTTTAACCTAAATCATTGTATTTGTTTAAAAAAAGATTTCCATCCTTCAGTATTGATTTGCAATAACTTGATAATGAGTGGCGACAGCATGCACTCTTAGACTTTAAAAAACTTGAGCTTCATAGTAATTTGGAGCCAGAAGACTTTGGGATAAAGGGTTTTGAATTCCTTGGGCGACAGATTATTTCCTACTTTGCAAATAGTTATTAACTATATTTTTATTTTAGCCTTCTCAAACGCTGCTGCAGATAGAATATTTAGCAATTTAAACAATTGTAAGACAGATATAAGAAATAAACTTTTATCTGATACCATTTCATCGATTTTATTTACTAAAGAAGGAATACATACAAATGGTGGACCAAATTTTGAACCTACTCACAAAATGATAAACAAAAAGTGAAAGCTTTAAATATCTGTAAAAAAAAATCGATAATATTTGATCTCAATATAAACGTGATGTATTTTGCTTTGTTTATTTTTTAGTTATAAATTACTATATAAAATAGTATGAATTATTTGTCTTTAACCGTTATTTTTATGAAATAAAAAAAATGATGAATCGTTAATAAAAAAAACACTGTAAAACGTTATTTTTTTAAAAACTGAAACAAAAGCATATAGTATGTATTAGGCAATTCGAAACAAAAAGCGTTATTTTGAAAAAGAAGAAAGCATGTGTAATTCGTGATTTCATGTGTAATTTTGGCATGATCCATGTGTAATTTACCATTTCGTTGGTGGCAACACTGCGAGTTAGTTGCATTCTCACTAGATGAGAGAAATTGCGTTAAACATTTTTCTTTCAAGAGAAAGAGAACTCAAAACATTCGTTTGAATGGATGCGTTGTCAACCTGACTTTAAAATTTTGTCTTCAATTGAAAATATTATTTTAAAACAGTGATAGCTTAAGCACGACCAACATAGGCAGATATTTGAGACCAAGGGTGATTTAGATTGAGAATTTAGTTAAGGATTAGAATATATTTAACTATAGCTTATTTTTGGGTTAGAGCAAAATTGTGTCGAAATGGGGTATTTGCTTAAAGTATATGATTCGGAAAACTCGGCAGGATAATCTCTAGCCTAAGTGTGTATCGGGAGCAAAACGATATGAATTAGATGTGATCCTAAATCACTACCGACACTTCTGGTAACCTTAATCTATGTATGGCTTTCGTTTATTGAACAAAATTTTATTTTTAATTTTTATTTAGAACTCACAAAGTGTAAAGACACTTGCTAGAAAAAGTATTCGTGCACCTAAATTCAAAACTATCATACAACGAAAAAATAGAAAAAAAAAAATTAACTAAGCTGAATTATTTTTTTTCTTTAAATAAATTATTTAGTTTTTTTTTTTAATTTATTAAAGAAAAGAAATTTTATGCAAGTAGAAACGTAAACAATCAAAAAATGCATAAGAAGAAGTATTCGTACATTTGAAATATTAGTACAAAAAAAAATTTACAATAAATATTGCTGAAGTTAGTAACTTATTGCTAGGTCCTCTGTGAGTGGATTTGGCATCGAATTAATTAATCTATTTTTAAAAACACTTCTTTATTTATCAGAAATGACTTTGGCATTTCCTTTACCGAGGCATTCTGCCTTGCAGTATATCCCACAAATGCTGTGTAGGATTAAGAGTGGGTGATTGGGGTGGTGATTTACATTGATTTTTAGTATTGTAAAGGATCCACGGTATCATTATCCCGTTGAAACCAAAAATCTTCTGCACGGCCCAGTTATTGAGCGCTTTACATAAAATTTAGTTTTAAAATGTTTGAGTGTCCAATTTGATCCATTATAGACTTAATTAATACGAGTTTACCAACACCGTTGCCAGCCATACCACTTTAATTTAACCGTTGGCAAAAGATTTTCTTTATTAAAAGCAGTTCCATTTTTTTTTGCCAAACTAACTTTTTTCCTTTACTAAGAGCAAAACTTACCTTCATCTGAAAATGAAGCACGTTCCTTAAATTACAGAGCCTTTTTAAAGTGTGCGAAGTTAGCCCCCCATTTTTGGAAATACAATTTTTTGAAGATTGTTCTGAATTGTTCTAGGATTGTTCTACAATGTTCCAAAACGATGAGTTTCTAAAATGTAATTTTTACCGGCAAATCGAAAAAAAAAAAACGAATTTTAAGCTTTTGGAAAATAAAATTTGGCGGTTCTAGGTTGTTCTAGTTGTACTAAACATTGTTCCAAAGTAGATACATATGTCGTAAACCGTAACGTACGCGAATGAGAACGAAAAACATTTTTCCGCGATATCAACGTTATTCAACGATATCATTATTTTCATGCAACACGAAAGCTAACTTACAGATTCCAAAATTTCTTCCCCATTTTTGAAAAGAAATTTTTTTGAAGATTGTTCTGAATTGTTCTAGGATTGTTCTATAATAATCCAAAACGATGAGTTTCTAAAATATAATTTGTACCGGTAAATCGAAAAAAACGAATTTTAAACTTTGCAACCCCCCCTCCCCCCCACCTTTTGGAAAAAAAAATATCAACGTGATTAAACGATATCAATATTTTTATGCAACACGAAAGTTAACGTACAGATTGCACTAAAAAAATAATTAGAAACGTTCCTCCTTTTTTTTATTGAAAAACAAATAAATTTCCCAATGTAAAAGTTCGTAAATCAAAAGATTTCATTAAAATTTTTATTAATATTTATAATTTTCATCTTCAAGTGTACCGATACTTTTTGTACCAAATGCATGTTTTAAAAAAATTTTTAAATGTTTTATTTTGATCACGTGCTAATGATTTGCAATCTCCTGATCCCAAAATGATCTTATATAAAGTATTTTGCATCTCGTCTATTGTTATGCCGGTCTAAATTTATGTCAAAACGGTACGTATTTTTAAAATCTTTCTTTTAACTCATATTCTGCCTGTCTGTCTGCCTGTCTGTCTGTCTGTCTGTCTGTCCTCGTGGGTCAACCCCATTCCCCCTTATCCAATTGATCTGAAACTTGGCTAATAGTCTTGTTATGGCTACATATTAATTTTGGGGTAGTCACGCATAGTCGCGCACAGTCACGGAGTGATCTAAATGTCATTTCCCCTCATCCGATCGATGTGAAACTTGGTTCATACACTTGCTTTGAAAAAAGATTAACTTTGACTTAGTCAGGCACAGTCACGCATGGTCATGCACAGTCACGGAGAGATTTAACACGGATTTCCCCTTATCCAATCAATCTGAAACTTGGTCGATATACTTGCTGTAACCACAGATTAATTTGAAAATAGTCACGGAAAGTCACGGAGAGATTCAGAACTCATATGCATAAGGAAAGAAAGAGTTTTAATAAAAACTTTGTTTTTATGGGTTTGATTGCACAACCCGACAGTGGTTTTGCTGCAGGGTTCTGAGTATTGTTTCTAGGGTAATTTGGGGTCGCTGAATCCGAATCTGGGGTCAAATTGGCTCTTGTTTTTGAGTTATTCCCAATCAAAACACCAATTTTGGGCCTTTTTTTTGGCGTTTTTGACGGCTCTTTCCAAGGGAACTAGACCTTCTAGCCCGTTTCTGAGCTCGGATTCAGCGGGCTAAAGGCCATGAAAATACATTGTTTCGGATTCAGCGACCCCAAATTACCCAAGAAACAATACTCAGAATCCTGCACCAAACGATGACCTTTATAAACTGTCCCTCTTTAAGGTCAAAGGTCAAATTTAAGAAGATTTATATATTTTTTTTTAACAAAATATCGAAATAATATATATCTGTGGAAGGATTTTGATAAATCTTGTTAATAATACTTTAATTATTCTAAAAAAATAATATTCTGGACTTATTTTCTGAAATTAACCCGTGGGATACTCTTGATGTCAAATTGACTCTTTATGGAAATCTATAAATATTTTCTTCATCAGGATTAAAAAAAAAAAGAAAACAGATTTAATGTATTCATAAAATTCCTCAAATTTATTCGTTGTTTTATGAAAATATGTAGATTAATTAGTTTTTATATTTAATGCAGTATAAACAAATTTGTATATCGAGGGCTTATATTCAAAAAGTGCTATCTGCATCAATAATTATTTTAAAGAGAGCGTGTAAAATCAATTTATTAATAAAAATCTGAAAGTATTTGTTGATCGATTTGCTACAATATCTATTAAGAAATAGTCGTACTAATCATGTATGATATCAAAATTAATATTATATTTGACAGTTATATCAGAGAACAGTTTGAAATCAAAAATTAATATTGTTGTCAAATGTAGATAGCACTTTTTGAATATAAGCCCTCGATATACCTTTATATGAATATAATAATTAAAAAAAAAAAAAAAAAGAAAAATTAAAACTAGGACACATTTTGGGACACGCATTATGGTTTATTAATAATTTAATTGAAACGCAATAATTAATATCAAAATTTTTGTGAAAAATAATTTTTTTTTTTTTGATAATTTTTACATATGTATATGTGCATATTTGAACTTTGTACTCAATGCGCGTCCAGAAAGCATTGTCCGATTTGGCACAAATTTTGCGCACTAAAATTTTAGATCCAGTGTCACAATAATCCGACCTGCACACTTCAAAATTCGAACAAAAATTTTTTTCATACAAACCGCTGTCATCCTAATGTACATAGCTTCAGTCATTAAACTATTTTATTTTCTAAAAAATTTTTTTTTTTTGTCATTTCCATACAAAAAATCCCCAGAGTGCGTCGTTTGAAATTATCAGGTTTTTTTGATGTTTGTTTTCTTTTCAGTTTTTGCGGCGCCTATTTCAGGAAGTATTAAAACTGGAGGTTTAAAATTTTATATTTCTTTAATTATGTCCATTCCTTAAAGCAAATTTAAAGAGGGTGAGAGCTAAAAAGTTAGTTTCCTTCGTTGATTTAAAAAAGAAGTGATGCAAATTTATTATTATTATTATTTTTTTTTGCAAAATGGAAAGAGAACGGCAGAATGTTAAAAAAAAAAAATATTTTGGTACTTTAGGTACAAATATCATATATATGAAAGTCTAATAAAAGTTGAGGGTTTTTAAACTTAAAAAAAAAAAAAAAAAAAAAAAATAAAAATGCGTTTCAAACCATATGCCATTTGTAAGCCAAAAATATAGCAGCCTCACTACCAGTACAATCAAAAATTAATGCGTAGATTTTCACTATTCTTTATTAAAAAAACATTTATTATTCAAAATCTTTACACCCTTAATACAATATAAGCACACCTAAAACACCAACAACATAATTGATTGACATTTACAATGGGATGTCATTAGTGGAAATTACACCAACAATAGGAAAAAAAAGAAAGAAGAGACAATTTTCATTGTACGAGTATCACAGAAAAATATAAAGATGTGTAAAGTTCAAAATCAACAAGATTATAAAAATAAGCCAACAAAACTATAAAAAGAACAGAAACAAAAAAAAAAAAAAAGAACTGAAACTGAAACTAAAGTCAGAACACCACCAACATCATTTAAATAGAGCATTTCAATACATTTCGAATGAAATCTTTATGCAACGCTGTTCTGCACAACGCATAATAAAAAAAACCGCAATTTTAACGCAGTACGCGCTGCTGCAGTACCATAAAGTTATAAAAATAACACTGAAATAGAATGGGAAAATATAATAATAAAAAAAAGGGAAAAATAGTCTCAAGTCATATACTTTATGTAGTTATTTTATGTTTATAAAATGATGAAAACTTTTTTTTTTCAATTTTATATATTTTAGCTCAAAAATACATTAACAACAGAACTCAGCTAAAAAAAAAAGGAAAAAACGCTAAATGAAAAACAGCCAGTATAGCGAGTATACGAAGCTATTGAAGAATGTTCATATTTAGCACACTCTGCTCTTAGACATACATATTAAATGAAAAGAAATGATTGGTGTTATACATACTTATGTAAAATAGATTTATCTGCAAAAAAAAAAAAAAAAAAAAAAAAAAAAAATAGAAAAATGCATTAAATGTGGTTGATTGATAACAACACAAACTATAGAAAGAATTTTTTATAGTGGGTTGTTAAACGCCACAAAAATTATTTAAGTTTAAATAAAAAAAAAGTTGTTAAGAAATATCCTTAAAAGAGATATTTTAGGTAGTTTTTCAAATATTTTGAATGATAAGTAAATAAAATAAGTGGTTTTCCTTGCTAAGCTATTGATCGACTTGTGGATAAATTTGAATAATCAGTTAACCTCAGATCACTCTGAAACTTGGATATGTTATAGAGAGGATGTAAAATTAAGGGACCCGTATATTTGGGGTTGATTAATGAAAGATATTTTGAAATCTGCACGTTAACTTTCGTGTTGCTTAAAAATATTGATATCGTTTAATAACGTTGATATCGCGGAAAAATGTTCTACGTTACGGTTTGCGACATATATATTTTGGAACAATGTTTAGAACAACCTAGAACAACCGACAATTTTTTTTTCCAAAAGTGGGGGGCAAAGTTTAAAATTCGTTTTTTTTTCGATTTGCCGGTACAAATTATATTTTAGAAACTCTTCGTTTTGGAACATTGTAGAACAACCCTAGAACAATTCAGAACAATCTTCAAAAAATTTTATTTCAAAAATGGGGGGCTAACTTCGCACACATTATAGATCTTGGTCAAATTGGTCATGTGTATGTTCATTACATCCATTTATCAGTAGTCCAAAAATAAACCCTATAGGACAATTCTTACTCATAGACCCCATTTAAAGCTGCTTCCCGATCTTCACTTAAATCTGTCAAAAAAAAAAAATATTACACAGATTTTTCTCAAATTTGGTTTGTTTACGTTTTTGCAAATTATAAGTGACTTTACCAAATATGGTCAGGATCGGTCCATTTTTTATGGACATCCGATATGGACTTTTTCATATCTGCAGCCAAAAAATTAATAACAATGTATATATCCAAATATTAACACCTAAGAGATAGGGTCTCTAAACGCATAACATAGGGTATCGTATAGTCGGTCTAGACCGTCTATAAGTTTCTTACTTGTTTTTTATTGTTTCTTTTGCAAATTTGTGTTTTTCTTTACTCATCTCTTGTTTATACTTATTTATGTAAGTACATCAGCTGTTTATGTCAGCTGTGTCAAACAAAATCTCGCAATACATAAGAAATATCCACATTAATTTTTTTATTTTTTAATTTATGTCCTTTTTACTCATCTTTTGTTTATATAAACCAGCTGTTTATATCAAGGGTGTGAAGTTAGCGACGAAAGATAACTACGTTTTTCAAAAATGTTAAATACTTAACAGAGACTGTTAAATTAACAGAATTTTTGTGAAGATAACTACGAAAGTTAAATACGTTTTTCAAATAAGTTGAGGGGTTTAGATATATAGTGGCATTAGTAAATTATAAAAAAAATTAAAAATAAATTGAATTTTACAAAAAAATAAAAGTCTAAATAATTTTGTACATTAGGACCAGTAGTTTACAAAAACACCCCAAATACGAAAATCGTTAGGAACGTTTTTCAGAAATATCGTTTCAAAAAAAAAAACATATGAAATTTTTTTCTACTACTATAGGGGAAAACTAAATGACAACATTTGACGAAATGGTCCGATTGGGGTATTTTTGTAAACTACTAGTCCTAATGTATAAACTGCCATATAGGGCTAAGCCCCCTAATCGGACCATTTCGTCAAATTTTGTCATTTAGTTTTCCCATATTATAGTAGAAACAATATTATTGTATTTATTTAGACTTTTATTTTTTTGTAAAATTCAATTTATTTTTATTTTTTTTATAATTTACTAATGCCACTATATATCTAAACCCCTCAACTTATTCGAGAAACGTATTTAACTTTCGTAGTTATCTTCACAAAAATTCTGTTAATTTAAGAGTCTCTTTTAAGTATTTAACATTTTGGAAAAACGTAGTCATCTTTCGTCGCTAACTTCACACCCTTGTTTATATCAGCTATGTCAAACAAAATCTCGCAATAAATAAGAAATACCCACATTAATGTTTTGGAGCGTTTATGTTCTTTTTACTCATCTTTTGTTAATCTAAATCAGCTGTTTATATCAGCTTTTTGACACGCACATAATCTCTTAATAACTAAGGAATATAAGGAATATACACATTAAAATAAATTTTTTTAAAAAATATTTTTGTTTATCTAAATCAGCTGTTTATATCAGCTGTTCCAAACAGAATCTCGTCATTGCAAGTGTAAACAATACTAATTTAATATTAAACCAAATATAAACGCTTTTTTAATTGACCTTAGTAATAGTTTTTATAAATTACCTTAAAACTTCAATTTTTTTTGGCAAAATATCATTAAATGTAAAATTTATTATAAACAAGACTGCACAAAATATATTTATGGAAAAGCGAAATGCCAACATAAAATCCGCTGTTTTAAACGTATAGTTGCCAAATTTTCTTTTTTTATTTCCCGGGATTTTGCATGCGGGAAATATTAAATCCCGGGGAGGGAATTCCCCAAAAAAAAATCCCTAGCTTATATTCAAAAAGAAATCGCTCTCGGTAGGAGAATACACCATGACAGCCTTTTTGGATATAGAAGGGGCTTTTAACAATGTCACAACGGACTCGATATTAACGGCACTATCTAGCCTAGGAGTGAATTCCGTGATCATCTCACTGATTGGAAATCTGCTTGCCAACAGGCGGATGACGTCTAAATTGGGAACGACTCTAATATCTCGATTCGTGAATAGGGGAACGCCACAAGGAGGCGTTCTGTCACCACTTCTATGGAACTTAGCGCTGAACTCAATGCTACTTTCGTTGGAGAGACAAGGCTGCAACGTGGTCGCCTATGCTGATGACGTGGCCATAGCCGTAAATGGGAAGTTTCTATCCACACTTAGAGATATTCTACAGAGGGCTCTCACTATGCTGGGCAAGTAGTTGCGGTCTGGGGGTAAATCCGACCAAAACGGAACTTGTTCTTTTCACGAGGAAGATACCTACCTTCGACCCTATTTCTCTGTACGGTGCTGATATCGCCTTCTCTGATGGAGCCATGTATCTTGGCGTATTCCTGGACAGGAAGCTGAACTTCAGACGGAACTTGGAGGAGAGGCGAAGAAGGCGACTATAGCTTTATACTCCTGCAAAAGGCCATTGGTAAGCGGTGGGGCTTCAGCCCGAAAATTGCTTACTGGATCTACACAGCGGTGGTTCGCCCAATACTGCTGTACGGGTTCATCGTCTGGTGGCCTGCTCTAGAGAAGGCCTCTAATACCAACCTTCTTGCAAGGGTACAGAGAATGGCTTCCTTGTGTATCACTGGTGCCCTTCGTACCACACCTACGGATGCCTTGAATATCCTCTTGCACCTAATACCGTTGGACATATTAGGAAAGCAGTTGGCGGCCTCATCGGCCATTCGACTAAGGGGCACAGTACAATGGCGTGGTCATAATTGTGGCCATGGAGTGATCCTGAATAACAGGAACTTACCATTGAAAGTGGATCACACTACTCCGAGGAGTATATTCGAACGGCACTACAAAACTCAGATACCGACCAGGGAATCCTGGTCAGGGAGGATTCCAGGTAGCAGGCGTTCGATAAATTTCTATACTGACGGATCGAAATTGTGTGGTCAAGTTGGTTTCGGAGTCTATTCAAAGGAGCTTGGACTAAATCTGGCTCGCAGGTTGCCAGACCACTGCAGTGTTTATCAGGCAGAGGTACTGGCAATAAAGGAAGTTGCTGACTGGTTGGGTCGGAATGTTCTGTCTACAACCGCAGTCAACATCTACTCTGATAGTCAGGCCGCGGTAAAATCCAATGTTCCTGAAAACAAGAACCACCCTTAACTGCCGCAAGTCTTTAAATGAGATGGCCAAGCAGTTCGACATCAGACTCATATGGGTCCCAGGGCACAGGAATATACCGGGAAACTGTAAAGCATGACCCTGGAATCTTGCAAGCTGAAACTTCGGCTTCACACCGCCGGCATAACCGACAACAGATGGGCTAATGGATCAACGTGCAGGATCACGAGACAGATCTCGCCGGCTCTAAATCATAAGCGCACAAGCGCGCTACTATCACTCCCCCGTGGGGAGATTTCAACAGTAGTTGCTGTTATCACTGGGCACTGCCTCATAGGGAGACACGCTGAACGCCTCAGGGTCTCGTCAAATGACTTCTGTCGTAGCTGCATGGATGTGGAAGAGGTGGAGAGCATAGAGCACTTCCTTTGCTGTTGCCCGGCGCTCTCCAGAACGAGACTTCGAACATTGAGATCGCCGTTTCTTCACGATCTCTCTGATCTCTCAAATGTGGACATTTCACATATCAGGGGCTTCATCAGGAACTCAAACTGGTTCTACGGTGGGGACTGAGGGGAACACCTATTCGTCCCGTGGTATCACAATGGACCCCAGAGTCTAAGTGTGCTTTTCCTTTGGTTTAGCAGCCACTTTCAACCTAACCTAACCTAACCTAACCTATTCAAAAAGTGCTATTTGCATCAATAATTATTTTAAAGAGAGCGTGCAAAAACAATTTATTAATAAAATCTGAAAGTATTTGCTGATCGATTTGCTACAATATCTATTAAGAAATAGTCGTACTAATCATGTATGATATCAAAATTAATATTATATCTGACAGTTATATCTGAGAACAGTTTTAAATCAAAAATTAATATTGCTGTCAAATATAGGTAGCACTTTTTGAATATAAGCCCCCGATATACATACCTTTATATGAATATAATAATTCTAAAAAAAAAGTGAAAACAATACTAAATTAATATTAAACCAAATATAAACGCTTTTTAATCGACCTTAGTAATAGTTTTTACTAATAGGTAATTCTAATTACCTATTGCCAACTGAGCGGCAGTAAAGAAAATATTACGAAATTAAACAATCGAATCAAGTTAGTGCGTTACACTTTATGTAAACATATTTGGCTTGTCTGCGAGTATCAGTTTTTTGGAGATTTTATATGAATTTGTTTTTAACTTAAAATACTAATTATAAAAGCTTAGATAAAAACGTCAACAAAGAATAGTTCGCAAAATTCGGAGAAGGCTGTGGATCAAATATAATGTTGCTTAAATATTTTTTTAAAATTATAATTAAAAAAAAAAAAAAATGCATCAGTTATGTTTCCGTATCCAGTCCGTACTCAGCTTTTTCTGAATGTGATTTATGAACCTTTTGATAGTGTTATTTGTTATTTGTCTTCTACTCTTCCACTATGATAACCCACCGGCGCACACGTTGTAGTCGCCCTGGTAAAATTCCATAAATTTGGCTACCACCCCGCTGTCTATCGAACATATTCTTTAGGTTTAGCCCCCCCTGCAACTATTTCCTGTTTCCAAACCTGAAGAAATGTCTCGGCTGTAAGAGTTGTGGGTCGATTGAAGTGTTCATCAGTGAAACAAATACCCGTTTTGAGGAGCTGGAGAAAATCCCTTATTTTTAAGGAATAAGAAAATAAGAAAAACGCTCGACTAAATGTATGTAGCGAAAATAAGACCATCTTGGGAAAAAAACGCTTTTTGCCGTATAAATATCTTTTATTGAAAAAGTCACTGCATTTTCAAACTGTCATGGTAATAACTTATTTTCTTTCTTATGTTGTTTCTTGCTTCCGCGATATAGATATGGTTTCAAAATTTCGTTCCCGAACATAATCGACAGTAGGTAGTTCTGGCTATTTTTTTGGCTTTTGCAATGAAGTGTAATGATTAGGATTTGCCCTCCATTTATCAAAAATTAATTTTCTTTGTAAACTAATCACAATTTTATGAGGTTGCTGAAGAATTCGTTTTAACAATTTTCATTTAATTTCTAACAACTTACTATTTGATACGAAACTCTTCTTATTTGGTTTGTCTGCGACTATCAATTTTAGGAAGATTTTATAACATTTTTCCATTACAATAATTAAAAAAAAAAAAATAAATAATATAACATGTTTCTAATAGTCGTTTTCTAACTTAAAAAAGAAATGCGTTGCCAACATTGTTGATTCTCGTTTATTAATTTTCAAATTATGTACAAGAAAACAATTTTTTTATACCTCAGTTCATTGAATTTTTTTCTGTGAATCTCCGAATAATAAAAATAATGTTTCTCTTGTGAAAAAGAAAAAAAAAAACTTAAAAAAAATCCTAAAAATTAAAATTCAGGTTAACTAAATATGCTGGACAATCGGGTTTTTACTGCATTATTTATCATTCTAGCCAATTCAGAAATTTTCATTGTAGATATTTTGCCCCATTTTTTCCCTATTTAATAAAAAGCTAATTCTTGTTTTTTTACCGTCCCAGTAATCATTAAAAACATGCCAATAAATAACATTTATAAAAATGCCTGTCAGGGTTACATTTTATTCGTGCAGGATTGTATTTTATATATTACATAAATGCCTTGCCAACTTAGTCGAAATGATTATAATTTTTACATGTGATTACCTCGTATAGTATAGCATTTATCAGTGTTGCCAATTCTATTTTTTCCCTATTACACAATATGTTCATGCCGTGAATTCATGAAAAACTAATTTTTATTTTGCGCTTTAATAGGGCACCTTTTGTGACCTTCCTTCATATAATTTTGACATTTCTTCCTTCACAAAGGAACTTTTAGAAGTTCATTGACATTTCATTACTTTCAGTTAATATTTTAATCCAATAATGATTTCTTACAAAACTAAATTTTTTCAAAAACATTATTCATCTGTGTTGGAAAATACTTTAAACGAGAATAATCATAAAATTGTTTCACACATTATTCTTAATTATGTCAGCACATAAACGTCGGACGACGATGACTACGACAGTGTATAAAATTTCATGTGGTTATTGTTCCATGTCATATTTATTCGTAGAAGAAAAAAAATATTACTTAAACATCTGGCCTTTGGTCTTCTTCTGTGTTGTTTATATGCTGGAACTTCAACAAGCAAGAACAACAATTTACACACTTGTTATGTTTGTTGCTGGAGTTAAAAAAAAAGCAACAAGTTGTTAAAGTTGTTTAGTTCAATGGTAACAGCTACTTACTATAATATCGTTACAGTTGCCTGTGACTTTAAGCGAGTTATAGAACACCCTATTTTTGTTGTTGTTTATTTTATTTAAGAAATCAACCCTAAACACGCATGATTTTTATAGTATAATTGTATTATGCAGTTAGGGGAACAGTTAATTAAAGAAAATATAAATAATATTAAAATTGTTGCTACTTAGAGATCCCTCAATTAAAGAACTCAAAAAAAATATATATATATATATATATATATATATGTATATTGTAATCATTAAACCATGAAATGAAATATTTTAAAACAAATCTAATATTATATTAACATAACCTAACATAAACTAAGTTGAAAATTTCTTAAATTTTATCTGAAGCTAATTTCAGCCTTTCCTAAACTTAATCTAAAACCATAAGTTGAAGCAGAAATTGATTGACAAATGGTTGATTGTTTTTTCATAAGAAATAGAAATAAAATTCGTCTAGGTCCAATTTCGCAAATTTCACTATAACTTGAGAGAAAATAATTTTTCGAATTATTTACCACTATTTTCTGATTCACAGTTGGCAACACTGCTTGTGTTCATTCAGAATTTTGTTTTTATTCTTAAATTTGATGTTGTTAGCTTCTTTAAAATGATTTTTTCTGTAGTTTTCTGGTTTGCATTTACACAAAAAGTTGGCTACACTGGAAAACACGTTTTAATATGTTTGTGTAATATAAATATTTTTTTTTTTCAGTTTTTTTCATTGTTGGCAATACTGATTCACAGCTGGCAACACTGCTTGTGTTCATTCAGAATTGTTTTTATTCTTAATTTTGATGTTAGCTTCTTTAAAGCGATTTTTCCTACAGTATACATTAACAAAAAAAAGTTGGCTACACTGGAAAACACGTTTAAATATGTTTGTGTAAGATATAAATATTTTTTTTTTTCAGTTTTTTCATAGTTGGCAATACTAGCTGAGTTTGAAAACATAAATTTTTTCTTTTTTGGTTATTCATACTGTTTTTTATAATTTGAAAGACTGTTTCCTAATGGTGTTTCATAAGACTCATACTGAAAGAGAGAATAGTATTAAGAATATGTGACCTTCTCCGAGAAAAGGGGCATAGTGTGTGAAAATTAAGTTTTGAGAAAAAAATGCATTTAAAGTTTCTACACCCCTTTAAGGTACCTATTTAGTTTATCTCCTTTCGCATTTTTACTAGATCTACATATAAACTCTAGAGAATTGTTTTTAGTTAGCAATAATAAACCAATTGATATACAAAAGCAAGACTTGGATAATTTTGCATTTTTGAATTTGGTTCGGATTTCATTAAAAAAAAAAAAAAAAAAAAAGCTGAAATGAAAAAAATTTTAAATTCTATAAATATAATATAAACTTATTAAAATTGTATCTACTTTATACAAGTATTTACATAAGTAGTTTTTTTTTAACAACAGATCCAGTTTATATCAGATAAAAATATAGAAATGTCAATGACGAAGTAAAGAAGAAAAATTTAGTTAATGTTACATATTTTGGTCAGATTTCAATAGGGAACAAATTAATTAAGTTAACTACAATTTACTACAATTTGCTTTTAAATTTTAACAAAAATACTTTTATGTTGTTGTTTGTATATTTTGTCATTAAAAATCAATTAAGTTCACACTCCAGAAGAAGTTGAAATACCGTCAACAAAACGTCGAGTGAAAAGATGAAATAATTTGAATTTTTTTATTATCATCTTAATATTTAATTGGCCATAATTAGCCCGAAAAAAAAATAAATCTCAAAAATACTTTTTTTTTATACAAGTTTTTCTTTCTTTTTCGTTAGCAAATAATAAAAATTCGAAAAATTTACATATTGCTTAAAATTTTAAAAATGTATTAAATTTTTTTAATTGACAAAAGTAAAATTTTATTTTATACAAGGTTTTATGTAGTTTTTTTTTTTAGCAAAAGAACCGGTAGATTATAGGACTATTGGTATATAGAATAAATTTTGAGTTACAAAGAAAAACTTAGGTAATTTAAAATTATGTTGAACTTGGTCGGAGTTCAATTTTCGCATTAAATTCTGAAACAAGAAACGTTATAATGCCATAAATTTACATTTTAAAACGTAATTTTAATTGAGGTAAACTAAAATTTTTAGACAGAACTGTATCAGGAAAAAAGTAAGAGTGTTAAATTCGGCTGTGCCGAATCTTTGATACGCTCCACCTGCGTCTTAAACTTTATATTACACCCAATATTGGGTACGGCTAGCACTTTAAAACTGTTGTCAGGGCTCTGCGCTGGCCACTCCATGACCCCAACCACCTGTCAACTAAGCCATTCCTTGACGATTTTCGTTGAATGTTTGGGGTCGTTGTCATGATGGAAGATGACACTTTCAGGTCTATCTGAAATTTGGACGATAGCTAAAGGCAAATTATCTTGCAAAATGCGAATGTAGTTTTCCTTTCTCAATACGCCATCGGTCTGTATAAGTAGGCCCACACCATCTGGTATTATACCACCTCCGTGCTTTAAAGTTTGAGTTATATGGGCTGGGTTTGGTGTGGTCAATGGTTTGTCCCAATATCAATCTTTTTCATCTGATTGGTATCGGTCGCTTTTGGTCTCTTGGGCTGGGTTTGTTCTCATCTGAGTAAAATAAACCGATACCAATCAGATGGAAAAGATTGGTATTGGGACAAACCAGCCCTTGTAACTAAAACTATAAAGCACGGAGGTGGTTCCCATATTATGCAAATGTTAATTTGTTACATATTTAAGTTATGAATTAATTTTTTTTTTATTGTTTTTTTATTTTTTAGGGATTGATATTTTTATTTATGTAAATAATTTTTAAGTTGTTTAATAAATACCATGAAAAAATATAGTTGATATTTATACCCTATACCACTATGTGGTTTGGGTATAATGACTTTGTGCTGCTGTTTGTAACAACAAAAAATATTTGACCTAGACCCATCTTTAATTATACCGATCGAATCAGAATCACTTTCTGAGTTGATTTAACAATGTCCGTCCGTCCGTCCGTCCGTCCGTCCGTCCGTCCGTCTGTGTGTCCATGTAAACCTTGTAATCAAACTGCAGGTCGCAAATATGAATATATTTTGATGAAATTTGGTATATAAGCTTTTATCGGCCATGGGATGAACGCTATTGAAATTGGTGAGAATCGGTCCATGTTTAGACCTAGCCCCCATACAAATTACCCCTATGAAATCGACATAAATTGTCATAAGATCCAAATTGTCATATAGATCTTACTCAAATTGGGTTTATATGCGTTCATTACATCCATTAATGAGTAGTCCAAAAATTATCCCTTTGGCCCCATATAGAGCTGCTTTCCGATTTTCACTTAAATCTATTAAAAAACAAAAATATTGCACTGATTCTTCTCAAATTTTGTTTGTATATATTTTTGCAAAATACAAGAGACTTTACCAAACATGATCAGGATCGGTCCATTTTTGGACCTAGTCCTCATATAGATATAGCATCCTATATGAACTTTTTCATATCTGCAGCCAAAAAAATTAATAAAAATCCCACTCAAATTTGGTTTTTGCTTATTTTCTATGTCCAGTTAGTTGGGCCTAAGAGATAGGGTTTCTAAACGCATGGTATAGGGTATCGTATAGTCGGTCTAGACCGACTATAATTTTCTTACTTGTTTTATTTCAAACATTGCCTCAATGTTTGAATATATATAAGAGAAACTAATAGGTAAGAAACTAATAGCAGACGGCAAAATGAACCACTTGATTCGCTCTCAATCACGCTTGCGAACCTTGGTGTTCAGACGAGTGTTCTTGTTTCATTTTGACATATATTTTTTGTGCAGATATTTGAAGGCATCCTTCTACAGTTTACGTTTCACTATTTAATTTTTTCCATTTTTATTTGAATATACATATTATGTAAATATATACTTTTTATTTGTTAAATGTTTCTATTTATTTTATTGCACACATTAATTTTTTGTTTTTTCTTTGTATATTTTTGACAGCTAGTTCAGATAAACAAGCGATAATTTTTATCAAAATTGGGGATGACAGTACATTTTTCGTGGTTCGTAACTAGATTCAAAATGAACCAAGTTTGGGTCGCTCTCAAAATTGGCGAATCATGTAGGTTCAATCATGATTGAGACGCGATCCGTGAATGAACCTCGAATCTTGCTGTCCGTCTGACCATAGCATAAAGAACGAAATTAAAATTTTTAATTTTTAATTTTTATTTTTTTATTTTTAATTTTTAATTTTTATTTTTTTATTTTTAATTTTTATTTTTATACCCTATACCACTATGTGGTTTGGGTATAATGACTTTGTGCTGCTGTTTGTAACAACCAAAAATATTTGACCTAGACCCATCTTTAATTATACCGATCGAATCAGAATCACTTTCTGAGTTGATTTAACAATGTCCGTCCGTCCGTCCGTCCGTCTGTGTGTCCATGTAAAGCTTGTAATCAAACTGCAGGTCGCAAATATGAATATATTTTGATGAAATTTGGTATATAAGCTTTTATCGGCCATGGGATGAACGCTATTGAAATTGGTGAGAATCGGTCCATGTTCAGACCTAGCCCCCATACAAATTACCCATATGAAATCGACATAAATTGCCATAAGATCCAAATTGTCATATAGATCTTACTCAAATTGGGTTTGTATGCGTTCATTACATCCACTAATGAGTAGTCCAAAAATGATCCCTTTGACCCCATATAGAGCTGCTTCCCGATCTTCACTTAAATCTATTAAAAAACAAAAATATTGCACTGATTCTTCTCAAATTTTGTTTGTACATATTTTTGCAAAATACAAGAGACTTTACCAAACATGATCAGGATCGGTCCATTTTTGGACCTAGTCCCTTTATAGATATAGCATCCGATATGAACTTTTTCATATCTGCAGCCAAAAAAATTAATAAAAATCCCACTCAAATTTGGTTTTTGCTTATTTTCAATGTCCAGTTAGTTGGGCCTAAGAGATAGGGTTTCTAAACGCATGGTATAGGGTATCGTATAGTCGGTCTAGACCGACTATACTTTTCTTACTTGTTTAATTTTTAATTTTTAATTTTTAATTTTTAATTTTTAATTTTTAATTTTTAATTTTTAATTTTTAATTTTTAATTTTTAATTTTTAATTTTTAATTTTTAATTTTTAATTTTTAATTTTTAATTTTTAATTTTTAATTTTTAATTTTTAATTTTTAATTTTTAATTTTTAATTTTTAATTTTTAATTTTTAATTTTTAATTTTTAATTTTTAATTTTTAATTTTTAATTTTTAATTTTTAATTTTTAATTTTTAATTTTTAATTTTTAATTTTTAATTTTTAATTTTTAATTTTTAATTTTTAATTTTTAATTTTTAATTTTTAATTTTTAATTTTTAATTTTTAATTTTTAATTTTTAATTTTTAATTTTTAATTTTTAATTTTTAATTTTTAATTTTTAATTTTTAATTTTTAATTTTTAATTTTTAATTTTTAATTTTTAATTTTTAATTTTTAATTTTTAATTTTTAATTTTTAATTTTTAATTTTTAATTTTTAATTTTTAATTTTTAATTTTTAATTTTTAATTTTTAATTTTTAATTTTTAATTTTTAATTTTTAATTTTTAATTTTTAATTTTTAATTTTTAATTTTTAATTTTTAATTTTTAATTTTTAATTTTTAATTTTTAATTTTTAATTTTTAATTTTTAATTTTTAATTTTTAATTTTTAATTTTTAATTTTTAATTTTTAATTTTTAATTTTTAATTTTTAATTTTTAATTTTTAATTTTTAATTTTTAGTTTTTAATTTTTAATTTTTAATTTTTAATTTTTAATTTTTAATTTTTAATTTTTAATTTTTAATTTTTAATTTTTAATTTTTAATTTTTAATTTTTAATTTTTAATTTTTAATTTTTAATTTTTAATTTTTAATTTTTAATTTTTAATTTTTAATTTTTAATTTTTAATTTTTAATTTTTAATTTTTAATTTTTAATTTTTAATTTTTAATTTTTAATTTTTAATTTTTAATTTTTAATTTTTAATTTTTAATTTTTAATTTTTAATTTTTAATTTTTAATTTTTAATTTTTAATTTTTAATTTTTAATTTTTAATTTTTAATTTTTAATTTTTAATTTTTAATTTTTAATTTTTAATTTTTAATTTTTAAGTTTTAATTTTTAAGTTTTAATTTTTAATTTTTAATTTTTAATTTTTAATTTTTAATTTTTAATTTTTAATTTTTAATTTTTAATTTTTAATTTTTAGTTTTTAATTTTTATTTTTTAATTTTTAGTTTTTTTAATTTTTTTTTTTAAGGATATTTTTAGGCCGATGTGACACGTGCAGTATAACTATACACATATCACACAGAAAACTTTTTTTTGAAAGTTTCATTCTGATTTTGACAATTTGGGATGTTAATAAAAGATTTTATACAAAATGAACGGTCTAGCTTGGATATTGTCGGCGTGATCGTGATTTGTACAGACAGGCGGACAGACGGTCATCGCGAAGTCAACTTCCCTTGTTATAAGGATCAAGAAAATATATGGCTTTTGGGTCTCCGGAATTTATTTCGATGCCTTACAAACGGAATGACAAAGCCATATATACGCTCTGCACAGTGGAGTGGAGGGTATAAAAATAGAAAAATATCAATATTGATTTAGAAATCAATAATTTAGAAATTTTGGTCGAGTTTCAATAAGACGTAATTAATTAAATTAACTAGAATTAAATTTCCATTTACTTATATTTACATTTACATTTACATTGTAACAAAAATACTTTTCACTCGTATACAAGTTTTTAGGTAAATTTTATTTTCTTTGGAAATTAAGAATTTGTTGGGTTTTTTTTAAATCTTCGAATGTTTTATAATGGGTTAAATTTTTTAATGCAATTTTAATGTTTTTATGGCCGAAACGGTTTTATATCATACTTAAAATAACCATATATTAGCGATAACTACTGTATCTTGTTTTACGTCTTTTAATCAAATTATCATTTTGAAAAACATAATTTAAAAAATTTTTTAATTCTAAAATAATGATAGTTAGCTGGTTTTGGGCGGCCAGCTGCAATTTCGTTTGTTTACTTATTTATACAATTTATGTCTTATACGTAAATATATGCATGGCAAATATGTCATGAATGGTTTCTGGAAACATTATACTTAAAGATTTCATTTGATTTCAAAGACTCTTTTAACGCTAAGGTAGCGAACAGTTCAGCCCCTACAGTTGTTATAATGGACAGGTGCATTTGTCGTTCTCGTTTTTTTTTAACACAAAGGGGCGATTTTTATTATATTTTTTTTTGTTGAGGTTGCACGCGCGCTGTTATAATAGCCAAACACTAGCAGAACCCGTCATCCATCCACCAAGATCGATATCATCATCATCATCATCTTGAACAACCATCAAAGTGAAAACAAAAAAAAAAAAAACCAAGCCATCTGTTTCTTTTGTTTATTCTTCCTGCATCTCAGTTGTTGTACCACTCTCCACGTGTTGTTTAAGTGATCGTTGTGATCTGTTGTCTTGTTTCAACCAAACTTGTTGCAGTTTCTTTATTTATATGAAATATATAATGAAATATACAAAAAATAAAAAAAAAGAACCAACCCTTAAGATTTCTTTCTGTTTAATTTTAATGTAGGTTTCTTTAGTTGTTTGAATTGCATCTGTTTTTCGTATTGTATTGTGGGCATAAGAAGAATATCATGTTGAGATTTTAATTCCTTGTTTTAATGAAAGAAAAATGTTATAATTTCGTAAAACCCAGCTGGCATTTAATTTGTTTTTTTTTTCTCTACTTCTTCAGAGTGATTTTCAATTGTAGAAGAACATATTAAATTTCAAATTTTACGGTTTTCATATGAAAACATTTCAAGTAATGAGATTTTTGCGAAACTGAAATTAATGATAAAAGATAAAATAAACAGAAACATATGCTTAAACAAATATATTTTATATTACAAATAACAAATGTCTGATATGACAAATTACAAATTACTGTTGAGAAGGCGACGGACACTGTGTCACACTTTTCACAAATTTTCGATGAGAATTTGCCTCTTTGTTTGTATCAACTCCATTTTTGTGAAAAGATAAAATTTATCTTTTATTAGAAAAAGTTCCTCAATCTAATTTTTTTTAAGAAAAAAATGTATTTCATTTGGGAACTAAAATAAAATTCAAATTTACTTTATATATTAAATAAAGTTCTTTAAGACCACAAACAGTCTTTTATCGAATTATCAGTGTTTTCTCATTAGTACACTTCTCTCCTTAAAAGCACGAAACTCTCTCGATTTCCATATTATCTCACTTTATCATATTCTAAGAAAACTTGATATTTGAGTTGGGAACCCTCTTTCAAATACATTTTTTTTAAAATAATTTAAACAAAGGCATTTTAAAGAAGACCACAAACACTTCATCAAAAAACTCAGTGTTTTCTCATGAGTATTCTTCATATATTAGTCCTTGAGACTAATAAGTGAAGTGAGTAAGCACTTCTCTCCCTAAAAGCCTTAGTGCTTTCCATTTTATCTCAATTTACTTATCATAACAATTTTTCATGTTTCCTAATCTTTTTTTTTGAATATGATCTGCTGTCCTTAAAAGCTCTAAGCGCTCTTGATCTATGTCTATGTCTATTTCAAAATATTGTATCTTACTTTACCTATCAGCTCACCGTTCTCGGAATATTTTTTCTTGTCTCTTCTTATCTTTTTTTTTTTAAACTTCTCTCTTGAATTGCTGTAGGCTCTCTCGATGTCGATGGTAGCGTTTTACTTTAAAGCATTGTATCTCACTTTATCTTTCAGCTCAGCGTTCTCAGAATCTTTTTTCCTGTCTCTTCTACTCTTTTATTGAATAAGATCTTATCTCCCTAAAAGCTCGAAGCTCCCTATATGTTCATGTTAGCGTCTTATTTTAAAACATTATTTCTCACTTTATATTTATTATATTTTTTTTAATACGTTTTTCCCTCCTTTAACATCCAAGTTTTAACGGTGGTTCAATTTAAAGTAAAAAAGTAGTCACTTTTACGTCTATTTAATGAATTTAAGCTTAGGCCAAGGTCTATTCGTAGGTTATTTCTAAAGCCTAATCTACTGTTCTATTGTATGTTACAACGAAACTCAATTAAAGGACTAAAAATGCCTTAAACGGCTTTACTTTATGGAAGCGCGAAGATATCATAATTTTCGGAAAGTTTACGCAACCCTTTTTCGGTTTCTCACTGGTAGTTGGTTAAAAATAAAATTGAATGCCAATCGATTCTAGTTTTTTTATAATGTTTTTGTGACATTCGAATCTTCTTTCCAACTCACTGTACGATTTCCTGTCGGAATCAGGACTTCTTTTTTCTTTTATTTAGTCTTATAAATTAAAGATTTTTTAAATCCCATGTCCGTTAATGGCGTACAATTTCATATTTTGGTTTCACCGAATTTTTTCTACAAAATTTAAAAATTATTTTATGACACTCTAATTATTTGAATGTTGAGTAAAATAATTAAAAAATTGTATAAAAAAATCGGTTGTAACCCAAATATGTAATTGTACGCCGCCATTTTAAGGACGTGCGGCTTAAAAAATATTTAATTACAAATGATCTGAAAATATTGTGGTTTTATTTTGTTATTTTCAACTATATAGTACAGTTATATTAAAAAAAGCAATAGTGTTGCCAACGACGCTTATTTTTAATTGATCAGAAAACAATATGGTTTTATTTTGACAAAATAAAACAACAAAAAATAGTGTTGTTGCCAATAGCGCTTATTTTTAATAGCGCTTTCACATATGTTTTTAATAACATACGTTATTAAGATAAAAATTATATCTTCCTAATATTGTCAAATGTTTATTCTACTATTCATGGTCCTATAAACTAATTTTTAGCAAAGTTTTAACTCTTTTAGGTTGATTACCTTTTCTTTTCAATATTCTTTAAGAAAATTCTATACTATTGGATTTTCTCTAAATCTTTGTCTCGATTCTAATTCAATTTATTTGATATTTATCTGATTAAAACAGAAGGCAAACCTTTGTAGATACAAGCAGTATTTAGCCAAGACGCCAACCTTTGCATGTCTTATTTATTGATTTAATTTTTAAAAATTTAATTCTACAAAAATAAACTCAATATCAATTACTTAAATTAACAACAGTTTAATATTAAACAGTTTATTATTAAAAAAAAATAATTTTCTAATCTCTTATTGACAACATGAATCATTTGTTGTCGGCTTGTAAACAAAACCTTGAAATTCATACTGAACTTCTTTTAAGAATCTTTATCAAGCTACATTACACACAATAATATTAATGTGATTACAAAGTTCTATTGTTTTCCATAAAAGTGGCAAATTATAGTGATAATTTGTTTTAATTTAAATAACAACAGCAACAACAACCACAAAATTTATTCGGAAGTTACAAATTACCATGAATTCGCTTCCCTTAGCCTTTCACTCCCTCACTTTTTTTTATTGCTTATAGCTTTACAGAAAAAAAAAACTTGCTTCCATACGTTGCCATAAGTTATTCGCGATTATAATAATAGAAGGTTTTGTGGATGGATTTTAATATGAGTTTTTAAATTTAAACGTTGGCTGTCGTGGTTACCCACCACCGCCACCACCAACCATCATCGCTTTTGCAATGTTTAATATTCACAAATCAGAAAACCGTTACTCGCTGCTGTTTTTCTTGTCATGTTCAGTCGTTCGTTTGTTCATGTGTTGGTGTGTTTTTAGTAGTGATAAGAAGAAATAAGTGTTTTGGAAAAATAAACAATATTTTTCTAGTACAGTGAAAATAAGTTTGAGGTTAAAGTTCTGCCATCTCTGTGCTTTGGAAATAATGATATAGAAGCAAATAAAAATGTTAGCTAGGGAAAATGAAACCCTTCATATTTCTAAACCACAAGAAAATTAGTGTGAGAGTTAGTTGATAGTGACTATTTAGTAAGTTGGTTTGGTGAAAACTGTTTGAATAATAGAAAGTTAACTAGTGGTGGGGAATAAATCAACAAAAAATTTTTTCTTCTTCCTTTTTATAGTTTCCAGAACAACCATGAACCAGAGAATAGGAGGAGGGGGTCATGAAGGTCAATGACATTAGTATATGTGCTATGCACTACTTTTAAGTGGGAGTTCTATTCTAATAGTCATCCGGATTAAAACATCTTCAAATGCCACAAAACTTCAAAAAATTTAGTTAAATACTTATACTCCTGCTAGAGTGCCTCTATCGGTGTCAAATGAAGTACCGCAATCTTGACAATTTTATGGAATTTTTGTATTTTATCATATGACGACAAAAATATATCAATTATGTTCAGTATTTATTTTTAAAATCTTTTGTAAGGGGGGTGTTCACAACTTTGAGTTGGTAACACTGCTTTATTTGACTACCGATTTAACAGCTGTTTCATGGTGGTTAGACTTAGACGAGAGCAACGCTTGCAAATTGTTGAAATTTTCTATCAAAATATTGGTTTTGTTCGTCAAACTTATCATGCACTTCGCCCAATTGATGCTTTTAATAATCGTCCATCAGAGCGGCTAATTCGGCTATCGATCGTTTTCGCACCTCGTTTACTCTTAATGAGATAAAGTGAATCCCGTAAGACGCTGAAGAAGACCCACATAGATCAATTCGGTGCAGTTCTCAGCAAATAAGGATGTGTCCATCCACTTACGAAAAGCATTTGGTTCAGGTATTCGTTTTATTGGAAAGTATGTTTTTTTTTTTCTCTTTTTTTTTATTAATCAAGACTCAGGGGATGGCCCCTACAGATTCAGTGCATTGTGTTGATCTTAGGAAAATAGGTTATAGGAAGGAGGAAAGAGGGAGTAGTGTGTTAATTTTTTTTTTTTCAGCGACAGACCAAAGCCTCTGGTGGGAATCGAACCCACGACCCCCGCATGATAGGCGAGGTTATTAGAAGTACATTTTTATCTAATACAAAGGATTTAATCGTTTTAAATGTGGCTCTTATCTGAAAATAACATTTGTTTAATCTAAAAAGTTTAACAACTTTAAATGTGGCTTGGAAGTGAATATTGGAATTGATGTGACATTTATAAGAAGTGAATCTGTGTTTTATGCAAATAATCATCAGAGTTAAAGATTTGTTTAATCAAAGAGAAGATTCAAACGTGACAATTGATGTTTTAAATTTGGCTTTATAGAAGTGGATCTGTGATTTATCTAAAATAAGTAAATGTTGTGTTTTATGAAAGAGAAGCTTAAGAGCATTATAGTATAAAGAAAATTAATGCTTTGAATGTGGTTCTCATCAAAATTGGATTTGTGTTTTTTATCTCAAGATGCTTGTTTAAAAATCTGATAGCTCGTAAGTATAAGATCGCTCTTATCGGAAGTGGTCCTTTGTTTATTCTAAAAGAAACCGTAAACATGGTTTTCATAAGTCAACAAATTCTTTAAATGTGTCTGTTATCAGAAGGGCATATTTGTTTTCTCCAAAAAAAAGCATCAAACGTGATTTTTATAAGAACTGATTTGAAAGACTATCAATATAAATAGTTATTGGTCCCCTTAAAAAGAAGTTTAATTATTTATCTTTTAGTCCAGTAAATGTTATATTCAATAAGGGGGTAAGTTGCAATCGTGGCTTTTATAACAATAGAGGAGGATGTTTAAACAGTACAAGAGCATATTTAATCTTGGCTCTTATAACAATTTAAGAGCAGGTTTAACAATAAAAAAGGAGATTTAGTTTTGGCTCTGAAAACAATATAAACGGAGGTTTAAATGCTCTTAACATAATATAACAGGAGGTTCAAATATGGATCTTGTAACAATATTAGAGGAGGTATAATCGTCATTCTTCTAATAATATGAAGGAATTTTGAATGTTGACTCTTATAAAAATTTCACAGGAGTTTTATTTGTGGCTCTTATAACAATGTAAGGGAGCTGTAATCCTAGCTCTTATGACATTATAAAAGGATTTTTAATAATGGCTCTTATAAAAATATATGAGCAGGTTTCATCGTAGCCCTTATACCAATATAACAGAATGTTTAATACTGGATCTTATAACAATATAAAAAAATTTAATCGTGACTTTCATAACAATATAAGAGGAAAATTAGTTGTGTCTCATCACTATGAAAGGAAGTTTAATTGTGGCTTCTATTACAATTTCAGAGGAGTATTATAACAATATAAGACGTTTTATCGTGGATCTTATAACAATAAAGAAGCTTTAATCGTGGCATAAGAACAGTTTTAATCGTGACTTATACCAATATAAAAGGAGGATAAATCCTGGCTCGTATAACAATATAAGAGCAGCTTTAATCGTGGCTTTTATGACATAAGTTAAGATTTAATCGTGGATCTTATAACAATATCACAGGAGGCTAAATCGTAGCTCTTATAACAATATAAGATCAGGTGAATTGTAGTTCTTTTAACAATATAACAGAAGGTTTAATCGTGGCTCGTATAACAATATAAGAGGAAGTTTTTTGTGGATCTTATAACAATATGAGAGGAGATTTAATCGTGCCTCTTGTAACATTATAAGTGGATCATTAATCGTGGCTCTGTGCACAATATAAATGGAGGATATATCGAGGCTCCTATAACACTCTAATACTTTTTAAGGACTGAGATTGAAAAAATCTTAACATACATAAAATGTAAAAATAACGAAACCATTGAACCTAGAATTTTTATTATTTTTTTTTTTATTTAATTTAAATTATATTAAAGTTTGCAAAAACAGATAATTTTTATGAACCTTTTCCGTAAACCCTTCGAATAGATATACAGCGAGTGACAATACAATGGAAACTTTTAGCAAAATATATTTTTGACGACTTTGTAAGGTCAATACCAAAAAATTGAAATATACAATTTTTTTTGATTTAAAATAGAAAAAATATTAACATAAAATAGATTAACTTTAGAAAAAAAGTAAAACTTAAATGTATTCATTTTGATGCTGTTGACAAAGCAATGGAAACCTTTACTATACAATAATTTAAAACTTTCCTTCTATTTTTGGTTTCGGTATTTTGTTGGGTACCCATTATTTTTTAGTACTGCTTGTAAAAGTCGAGGTATGGAGTCAATTAAATTTGTAATGATATCCATTAAAATTTTTTGCCTTTCGGAATCAACAGCCTCTATGAGATCTACTTGTTTGTGTAATTTCTATTTCATATTTTTCGATTTATAATTTTCCATAGATTTTCTATCAGATTGAGCGATGATGATTGGACTGGCCATTCTAAAATACTAACTGCATTAAATTGTAGACATTCAGATACAACTTTGGAACTTCCAGACCAGGGGGCATATTTTCCTACGCGTATGATTAGATTTAGTCATTTAGAATTTGACCTCATCCAAATCCACTTAGAATATATTTCACTACATGAATTGGCCCATTCCTTGGTCCGAAACTTAACAGTTTTGTTTATATATTTTGGGTCTAATATTTTTCCCTTTGTTCATCGTACAAACGTTCTTCCATCATGGCCTCATAAATTAAACTTGGACTCATCTGAAAAGAGAACAGCATTCTAGCCATTTCGTGTGGTCTTTAGCGAAATTTATGCGAGCGACATAATTTTTTTTTTGATATCAGAGGTTTCTTCACAGCTTGATAACAATCAAAATCAGCCTCAATTGCTCGTCGGGAAATAGTTCGAGCTCCTAATTTTAATTTCAGATTGTTAATGACCTGTTTTGGTAACATTTTTGGAAATTTTTAAACTTTTGCTTTTAATTATCCCGTTTTACGAGGCCTTTCACTATATTTCTTGATAATTTTTGAAATTATGATTTTGTTCAAGGAATATTTCTCACAAATTTTCTTTGGCTTAAGCCATCAGTAAAATCATTTATTATTTTGGTTTTTAATGTCTCACAAAAATGTATTCTAGCCATTATTTTATAATAAAACATTGATAAATTTCAATTGTGTTTAAAAAACAATTGAAAGGAAACATCAAAAACTATAATTATTTAAATAATGGTTAAGATTTTATACATTTTCTTCCATAATATTTTAAATTTTTATTGTTTTTAACAACTCTGGTACAGAAGAAAAGTTTCCATTGTTTTGGCATCAATAAAAAATATTTTTTTTTCGTTAATCTATTTTTTGTAATGTATTTTTGCTAAAAAATCTTTCGAAGAAAATACACCAAAAAGTGATTTCGCTAAAAATAGGACTTACCGCGAAATTATTAAAAAACAAGTAAAAGTGTTAAATTCGGCTGTGCCGAATTTTTTGATACCCTCCACCTGAGTCTATAATTTTTAATTTTTAATTTTTAATTTTTAATTTTTAATTTTTAATTTTTAATTTTTAATTTTTAATTTTTAATTTTTAATTTTTAATTTTTAATTTTTAATTTTTAATTTTTAATTTTTAATTTTTAATTTTTAATTTTTAATTTTTAATTTTTAATTTTTAATTTTTAATTTTTAATTTTTAATTTTTAATTTTTAATTTTTAATTTTTAATTTTTAATTTTTAATTTTTAATTTTTAATTTTTAATTTTTAATTTTTAATTTTTAATTTTTAATTTTTAATTTTTAATTTTTAATTTTTAATTTTTAATTTTTAATTTTTAATTTTTAATTTTTAATTTTTAATTTTTAATTTTTAATTTTTAATTTTTAATTTTTAATTTTTAATTTTTAATTTTTAATTTTTAATTTTTAATTTTTAATTTTTAATTTTTAATTTTTAATTTTTAATTTTTAATTTTCAATTTTCAATTTTCAATTTTTAATTTTTAATTTTTAATTTTTAATTTTTAATTTTTAATTTTTAATTTTTAATTTTTAATTTTCCATTTTGCATTTTCCATTTTTCAATTTTCATTTTCCATTTTTCATTTTTAATTTTTCAATTTTTCATTTTTCATTTTCCATTTTGCGTTTTCCATTTTTAATTTTTCATTTTTCATTTTTCAATTTTCATGTTCCATTTTCCATTTTTCATTTTCCAATTTCCATTTTTAATTTTTCAATTTTCATTTTCCATTTTCCATTTTTCAATTTTCATTTTTCATTTTTCAGTTTTCATTTTCCATTTTTCATTTTTTATTTTTCATTTTCCATTTTTCATTTCCGTTTTTCATATTTAAATTTTCATTTTTCGTTTTTCGTTTTTCATTTTCCATTTTTCATTTTTCATTTTTAATTTTTCGTTTTCCATTTTCCATTTTCCATTCTTCATTTTTCAATTTTCCATTTTCCATTTTCCATTTTTCAATTCTCATTTTCCATTTTCCATGTTTTAATTTTCATTTTCCATTTTCCATTTTTCAATTTTCAATTTTCATTTTACAATTTACATTTTTCATATTTCGTTTTTAATTTTTCATTTTCCATTTTCCATTTTGCATTTTTAATTTTTCAATATTCAATTTTCATTTTCCATTTTTCATTTTTCAATTTTCAATTTTCAATTTTCAATTTTCAATTTTTCATTTTCCATTTTGCATTTTTAATTTTTCATTTTCCATTTTTCATTTTCCATTTTTCACTTTTAATTTTTCAATTTTCAATTTCCATTTTCCATTTGTCATTTTTCATTTTTCAATTTTATTCTCAATTTTCCGTTTTGCATTTTCCATTTTTCTTTTTTAATTTTTCAATTTTCTTTTTCCATTTTCCATTTTTCATTTTGCAATTTTCATTTTTCATTTTTCAATTTTCATTTTCCATTTTTCAATTTTCAATTTTCAATTTTCATTTTTCATTTTTCACTTTTCATTTTATTTTCCATTCTCCATTTTTCATTTTCTATTTTCCATTTTTAATTTTTCTTTTTCCATTTTCCGTTTTTCATTTTCCATTTTTAATTTTTTATTTTTCAATATTCTTTTTTCATTTTTCATTTTCCATTTTCCATTTTTCATTTTCCATTTTCAATTTTCCAGTTTTCATTTTCCATTTTCCATTTTTCATATTTCAGTTCTCGTTTTCCATTTTCCACTTACCATTTTCCATTTTTCATTTTTCAATTTTCATTTTCCATTTTTCATTTTTCATTTTTCAATTTTCATTTTCCATTCTCCATTTTTCATTTTCTATTTTCCATTCACCATTTTTCATTTTCCATTTTTAATTTTTTATTTTTTATTTTTAATTTTCTTTTTTCATTTTTCATTTTCCATTTTTCATTTTACATTTTAAATTTTACATTTTATATTTTACATTTTACATTTTACATTTTACATTTTACATTTTACATTTTACATTTTACATTTTACATTTTACATTTTACATTTTACATTTTACATTTTACATTTTACATTTTACATTTTACATTTTACATTTTACATTTTACATTTTACATTTTACATTTTACATTTTACATTTTACATTTTACATTTTACATTTTACATTTTACATTTTACATTTTACATTTTACATTTTACATTTTACATTTTACATTTTACATTTTACATTTTACATTTTACATTTTACATTTTACATTTTACATTTTACATTTTACATTTTACATTTTACATTTTACATTTTACATTTTACATTTTACATTTTACATTTTACATTTTACATTTTACATTTTACATTTTACATTTTACATTTTACATTTTACATTTTACATTTTACATTTTACATTTTACATTTTACATTTTACATTTTACATTTTACATTTTACATTTTACATTTTACATTTTACATTTTACATTTTACATTTTACATTTTACATTTTACATTTTACATTTTACATTTACATTTTACATTTTACATTTTACATTTTACATTTTACATTTTACATTTTACATTTTACATTTTACATTTTACATTTTCATTTTACATTTTACATTTTACATTTTACATTTTCCATTTTCTGTTTTTCATTTTCCATTCTCCATTTTCCATTTTCGTTTTCCATTTTTCATTTTCCATTTTTCATTTTTAGTTTTAATTTTTTCTTTCATATTGGCGATTTTTTTTTTATTATAACGTGATAACGATAAAAAAATATGTGGCAATACTACTAACATGAGCTATGTTATTGTGTTCTTGGTATTGTTAATATATGTATATGCATAATTTTTTGTGGCATTTTTATACCCTCCACATCTCAGTGGCAGAGGGTATATATAGGTTTGTCATTCCGTTTGTAACGCATCGAAAAACTAATTTCCGACCCAATAAAGTATATATATTCTTGATCCTTATCACAGCTCGAGTCGATATAGCGATGTCCGTCTGTCCGTCTGTCCGTCTGTCCGTCTGTCCGTCTGTCCGTGTGTCTGTTGAAATCACGCTCATTCAAAAAAAAAAGCATTTACTTAGGTCAGGTTACGAAAAAATTATTTGCCATAATTCCCACCAGGTTGGTATTGAAATCGGAGTAAATCGGGAGCCTCTGCGCTGAGAAATGAACAAAAGTTTATAGATACCTCTAAAAAAAACATGAAACCTAGTGTTTTCTTGTAATAGTTTAGTGGTTGAACATACAACAACATAAACAAGTAAGAGTGTTAAATTCGGCTGTGCCGAATCTTTGATACCCTCCACCTCGGTTTGTGGCAATACTATTAACATAGCTCATGGTAGTTGTGTTCTTGTTATTGTTAATATGTATGAATCACATTTTTTTTGTGGCTTTTTTTATGTTGTTGTATGTTCAACCACTAAACTATTACAAGAAAACACTAGGTTTCATGTTTTTTTTAGAGGTATCTATAAACTTTTGTTCATTTCTCAGCGCAGAGGCTCCCGATTTACTCCGATATTAATACCAACCTGGTGGGAATTATGGCAAATAATTTTTTCGTAACCTGACCTAAGTAAATGCTTTTTTTTTTGAATGAGCGTGATTTCAACAGACACACGGACAGACGGACAGACGGACAGACGGACAGACGGACATCGCTATATCGACTCGAGCTGTGATAAGGATCAAGAATATATATACTTTATTGGGTCGGAAATTAGTTTTTCGATGCGTTACAAACGGAATGACAAACCTATATATACCCTCTGCCACTGAGATGTGGAGGGTATAAAAAAGCCACAAAAAAAATGTGATTCATACATATTAACAATAACAAGAACACAACTACCATGAGCTATGTTAATAGTATTGCCACAAACCGAGGTGGAGGGTATCAAAGATTCGGCACAGCCGAATTTAACACTCTTACTTGTTTTTTATGTTGTTGTACAATTATAATGTTCAACCAATAAACTGTTACAACAAACACACTGGGTTTTATGTTTTTTTTTTTTAGAGGTTTCTACATATTTTCGCTCGTATCTAATCACGATGATGCCCGATTTAGCCAATTTTTTGTGAATAAGCGTGATTTCAACAGACAGACGGACAGACGGACATCGCTATATCGACTCGAGCTGTGATAAGGATCAAGAATATATATACTTTATGGGGTCGGAAATTAGTTTTTCGATGCGTTACAAACGGAATGACTAACCTATATATACCCTCTGCCACTGACGCACAGTGGTTCAAAACCAAAAAAAGTGGTAATAAGTCTGGAACTTCTAAACTATTGGTTGGATTGGAATAGTATATTCTAGGCGATTGTAGTCAAGGATATAGGCTTTCAAAATGTTTATTTTTGAGATACCCTGTTGTAACACAGGGTGAGCTACAGGGTGCCAAAGTCGACCACCTCGAGGTGGAAAATGCTTTCAAAGCTTGTAACTTATATAAATATGAAGTGATTTTTACGTTTTTTAAATTTTTCCAATAACCATTAAATTATTAACAAAAAACATTCTTATACTACCTAGTTATCGCTTACGGTTTAAAAAATATTTGATTTTAAAAATCAACATTTGAACTTTTCACCAAATTCTTTCTTGGTTTTTCGCAAATAACATTTTTATTAAAATGGATAAAAAAAAATCTAAAAATATGTGGCGATAGCCAGTACTTTTTTAAGAAACACGTTGAAGTATTTTTTGAATTATTTAAAACCGTTTAGTGAGCACAAAATCTTAAATTTGACTTTTTGAATCAGGTTCTAAAAATTGCAAATTTTTGCCAAAAAATACCCTTAATTTTTTCACTTTTTTCTCACAACCTTCGTAAAACATGTATATATTTTTCTACATATTTTAAAAGAATATGCTTCAATTATGGTCGTAAGCGAAAATTTTAATATTTTTGGACATGCACCCTACGTCCAGCATTGGACGAAATTGGGCAATTTAAAAAAAAAAAAAACTAAGTTTTAAAAGTTAATACAAAAATATCCGCTCGATTTCTTCAAATATTTCACCGCAGTATTAAAGCTCCAAATATTTTTATTTATTTGCCGAAATAAAATTCACCGCCGTTACATAAACGTGGTCAGGAGGGCTTAAATGGTGAAAAAAGTCAAATTTTCATATAAATTTTTTTTGTTAACATAAAAAACATATTAAGATTAGTTATTTTTATATTTTGTTTATTGATTCAGAACGGCATTTAAATAATCTAAAACACTTCAAAAAATCATTTTGATAACGTTAACATTTTTTGAGATATTTATATTCAAATTTCAGAAAAAAATATAGAAAAACTATGGTTTTTCGTTTTTTTTGGTTTTTTTGGTAAAGTGTTCCCAAAGTTTTTGAATTTTACTTATTATTATATATATTGTTAAAGAAGACATATTTATCTATTCAACGATATATAACATGTCTATCAAATATATAGCAACATGCTGAAATAATGACCCCAAACCACCTCCACAGGCAAATATTTAGCTATTTCTCTATTTGTTCATATAAATGGTCATTTACATAGTGAATGACATATTTTTTTTATTGTTTTTTGGTAAAGGGTTACATACGTTTTTATTACTTCAAATAATTTTATATATCTTTTCAAAGAAGGTATAATTATAAGTTAATGGTGTATGAAATATTTACCTAATGAGTTTCAACTGATCATAAAATTGCCCGAAACTCTGATGCTGATTTTATACAAAAAAAAAAAAAAAAAAAACAGGTAAAAAGCCAATGCCTAAGATATTTTCATTATTAAATAACAAATATAACTAAATTTTTTTTAATGAGTATTTTTTTATTTGTTTTATAATAGGCCTAAAATTGCATAACAATTGTCTGCTTTTTTACTAGTTATTTTCTACAAAACAATCAGAAATATCAAAAGATAAAAGATGTTTTATATCCATAGCTTCGAAATCATTTTCTATTTCAAGACTTATTTTTGGTAACCATTTTGTTCTTATGGAGTATATTACTGGATCTGATGATATCAATAAATATTCCATTAAATCGGAATTTTGGGCTTCTTTGCTACATTTTGTTGTATTAAAAAGTCTAAAGTGTTTGACATCTCTGTTTCTAGCTTCTTGTGCTTCTTCAGTCAGTTCTCCTAAGGGCAGGATGCTATTTTGTATTATTTCTTTCCCATGAGCTAATACTTTGTGTACAGTTGGTGTCATTGGCCTCCAAGGATATAAGTTCATTATTAATTCCTTAGTTCCACTAGCATATATTTTCAATTTCTCCGCATTAATTTGTTGTTTACTATTAATGACAGCTAATATTACTTTAAACCGTGTCAATGCCAGTAATCAAAGAAGTAGTTTCGGGATCTTCAAACAAACGTCTTGCTGTATTACCATCATTTGAACTTCCATAGCCACAAAGAGGCTTATCGATAATTAGACCAAGTTGCATTTTAAATTCATCCTGAATTCTTTTCTTCTCAGTTTTTCGTATGGCGTGTAGGTCAGTATTATTTTTAACTGGTATATTTTCTTGTCCTGGAATTTGCCGGTATTTTAGATCATATGCGAGATGCAAGCAATATTCCATAAATCGTATTCTTGCATGAAGTGGTGATATTCCAAATTTTAAAGCATTTTCATTAATAGGAATTTCATCACAACTGTTATGAAATTCTGAACTTTTCTTTCCACATATATTACATTTCCAAGTAGATGTTATATCTGTAACGGCATTGGCTACTTTCCCATCAATCATTGTAAATAGTGGTTGAAATAACACTTTAATGACACTTCCAGATATTTCCACAAAAACTGGAGACAATCTCGAAATTTCCTGATTTATTGAACATACTAAGCTTTGTGTTTAATTTTGTCTTCCTTTGTGTACTCAAATCGGATTGGCCGACATAGAAACTTAGATCCATATGTCTTACTCCATATGTCCTGATATTCTCTCTCACTAGAAGAAGAATTGCTTCCACTTGGTTGTCTATACTCAGAAAATCCAGATGTTCCATCGCATCCCCATTTACATATTAACGTAACTTCTGAATTGTTGCATATTTCTATTTCTTCTTTGCTAAATGTGGATATTATTCTAGATGCAGTGTTTTCAAGCAGTTCCGCTAATCCAACATTTGCACTTTCAGTATTGGATTTCACATTAGATGGTAGAATTTTATTTTTGGTTTCCTTTATGGCTCTGCTGGTAGGAAAAATATCAAATCCTTTTTCTTTGAGAGCTTTTCTCAAAATACCATATTTATTTCTTGTCAATCCCAAATTTAAAATAGGAGCTAACGCATCCTCTTCTGTAAATGATGTTGACGATTTTGGCGTTGAAATATTTTGCACCATAATTTGCACTTATAATTATACCTTCTTTGAAAAGATATATAAAATTATTTGAAGTAATAAAAACGTATGCAACCCTTTACCAAAAAACAATAAAAAAATATGTCATTCACTCTGTAAATGACCATTTATATGAACAAATAGAGAAATAGCTAAATTTTTGCCTGTGGAGTGTGGTTTGGGGTCATTATTTCAGCATGTTGCAATATATTTGATAGACATGTTATATATCGTTGAATAGATAAATATGTCTTCTTTAACAATATATATAATAATAAGTAAAATTCAAAAATTTTGGGAACACTTTACCAAAAAAACCAAAAAAAAACGAAAAACCATAGTTTTTCTATATTTTTTTCTGAAATTTGAATATAAATATCTCAAAAACTGTTAACGTTATCAAAATGATTTTTTGAAGTGTTTTAGATTATTTAAATGCCGTTCTGAATCAATAAACAAAATATAAAAATAACTAATCTTAATATGTTTTTTATGTTAACAAAAAAAATTTATATGAAAATTTGACTTTTTTCACCATTTAAGCCCTCCTGACCACGTTTATGTAACGGCGGTGAATTTTATTTCGGCAAATAAATAAAAATATTTGGAGCTTTAATACTGCGGTGAAATATTTGAAGAAATCGAGCGGATATTTTTGTATTAACTTTTAAAACTTAGTTTTTTTTTTTTTTAAATTGCCCAATTTCGTCCAATGCTGGACGTAGGGTGCATGTCCAAAAATATTAAAATTTTCGCTTACGACCATAATTGAAGCATATTCTTTTAAAATATGTAGAAAAATATATACATGTTTTACGAAGGTTGTGAGAAAAAAGTGAAAAAATTAAGGGTATTTTTTGGCAAAAATTTGCAATTTTTAGAACCTGATTCAAAAAGTCAAATTTAAGATTTTGTGCTCACTAAACGGTTTTAAATAATTCAAAAAATACTTCAACGTGTTTCTTAAAAAAGTACTGGCTATCGCCACATATTTTTAGATTTTTTTTTTTATCCATTTTAATAAAAATGTTATTTGCGAAAAACCAAGAAAGAATTTGGTGAAAAGTTCAAATGTTGATTTTTAAAATCAAATATTTTTTAAACCGTAAGCGATAACTAGGTAGTATAAGAATGTTTTTTGTTAATAATTTAATGGTTATTGGAAAAATTTAGAAAACGTAAAAATCACTTCATATTTATATAAGTTACAAGCTTTGAAAGCATTTTCCACCTCGAGGTGGTCGACTTTGGCACCCTGTAGCTCACCCTGTGTTACAACAGGGTATCTCAAAAATAAATATTTTGAAAGCCTATATCCTTGACTACAATCGCCTAGAATATACTATTCCAATTCAACCAATAGTTTAGAAGTTCCAGACTTATTACCACTTTTTTTTGGTTTTGAACCACTGTGTGACGTGTCGAGGGTATAAAAAAACAAAATTGGAAAATTTAGAATTTATTAAAAGTTTCCAATGTATTGTCACCCTCTGTATAATATATCTTATAGTGGTTTGTGGCACTTTTTTTTGTTGGAACAATTAGTCCATCGCAGCTTTAAATCTTCCACATTTTCGGACACATTTTTGTGCTCTTCAACCTCCTTTTCACAAGAGCCGCCCAATATCTATCCTTTGGCCTAAGCTCCGGACAGTTTAGAGGATTTGCCTTTCTTGGTACACAAAAGTTATTGTTCTTGTACCACTCATGACCTATCTTACCGTAGTGAGGGGATGCCAAATCGGGCCAAAGGATCATCATTAACAAAATAAAAATTTTGACTTACTTGCTGCGCAAATCATCGTCCAACAGGAACATTTTTTATGATTTCAATTTCCATGCTCGTTTCGGGCCTCTAAATTTCATTCAGTGTTCCTGCCTGGACTTTGTATGATTTCAAACCTCCATTGGCTTTTACTTTTCGCATAAAATAGGCTGAGCATTGAGCTAGCCGGCAGCTTTTCTAGCGGCTGTGTTGTCCTTTCTATTTTCCTGGCCTTAAAAACGTTAAGTGGACCGCTTTCTTTCTTCCCGAACCATGTTTTCTATTAATGGTCAAATTCTCCTTATAGTTTCTAATAACATTGGACACAGTTTGCCGGCCGACCTTTGATTCTTTGGCCAATTATTTAATAATTTTCGCCACTCTTTTTTAATCAAACCTACTAACTAATGAATTCGGGTGTTATTGAGCAACTGAACAACTGACATATTTTTCAAAGATAACTTGAAAAAAAAAAGAAAAAAAATAATACTTGCTAATAAAAGTTACAATGTAAAAATGTTGTACAAATGTTAAGATTTTTTCGATTTCAGTCCCTAGTAGAGTTTTAATTTTCCATCAGTTTCCTTTGTAGGGCAATTTTCAGTCGTTGTACATACGTTTTTTTTTTTTATTATTCTTTCATGTTTATTTATGTTAAGGGTGTTGGTTTGGCTTAATGTTTTTCTATCGTGATTTTATTTGATGGTCGTGTTTAATGATAATCATGAACCCTTGAAGGTTTATATTCTTTGGTTTTATTTATTATTTTTTTTTTAATACAAAACAAAATGACCTTAATTCTTGTTTATTTTCTTTAATTAAAACCTTGAACTAGAGGAAGTCAAGCTTGATATTTTTATAATTTTTTTTTATAAATATATATTTTTTATTTTAATTGATGTTTATTGTTAAAAAATACTTTGCTATGTATTTATAACAAAAGTTTTTCCTTTTGTGATACTCAATTGTTGAATTTTTGTTTTCATTACAGATTAAAAATCTTACAAATTTAGCCGATACTTGTCAAAGTATTGGCAAAAGTGCCACTGGTGCTATAAGTACAAGTTATACAAGTCCCTCCAAACTAGCAGTAGATTTAAATAATCTCCAGTCGCAACAGCATCCTCAACAACAACAGACGTCAGCAGCGTCGTCACTGTCATCATCACCGGCCTATGCTGGTGTAAAGTTACGTAAGTTTTCTGAACGTAGTTTAACAACGTCTTCCCCGGAAGGAAGTGGCGGTGGTGCTCGTTCCCATTCATATCGTATATCAATGGCGAATTTGGAAGAAACACAAGAGTCCGAACTAGATGTCATACTGGGAGAGTTAAGTCTTTTGGAGGCCCAGATTAGCACAGGCGATGCGAATTTCCTGCCAGCAGCTGGAGCACCGGGTGGTATGTGTACCCCCTCTTCAACACGCACACATTCACGCACAAATTCCACAATTTCGGGAGCCACATCTATTTCGGGCTCATCGGAAGGGGGCAGCAGTAGTACTTCACATTCGCTATGTTCGTCTTCAGGTGTATCGGAAAATGGTAGCCATAGTCATAATCCTTCTTTGCAAATAGTTAATGGAGGCCCAGGTCATACTACACTACGTGAACCACGCACCGAATCACCGGATAATGATTCGGCTTTCAGTGATACCGTTTCTTTGCTGTCATCAGAATCATCGGCCTCGTCTGGCATGAGTTCGGCTTTACATCATAAACGCATGATGGGACAACAGCCCTGTCTGCCCCTAACAGGTCAAACTAAGGCCGCTAAAATACAATTGGCTTTGCATAAATTGGAAACGGCTCCTGTCAGACGTTTATTTGTGAAGGCTTTTACGGCCGATGGCGCCTCGAAATCGTTGCTGGTAGATGAACGTATGACATGCGGGCATGTTACACGTTTGCTGGCTGATAAAAATCATGTACAAATGCAACCGAATTGGGCATTGGTGGAAAATTTAGGAGATTTACAAATGGGTGAGTCACAGAGCAAAGACTTTAAAGTAAAATACGAATTCAAAATAATTAATTTTAAATTTCTCTTTTAGAGCGTCTCTTCGAGGATCACGAGCTATTGGTGGATAATCTTATGACATGGAATTCAGATGCTGGCAATCGTGTACTCTTCCAACAACGATCCGACAAGGTATCACTCTTCATACGTCCCGAACTTTATTTACCCGGACCACAAATGGCTCCAGGATCTCAGCATGATGAGCATACTAGATCTATGCTGTTGGAGGAGTTCTTCGAGACCAATACAGAAATCCAAGTAGATGGTCCCTTGTATATGAAGGCTGATTCCAAGAAGGGCTGGAAGAGATATCATTTCGTGTTGAGATCTTCGGGTTTATATTATTTCCCCAAGGAGAAAACTAAAAATGCTCGTGATTTGTGTTGTCTAACTCTGTTCAACGGCTATAACGTGTATCGCGGTTTAGGATGGCGCAAGAAGTGGAAGGCTCCTTCGGACTATACCTTTGGCTTTAAGTCGGCCATAGATTCGAGTTTGGGAAAATCATGCCGGACTTTGAAAATGTTATGTGCCGAAGATTTAGAGACTATGGAAAAATGGTTGACGGCCATCAGAGTAGCCAAATATGGCAAACAGTTATGGGAAAATCAAAAGGCTCTTATCGAAGAGCTAACCGGAGATGGTATGTCACAAAGTAGCTTTGCAGTATCCATGAGAAGTGAATCGATCAGTAGTATTTCGTCGGCAGTGCCCTCACAGTGTGGTAGTGTCTCTTCGGCCATATCAAGTATGTCGGCTTCTTCTAGCGGCGGCCGCATATCAAGAGCTTCTTCTTCTTCCTCGAGCGGTTGTTTGTCAGATGATAATAACGGTTTTGATTCTGAGTTCACTACCGGCACCATAAAACGTAAACCCTCGATGAAACCCAATTTGCCCTTAACGACCATGACGCGTCAATTAAAGGAGGTGGGCGAAATTACTCAGGCCGACAATGACGAATTGAATAATTCGCCTGAACATAGTGGAACATTGACCAGACGTCATAGTCGCCGCAAATCTCAGGAGTCCAATGGTAGTGGCACCCTAAAGAGAAGACCCTGTACAGCGGGTTCAATGGTTATGACCGGTCTGGTTAAACGAGGCTCTGCTGAAAGTATGAATGCTAATAATTCCTCGGGTTCGTCCAACTCTACGCCAACACCAACGCCCAGCATATGTGCAAAACCATTAGTAACACAGGCAAATTATGAAAATCAATTGCCTTTACCACCACCGCCAGCACAGGTGTTAAATGCAAATGCAGCCGGGGAAATGATGTGTTCTTCGACATTATCATTAGATTCTTTGCCACCACCTCCACCACCACAAGCTCTCACAGAAGTAGATCATGATGTTTATGGTTCTCAGCTGTCATTGGTTTCGTTGCCACCACCACCACCACCAGAGGAACATGCTGGCATGCATCATCCTCAGGCCATGGCAGCTGGACAACAAACACAGCAACAAATTTATGCATTAGCAGCGGCCCATAAGGTCTTACCGCCTGCCGTACCAGCTAAACCCATAAAACCGGCTGTGAAATCGGCACCACCCTATAAAAATCCACCAGATTATAAAGGTGGCAACACTATGAACACCGGAAATTCTCAGGCTCCTCCACCACCCGTACAGAAAAAAGTCTCTTTTGCTGATTCTCCGGTTTTGCTAAGACGAAAAATGCATTCACCCGAACCCACACAACACCAGGAACCTTTTTATGCGCCTGGTCCTTTACCACCACCGCGAAATGATCTCACTCGTCTGTCGAATTGTTCGTCCAACATATCGTCAGTGTCTCAGCAACAAGATTTTGGCTCGCCCAAGCGATTACAGGAGTCAAATTCAAATCCACCCAGAGACTTTCTCAAGGATTTACAAAGAGTTATGCGCAAAAAATGGCAAGTGGCCCAAAAATGTAAACTAGAACCGGCCACTACACCACACGAGGTGCTGGGCTTCCGGGACTTTTCCTCCGAAGAACTCTTGGCCCACAATCTCAATAGCAATTCACATTATTATCGTGATACGGGCAATGTCAGTAATTGGGTGCAGGAACATTATGGGGCTGGAGCACCACCGCCCATGAATGAATATGCTTTATATGAAAATGTCCATGCTACCAATGCCCCAAGCAATGTAGTCGTACCAATGCTCGAACCACAATTTTCGCAACTGCAAATGCCAACTAATAGCACATCATCGACATCAGCGAATAATGCGGCAGCTGCAGCGGCCGCTTTGGCTGCGGCTGCTAATCAACGTAAAAAACGTCCACCTCCGCCACCACCCAAACGCAGTGATTCGACCCACTTGACACATCGTGTTTAGTGTTTTCTGGCAACGTGCTTTAAGGCACGAGGATTATTTGGCCAACAATAATAGTTAAAATTTTAAAGAAAATATTAAAAAAAAAAATTTAACCGAAGAACCTTAAAAAGTCAAAATTGTTTAAGGTGTGTAAACGAATTTCGAATTTTATGTTTATTTGGCATGAAAAGTACATATTTATAGAGATAAATAAATATTTAAGTCAATTTAATAAAAAAAAAAAAAAAAAAATAGTAAAATAATGTCCATTTATATCAAACGATGAGATGAATTGGATTTAATTCTTTTTATAAAAATTCACTTTTTTAAAATAATATTTTATTAATTACTGCCATGCTACTTTTGGAAAATATTTTATTGTTTTTTTAAACAAATATTGTTTGTAATCGTGGGTTTTATATTAAGTTTAAATTGTAAAATGAATTATGTAAAAAAAATATGTTATGAATTATAGAAATGAATTTCTCCCTAAAATATCCAATAAAATTTTTAAATATCATTTAAACTAAAGTTCACTTCTAAAGAGATTAAATTCAATATTTTGATCGCTAATTAAAGCTAATTTAACAAAGTTTTAGAAATTAGTAAATGAGGAGCAACTTAATTGAAGCCTTAAATACGACTCTTGTCCCAAATGATTATCTGTTTAATCCAAAGAAAAACGTAAGCGTGGATCTGATGCTTTAAATGGGGCTCTTATTAGTAGTGGATCTAGGTTTTATACAAAATAAGCTTAAAGCTTGACTTTAGGTTAGGTTGGATTTAGTAGAGGAGCTATGTATACTCATAGCTCATATTCATTGTCCTCGGATATACACTTATGAAAGTAAGTTGTGCGCTCCACATTCACACGATTTCTACCCCCTATATTAACTTAGAAATTTGGTTTCATCAGCAAATTTCCAGATTGTTTTCCAATTTATCCCCCTAAGACCCGCCAGGCTGGGTAAGATGTCGTTGGATAGATGACTGACTCTTGTTCTCGAAAATGCAGGACAGTAACAAAGGTACTGGGCTGGAGTTTCGTCATCCTCTCCACAAGCTCTACATTTTGCCGATTCTACCCGTCCTATACGATATAGGTTCAGTGTCCAGTGAGGATTCCAATTTCCTTACTAAGTTCCCTTCTATTTAGATTCAGGATTTCCCTAAGTTGACTTTAATGAAATCTTTAAGTATGACGTATACGAAGTGAATATTTGTATAACTCCAAACAAAGTTTTAAATGTGGCGCTCTTATGACAATTGGATGGCTCACCTGACAAAACGATTAACTCCACTTTATTTATTTTTTTACTTTTAATGTCAAGCACTTGATTGGCGCTTCACTATTTCTATTTAAAACAAATTTCATTAATAATAAGGATTAAAGCCATTAACACTGCTTTATTATTAAATAAATTAGTTTTGAATTTAAGCAGTTCGGCGTCAATCAAGAACTGACAATAAAATTTAAAGAAAGAAAAAAAAATTCAGAAAGCGGAGTTAATCGATTTGGCAAGTGATGCGTTAACTGTAGTTCTTATGCGAAGTAGATCTAGATTTTATGCAAAAAAAAGCTTCAAACGAGACTCTTATGAGAATTGATGCTCTAAATCTCTTTGCTATCAGAAGTGGATAAAGATTTTATACTAAAGATTCCAATATGGCTCTTAAGATTTAAATATGGCTCTTATACGTATTTCTGTAATTCCAAAAAAGCTTCAAACATGGCTTTCTTATGAAAACTGATGCTTTAAATGTGGTTCTTTTAAAGTGCTTTAAATGCGGCTTTTGTCAAAAGTGGATCTGTTTTCCCTGCAAAAATAGCTCAAACAAGGTTAAAAAATGGTTTTTTTCCAAAGTAAATATTTCTGTAATTCCAAAAAAGCTTCTAACATGGCTCATAACTTAATTGAGCTTATGACAATTGGTGCCTTAAATATGGCTCTTTTCAGAAGTGGATCTGATTTTTCTACAAAAAAAGCTTCAAATATGACTCATAACTTAATTGAAGCATCTAATAATTAAAGTTTTTTTTTTGCTGGATGTGCTTATTTTTATAATTCCAAAAAGCTCAAACATGGCTCTCTTATGACAATTGATCATTGAAATAAGGCTCTTATCAGAAGGAAACTTTTGTTTTATCTGAAGGTAGCTTCAAGCATGGCTCTTATAAATTGCTAAAAACTATAAATTTGCCGCTTCTCTCGGTAGTTTAGATTTTTAATCCAAACAATGCTTCAGATGTCATGTGAAATTTCCTATTTTAAAATTTTTTGTGAATCCAAAAGTTTTTTCAACAATCTGTAATTGTCAATTTTTGTCTCTTTCCCAAAGTAATATTCTGCTAATTTTTACTCAACTTAAACCATTCATTAAAACTCTTTTCTGTGAGCTATTGGATCTCCTTCGCATTTGAAGCCACTTTCATTTTCTTAAAAAAAAAAAAAATATATATATATATACATATATAACGGGTGATTTTTTTGAGGTTAGGATTTTCATGCATTAGTATTTGACAGATCACGTGGGATTTCAGACATGGTGTCAAAGAGAAAGATGCTCAGTATGCTTTGACATTTCATCATGAATAGACTTACTAACGAGCAACGCTTGCAAATCATTGAATTTTATTACCAAAATCAGTGTTCGGTTCGAAATGTGTTTCGCGCTTTACGTCCGATTTATGGTCTACATAATCGACCAAGTGAGCAAACAATTAATGCGATTGTGACCAAGTTTCGCACTCAGTTTACTTTATTGGACATTAAACCAACCACACGAATGCGTACAGTGCGTACAGAAGAGAATATTGCGTCTGTTTCTGAGAGTGTTACTGAAGACCGTGAAATGTCGATTCGTCGCCGTTCGCAGCAATTGGGTTTGTGTTATTCGACCACATGGAAGATTTTACGCAAAGATCTTGGTGTAAAACCGTATAAAATACAGCTCGTGCAAGAACTGAAGCCGAACGATCTGCCACAACGTCTAATTTTCAATGAATGGGCCCTAGAAAAGTTGGCAGAAAATCCGCTTTTTTATCGACAAATTTTGTTCAGCGATGAGGCTCATTTCTGGTTGAATGGCTTCGTAAATAAGCAAAATTGCCGTATTTGGAGTGAAGAGCAACCAGAAGCCGTTCAAGAACTGCCCATGCATCCCGAAAAATGCACTGTTTGGTGTGGTTTGTACGCTGGTGGAATCATTGGACCGTATTTTTTCAAAGATGCTGTTGGACGCAACGTTACGGTGAATGGCGATCGCTATCGTTCGATGCTAACAAACTTTTTGTTGCCAAAAATGGAAGAACTGAACTTGGTTGACATGTGGTTTCAACAAGATGGCGCTACATGCCACACAGCTCGCGATTCTATGGCCATTTTGAGGGAAAACTTCGGAGAACAATTCATCTCAAGAAATGGACCGGTAAGTTGGCCACCAAGATCATGCGATTTGACGCCTTTAGACTATTTTTTGTGGGGCTACGTCAAGTCTAAAGTCTACAGAAATAAGCCAGCAACTATTCCAGCTTTGGAAGACAACATTTCCGAAGAAATTCGGGCTATTCCGGCCGAAATGCTCGAAAAAGTTGCCCAAAATTGGACTTTCCGAATGGACCACCTAAGACGCAGCCGCGGTCAACATTTAAATGAAATTATCTTCAAAAAGTAAATGTCATGGACCAATCTAACGTTTCAAATAAAGAACCGATGAGATTTTGCAAATTTTATGCGTTTTTTTTTAAAAAAAAGTTATCAAGCTCTTAAAAAATCACCCGTTATAAGAATGCTAAGAATGCTATTTCGAATATATAATTTTCCCTTTTGGAAGCTGCTTAACTCACTCTATTATATAACTTAAGGGCCTTATTTTGGATCTTTTGTGTTTCGTTTTGAAATTTCAATCATCTACATTTCAAACTTTTCAGTTTATAAAATGAGCCCGTAAATGTCATGAGAAATTTCGTTGAGGTAGGAGCATAATTAAGACTACTACAGAGCCCGACAAACTTTAAATCTAGTAAAATCCTCTTATTTTAGAATTAAGTGTTCGTGATGGGTTTTCTTTCTTTAAATCTTGAAAAATATGCAAGAAAAATACACTTAGTATCATAATTGAACATACTAAAATTTCAATAACTACCTAAATAATCTCAAAATACAATTTAGAATTTAGTACTGAAAATTGGTCCTTCGAACCGGATTGCTATAGAGTACTATGTATTTTATTGTGGCAAAATTCTCCTACAATCCACTGGAAAACAGCTTTTAATTAAGTTACAAAATACAAACATTTTTAATTTAAAATTTTTGAAAGCAAATCAAATTTGAATTTAGATAATTTAAAATATATTTATTTTGAAGTTAAGCTTTTATAAACAGACAGGTTACCCGAAAGAATTAATGATCGAATGATGGTGAACAATATTAAATAATGACATCTGCTGTCATAAACAAACAAACCTGCAGAGTTAAAAAACTTTATTAACAAGCTTAGTTAACTTAAAAAGTTTAGATTTAACTTTTTAATATTATCCAAGGTAGTTTTCATTTATTTAGACAGAAATACTTGCTAAAACAAAGAGCACGAACTGTTTTTAAAGCACTGCTGAAAAATGCTCCTACGAACCGGATGTTTTTTTTGAATTTTTTAAGATTTTCTAGTCAAAAATGCTTGACCAATTAAAAATTTAAAAAATATTTTGTATTGGAGGCTCACTTAATTAAAAAAAAAAGTTTGAAAGCTATATTTAAAAAGTTGGGTAAATTTCTAACTTTAAATAAAATTTTTTTAAATAAAATTTTTAAAAATTAAACATAATATTTGTATCATTTAATAAAAGAAAACATTTGAATTTTGTATAAAATAATAAGTTGAAAAGAATGACTAACATTAATTAAATTAAATTGAAATTAACTTGAAATTTTTGGAATTTAATTTTATGTAACATTTTAAATTGTAAAAATTTTAAGTTTAAATAGAAATTATGTAAAAATGGGCTTATTGTGCTTTAAAATTGTTCCATCGAAGCGGATGTTTATGGGACTTTTTTAAAATTTTATTGTAAGTTGAAGACAAAGATCGTCACCAATTAAAGATTAAACACTATTGTTTTTGTATTATGTGCTCATTTAATAAAACAAAACATTTGAAATTTTTATAAAATAATTTCCAAGAATTAAATAAAATTTTTCTATAAAAATTTTACCGAAAAAATATAAAATTAGAACGTTTCTGTATATTTATATGGAACATTTGAAATTTTAACAATTTAAATGGAATTTATATTAAAATCGACTTATTGTGTTATTAATGGTCCTTCGAACCACATGGTTTTAGGACTTTTTATAACATCAAAAATTGAACATAATATTTGTACCATTTAATTAAACAAAACACTTGAAGTTTTTATAAAATAATAAGTTGGTCAATTTCCAAAAATCAAATTAAATTTTTCTATAAAAATTTTACCGAAAAAAAAATATAAAATGAGGACGTTTCTATATATAAAAAAAAAATAGATAATTTAAAATGCACCTTAATTTTATGGAACATTTGAAACTTTAATAATTTTAATGGCAATTATATTAAAATCGACTTATTATTACTATTAAATATGGTCATTCGAACCGCTTGGTTTTGCGACTTTTTTTTAACATATTTAAAATTAAACATAATATTTCTAACATTTAATTAAACAAAACATTGAAATTTGTATAAAATAATAAGTTGAGGTGAATTTCTAAAATCAAATTAAATTCTATAGAAATTTTACCGACAAAAATTATATGAAATTTACTTTAATTATATGGAATAATCAAAATATTTAAATTTTAAATCGAAATTATATTAAAATCGACTTCTAGGCTTTTGTTCTTCAAATCCATTGTTCGATTTATATATATTAGAAATATTATCTTGAACTTAAGAAGAGAATTATATTACGATTCGAATAATGAATGGTCATTCTATTTTGGAATTTTAATATTAAAAATTAATTTTAAAAGTAAATATAAAAATGATCTTTTTTAACTAATAATGAAATTAGGACTAAATATAATATTCGAGCTGGGAATTTTATTTCATTATATCTTCCTCTTATAAATATGTACTTTTCAAATAAATATAATGATCTTTGTATACAAAATGAATTTTAATTCAGGAAATATTTTGTTTTGATACAATTAATAATTTTTTCTTTTATATAACACATTTAAAAAATACTTGTAAATTAGTAAAATTATTTCGGCATAATAACATATATGTTTTTGTCTAATATAAATAAAATTATAAATCCATTTGGATCAAATTTAAAATCAAATAATATTATAAAATTTAATTAAAAAATTAAAGAGCCCTTACAAATGTGGAAAATGGTTTTTATGGGTTTTTTTTTAAATATTTACGAAATATTTAAAACAATGGTATTGTTCCAAATAGAGCCAAGTCGCGCCATAATATTTATAGTTATTTCTTTTTTGTAACTAATTTTTATTATAAACAAAATATAATGATAGGAAAAACGGCATGGAATGCTTTATTAAATAAAACAAATTTAAAAATAAATATAAAATAAATAAATATAAATAGAATTTAAAACGAACAAAAGTATTTTATATAAAAATAAATTTTAAAGTAATAATAAAAAAATGGAATCTAAAAGCTTAAAATTTAATTTGCTTAAGTCATTAAAATGCAATTTGAATTTGAACACTTTTTTGTAGGCTGGAAGCGAAAAAAAATAAAAAAAAATAAAATAAATAAAAACATCCAGGGTTTCCAATTAATCATTTGTAAAATTATATTTTCAAAATATGTGTAAAGAACTATAATGTACTTTTTTTAATTCAGATATATGAAATTGAGGGTTTATTCTATAAATTCACCTTAATTTTAATAGAAAGTGATTAATAAAATAAAAGATATTATTTTGTTAGTGCTTGCAATGCAAGGCTTAGTTTTTCTTAACAATTAAATATAGAATAAAACTTTAAAACTAAATGATACTCGGAAAATATGGAAACCTTAAGATTTATATAGTTTCATTTTATGGTAAAATATCAGTTTTAGTGAAATGTTTAAATTTAAACTACAAATTAGAAAACGAGCGTAAATTTTGCTTTCATTATAAATTAATTTTTAAAAAAAAAAAAAATAAATAAATATATAATATTCAAATTCTATTGGCAGTTCTTTGTACTTATACATTAGATTAGAAAAACAAACTACAAAATTTACAAAAACTCTTCATTATAGTTATGTTTCCTTTAAAAATATATTAAATAATTTATATAAACTCCTTTTAAGTTATTAAACTTAATAAGAAGGCCAATGTGTATATTTCTAAATAAAATTATTATTATTATTATTTAATTTTTTGGAAAATATACATATTAAAAATCTTATTAGGTTTTAAACCTAAAATACAAAGCTTGTTCCTATAAATCAAAATAATTTCAGTTTCTCTTAAGTTAAAATAAAACTAAGAACTAAACTTTACTTTAAATCCACACAAAACATAATTCTTTAAAAAAAAAAATTGGTCCTTCGAACCGTGTTTTTTTTTATTATTTTTTTCATTAAATATCTAAGTTTCTTTTGTAAATTAAATTTTTTTGTATATTATTAAATTAAAGCTAAACAAAATTACACCCGATTTTATAATTAGAAATTTGTAAGTTTAAGAAAATTTTAAAAAAAAGTGAAAAAAAAATAATATTTTTTACTTAAATATTAAAACAATATTAATTGTTTGTAATTATTTCAAGTGCCATAGGCCAAAACAAGCATACAAATTATATAAAAACAAAACTACCACAAATAAACTAAACAATTTAGTGTTTAAGCTTTATTATATAAAAAACAAATTTTTTATAATTTTTATTTTATAATTTATTTGTATGTTGTGCAAATTTGTTTTTTCTTTCTTATAAACAAAGGAAATATATTTATCTTAAAGGAAAAAAATTTTTCGACGATTTCTAAAAATTATTCTAAAAAATTGTCTTTTACATTTTATGTTAAGTTTCCATTTCATTTGCATTTTAATTGTACTAAAACTTTTTACCTATTGCTTAGTTTTTATACATAATTGAAAAGAATATCCAATTATTTTTTATTTTAATTCTATTGAAAACCTAAATTTAAATAAATATTTTTATTAAAAAAAAAATCACTGATTGATTCTTTTAATTGGCTTAATTGGGAAAGAACATAAATGTTTTGAAAAGGTTTTTTCAAAATTCAAAATTATTAAAAAAAAACTAAATAAATAAGTTGAGGAAGAGCTTTAAGAGCTCGCCCAAAACATTAATGTGAAAATGGATTCCTTCAATTGGCTTAGTTGGGAAAGAACATATATGTTTTGAAAAGGTTTTTTTAAAATTCTAAATTAAAAAAAAAAAAAAAAACAAAAATGAGGATGTGCTTTAAAAGCTTTGAAATATTAACGTGAACATTTTAAAAGACAACGAAATCTTTTTTTACTCCCTTTATTTTACCTCGTAGTTTTTGCTTGGCTGTTTGTCTACCGAAAAGACTTTGGATCGATTTGAAACCCTTTTCCCGTGATCCAATCGAGCTGAAACTTTGCAGGCAGACTCGTGGCGACGATGAAAAAACTATTGCAAAAAAAACATGTTGGAAAAAAATTTTTGACTGTAGAATTTACAGTTGTTGAATAAGACTGAAACGATACGGTAAACTTAATTTACAAATTGGGTTTGTGCATGTTTATTACATCCATTTATCAGTAGTCCAAAAATAAAGCTTATAGGACAATTCTTAGTCATAGCCCCCATATAAAGCTGATTCCAGATCTTCTCATACATCTATCAAAAAACAAAAATATTGTATAGATTTTTCTAAAATTTGATTTGTATATGTTTTTGCAAAAAATAAGTGACCTCACCAAATATTGTCAGGATCGGTCCGTTTGTCGACCTAGTCCCCATATAAATATAGCATCCGATATGAGCTTTTTCATATCCGCAGGCAAAACATTGCCACTGAAATTTGGTTTATGCTTATTTTCTATATCTAATTAGTTGGACCAAAGAGATAGGGTCTATAAACGCATGGTATAGGGTATCGTAGGGTACTTGTTTTTTTTAAATATTTACAATATGTATTTCAAACTGAAAAATAAACCGATATTTCCCTGATTTTTTTTAATTTGTGTATGTTTTGCTTTGAAGTACTTTGAAGAACTAAAAGTACATTTTTCATTTCTCAGTTTTTTTAACAATCTCAATTTCATAGATGCGCCCAAATCAGCATTGTACTTCCGAGGAAAGGAATATAGTTTCGAGACTAAGAAATGCAGGTCAAACTTTTCATTCTATTGTCAAAACAAAAAAATTTGATTGAAACCCGCGGAAGATCAAAAAATTACATCACTAACGACGAGTAATCGTATTGTCACTCTTGCAAACAGGGATCTTTTCGTATCTTCAAGAGCCATTCCTGAAGATATGGGCCGATATAGGCTTGTCATAGTAGGCAGATATAGGCTTATTATATATACCTGGAAGGAGAGCCAGAAGAGTTCATTTTAAGACACGTTTAACCTTCGCAAGAAATCATTTAAATTAGTCCGGACCGAACGGAAATGATTCCGCCAGTAATATTGGACACCCCAAAGAGAAAAAATACCATGTATTGTTCACAAAACAGGCCTATGGTGTCGACCCTATACATCAAATTACCGATACCATGTCCAGATTTCAATGCATAGACATTTTGGAAAACACTGTGTTGGCCTATGCTAAGGAAAGTATGTCGCTAAGAAGAACAATTCAGCAGCATAATGATCCAAAGCATTCTTCCACATTGGTCAAGGACTGGCTTCAAGACAATGGAAAAATTTTGCTTACCTTTCCATGTCAAAAAAACTTGGTGTGAAATACCAGTGGGGACTTGCCCTACTCCTTTCTCTAATATGTCAAAAAGAAAAATTATACAAAACAAGTAAGAGTGTTAAATTCGGGTATGCCGAATCTGTAATACCCACCATCTGAGTTTAATTAACACGTTCGCCACCCACCATTTTTTCGCGCTTTCAATAAAAACTCACCAACAAAAAAAAATGTGTCTCATATATGTGACACGAGTTTTCTATACAATTTTATTAAGAGAAACTGCGTGTCACGTATATGTGATATACATAAAAGTCACATATAAGTGACATGAGTTTTGTGAAGACTTGGTGTCACATATGTGAGTCACAAAATGGTTTGATTTCTATCAATTAAACAGAAATTTAAAAAATTTTATTATTATATATTCTAAAATTCTATTATTTATTTTTTATTTTTATTTTTAGTGCACCCACGTCATCGTCTTCTTGAAGTCTTACATCTGGAAAATGTCCACCAGTAGATGTACTGGCTGTTACGTCATGGGATGATCTTTGTGTTGGAGTCTCGGCCACATATGCTTTTATAATCCTTTCTCCAAATGGCAATAGTGTTTATCAACATTATTTTGTTATAAATCCCGCAGGCATTCCAAAGTGATATGTCTATCAGGTGCAAAAACACCTTCATATACCAGCGAATTGATCGCCTGGGGCAGGCATAATATGACACGATTTTATCAGATCGATCGATACCTGACATGTATTATAGTCAACAACCATTTTCGGTTTGAGTGCACTTACTCCTCTCTTTGATGTTGTGTTAACCATGTCAGAATTATGCTTTGTAGAAATCATAAGTACGTCCCGTTTGTCTGTCCATTTTTAAGCAATAACGCCTTTTGCGTTACGCCTCCATGCTGTTGTTCTTCTGGTGAGCTTACTTTTTATAACATAAGTGGGATTACGTTTTCTATTTGCTCCTAAGGTTCCAAATATTCTGCCAGATTTACGCTATTGTACTAGTTGTCAATATAAAGTGTGTGTCCCTTTTCAGCATTAATTAATTAATTCAGCATTAATTTAGCTACAACTCCAAATGAATGTCATTTTTCATTGCAAACGGTAGCTTTTCCAGTGTAAACAGCCATATTTATTAAAAATCCATCTGGATTACATAGTTCGTAAAACTTAAATCCATATTTATGTCTCTTGTTCGGAATAAACTGCAGAAATAAAAGTCCGAAATAAAAGTCCTCTCCACAAAAGAAGAGCTTCATCCAAAGACAAGTTTAGCGGGGGACTGTGGATTTTGTTTATATTTTGAAGAATATGTTTTACGACATTTTTAATTTTGTGTAGACGGTCAGATTTATCACATTGTTCAGGGAAACAGAAACCCATACAACGAAGTATATTTTCAAAGTTTATGCGACTAATAGTTGTACCAAAAATATTTTGAAAATAAAGCGGATCTTTGCTCCAAAACAGTATCATTTCCGGCTTTTTATTAAGGGGCATTGTAATACGCAAAGCAATTACCTTTTTTATTTCCTCAACTTCCACATCTTTTCATCTAAGAAGATTAGACTTTGCGCTTAGTTTCTTATTTTTAGACATATAATTAGCGCGTGCATTTGTTCACATAACAATTTTCTTCACTAACTCGTCAATAAAAATCTGCATAAAATAATCTATTGGTTTTGCATTGCGTGGTAGATCAATCTGGGGCAAAGCTGCTTCTTCAAAATCCATATAACTTTCATAGGAATTCAGAATAGTCTCAAGAATTTCCTCTTCAGAAACAAGTTTTTTCTAGGACACTTTTACAAAATAGTATCTTCTTCTATTGCTATTGTGACACGAATGAACTATTAAGGCGCATTTAAAGTTAGTTTTCATATAAATTAGCAAATAACAAAATTTTTGGGAATATCCGAAATTTTAATATAACTGCTCAGCGTATCCACAAACCGCAGCACTCATATACATCTGACACCTTGCTAGAGCCCAAACCATACAAGAAAAATGCTTCCTGCAAACTTTCGTGAAATAAAAGCTTAATACAATGTTATAATTATGCGACACATATATGTGACATGAGTTTTTATGAAAACTCCCACGTCACATATATGTGACGCTGAGTGGCGAACGTGTTAAAGTACTTTTAACTGATATTCCAAAAAATTAAAGGATGTTTTTTTTTTTTTTTGCTTAGATAGAACTTACGAAAGGGTTAACTGTCACACGAACTGTCATACTGCGCTCACTTTTTGACATTTATGATCAGTATACTCTGGGAAATTAGCATGAATAGATGCACGCTTGAATAACGCTATAAAATTATCCAAATTTACTTTAAAAAGCAGTCATCGATTCGCGCAACTTATAGACGACTGCATGATACAAAAACACCAGCACGTCGAAGGACTGTCCGTACTGAAGAAAATATCGCAGCTGTAAACAAAAATGTGGAAGAACATCCAAATTCATCGAGTCGTCGGCGGTCGCAGGAATTGGTGCTCTGTCCTTCTACTACATACGTGCACGCAAAGATCTTGGTCTACACTTGTATAAGATACAGCTGGTGAATTGAAGTGAAAGAACGACGTATATGATGGTCTCATGCATCATATACGTCGCTCATTCGCCGATTGCACTCTAGAGCAGTTGGAAACTTACCCGAAAAACTGCTTTTTCTTTTGCGGTAAACCATTCGTCGAGCCATTTTTCTAACTTCCTCAAAATTTCTGAAATGCTGTTTTGCGAGGACGTTACCTCAGTTCTGCGAAAAGATGATAGTCAGATGACGCCATGTCTGGAGAAATACGGCGATTGCGGAAGGATGCCCAATCCAAGCGATTTACAGGTGTCTCTCATAGCGCTCTGGCCCCATCTTCATCTCCTGGTTAAACCGAAAAAAAACTTATGCATACACTTTGTATATATATTTTTTTTAATAGGAACCCAGGGAGCATAACAGCTGACTAGTGAGAATTGTAGACTATCTGAGGTAGGTCAACTGGGAGCGCATTTTCTTCCATTGTTCAACACTTACAGTCTCCAAAGCAAAGAACTGTCTGGGAACAGTTTCATTCCAATCATCAAAAGAGAAGGGAGACCAATACTGGGCTATGCAGGGTCTCAACTTTAACTTAATCTAACTTATGTTATAACTTCAATTGTCCTGGACTTTGTATGCGTGAAAGATAGGGCATAATGAGCAGATTCGTGTTATTTCTCATAGGAACAATCTCTACTTTAGTTGTTATTTGGGCTGGTTCCCAAAAATTAATCTCAAAATAATCATTTAAGGCCAGTTAACACTATCACGCTTTGTAAAAAGACCTGTCAAAAAGTCGAGTATTATGAAAAAGTCGTATCACGTAAAAAGCTTACGTTATGAAATTGACAGTCTGTGGGATTTTATTTTCGAAGTCCGATGGTTTTAGAAATATTTCTAAAAACTTGCCATTTTCATAGGACCAGAGTTGTTTTTTGGTAATATTAAAAAAAAGGTAAACAAAAACAAAGACAGTAGAAATAAAATATAAATTTCAAAATAAATTTCCTTATTATTCCAAACAGCTGTTTTCATAAGACTTGAGTGTGATGCTGTAAATGGCCTAAAGGTGCTATTACACGATATGTTTTTTACATATGTACTGTCAAATTTTCCCACAACAAAAGTTGTACACATCGTGTGATACATATGAAACATTGTTTATGTACAATACATGAGGAAAGTCACATGTAAATTTTTCAATTAGAACAGGTTCCATTTTGGCACGATAAACATATGAAAATACAACACTGCTTGTGGCGAAAGAAAAACAGAGTAAATTATAAAGATTAATATTGAAAGAAAAATAAAAGAAAGCTTAATATCACAATAAGTAAATACAATCACTGGTCATTAGGAACATATCAAAAAAAAAAAATAAATTGTTTAATATTAATTAACAATTAAAAAATATATAGCTTTTTTTTATAATAATAAATTTTTGTAAATTCACAAATTAAATCAGCTGTTGTTTACATTTAGAGGTTATGTCATACGGAAATGCATATGCACGTGTGATAGCAAAAATTATGAATCGTATGTAAAAGACAATTTTGACAGACATGAGGAATTTCATATGGATAAAAAAAAGTGACAGTACATATGTAAAAAGCACTTCGTGTAATAGCACCTTAAGTATGCAGAAATAATGACGGTACGACTTTATGACAGCCCGATGAATTTCATCGGATTGTTATTTCGAAAAATCATACGACTGAGTGGTATCGTGTAAATGGCCCTTTATAAATGCTTTAAAAATTAAATTGTTCAATTGCAAAAAGTCAGAAAATCTGGATCATTGGCAATATCATTATCATTAAAATCTATTTCACCACTATCTTACTCTGATTAATCGGAATCACTTGCCAAAGTTTTCATAATTCGGAATATTTTGTTAATGTTTAAGGCCAGTAGTATTTCACGCAATGAAATACTGCTGAAGTGGCCACGCAATGAGCGGCATGTGAGCGGCATTTTTGAGCGGCTAAGCGGCGCCGCTCAGTAATAAAACTTGTTCTAATTTTTAGTTGTTTTCTAAAAATAGCCCATCTTTTCGTCCGTCTGTCTGTACGTTAACTATAGGTTAGTACATATATTTTTTATGATATTTGATACATACAATTTGTCGGCTCAACGATAACCATTACCAAAATTTGAGGAAATCAGTACATATTCCAACTACACCCCATAAAAATGTATCCAATAGGATCGACCTATATTTTTTTAGAACACATAAGTGAATTCTTTAAATCTGCTGAAGATCGGACCATCTGTGAACATAATACTTCGATCTGAAATGCCCTTTACAAGGACATACAAATTTAAAATGTCCATATCTAAAGTAATTTAAAAAATCTGCCCTACCTTAGAAGAGTACACTGGTAATTTCATCCAGATCTTGCAAACTACTTTTGTATTACAACTTTAACGCTTTACGGAATTTTTCTGTATAATTATAACCAACGTATAACTGTAAACAATTTTCTGATGCGATTTGAAATAAAAAAATATTTGAAATAAAAACAATTTCGATATGTAAAATAAAAATAAAATTAGAAAAATTCTTTTACTTTTCTGCGATTGGGCACGGGCTTAAAAGTCCCCGGTAAAGTCCTACAAAACATTTTTAAAGGGATTCCAAAAAAAAAAAGGATTTTATGTATAAAATAAACTTCGACAAAATTTATTTTCCTAGAAAATTCGATGGGAACGGGATTTAAATCCCCCGTGGGGTGGATTTAAAATAAAAACCGTTTGATATATAAAACAAGATTTATGTTTAAAATAAAAATAGGTTTTATATATATGTACATAAAATTTTTTTTTTTAAATTATTTTGCTGGAAAATTCGATGAGAAGGGAGTTGAAACCCATCGACGGTCGTCTATTAAAAAATTTCTCATGGGATATATGAAATAAAAACAGTTTTGAAACAAAAAATAAAAATGGAATTTAAAAAATCATTTGACTGGCAGATTTGATTAGGGAGGGGGTTCAAAACCGCCCAAGGGACAGCCCTATAAAAAATTTTCTTTTCCTATTTGCAGTAAAAAATAGTTTTGATACGTAAAATAGAAATAAAATTAAAAAAATTCTTTTCACAGGAAATTTCAATTGGTGAGGGGGTTCAAAATCGGCCGAGGTATGGTCCTCTAAAATATTATCTTTCGAGATTCAAACTAAAAACAGTTTTGATATAGAAAATAAAAATAAAATTAAAAAAAAAAAATAATTTTACTGGAATAGTTGATTGGGGAGGGGGTTCAAAACCCACCGAGGGTCCTATAAATAATTTCTGATGGGGTTTAAAATAAAAATGATTTCGATATGTAAAATGAAAAATACAACTGGAAAGTTTATTTTACCGAAAAATTTAATTGGGAGGGGGACAAGTCCGACGGGGATGGTCGTATAAAAAATTTTCACTTGGAATTTGAAATAAAAAATTGTTATGATACATAAAATAGAAATAAAATTATTATACAGGAAAATTCAATTGTGGAGGGGGTTCATAATCGCCCGAGATATGGTCCTATAAAAAAATTTCTTTTCTGATACATAAAATAGAAATACAATTTATAAAAATTCAAAATCGCAGGAAAATTCAATTGGTGAAGGAGTTCAAAATAAAAGAAGGTATGGTCCTCTAAAATATTTTCTTTTGGGATTTCAAATAAAACACAACCGGCCGAGGGATGGTCCTATAATATTTTCTCTTGGGTTTTAAAATAAAAAGAGTTTTTATTTTACAATCACATTCTAAAAAAATATTTTTTTCTTCAAAAATCGATGGTAAAGGGGTTAAAAATGGCCTTGGAGTCGCCCTATAAAAAGTAAAAACTGTAAAAAAGTAAAATAATATAGATTTACTGACAAATTCGATTGGGGAGGGCTTTCAAAACCGCCATTTAAAATATGAAATAAAATTTTAAAATATTAATTTTACTGCAAAATCTCCCGATGTATGGACCTAGAAGCTATTTTCTGTTGGGGTTTAATATAGAAAACAGTTTCTATATATAAAATAAAAGAAAACTTAAAATAAAAAATAATTTAACTGGAAAATTTCATTGTGTAGAAGGTTCCAACCCCCACAAGCGGTGGTCCTATAAAAAATTTCCTAATGGGATTTGAAATAATAAGGGTCTCAAAATATTAAATGGAAATAAAATTGTTGAAAGTCGTTCTAAGAAAAACCAATTGGGGTTAAAAACTCCCCGAAGATGGCATAAACTTCGCCACAGTCTTCTTTTAACCGTAACAAACCATTTAAAATGATGAAACACGCACAAAAAAAGAACACTTTCAAAAATTTTGGCATCTGTGCGTCGTGAAGGTAACGAGAGGCATCCAAAATATTATTTTCGGTTTTTCTAGTCAGGAAGCTCCTAAAATATCCCAATATATTTATAAGATGTATTTCCCAGGAAAGGTTTTACTGTCGTTGGCTATAAGAAAACGTGATACCAGTCAGAATTTTTCGGAAGAGGATCTGAGGATCTTCAGAAATTTATAGAAATTTACCATCGACGAGACAAAATAATTTTCTTACCCGATTTAGTATCAGGCCAGAATTTGAAATTTTAAAACACAAAAAATCTAATTTAAACCAAAAGAAATCCATCTCCAAAGACTAGTTAAAATTTTCTGGGAAAATTTAAAGCGAGAGGTTACTGTGCAGAAAGTGTTAACTCAAAAAATAAAAAAGAAGCTCAAAACCATTTTCACAAAGGAAATTCAAAGGTCCATGGCTTAAGTGCGAAAAATTCTTTTTCTTTAAAACTTTTTCATTTGTCAACAATTTTTAAATATTTTGTTATCCACAGTGGTATATAAATTGGCTGAATTATTTAAATATTTAAGTTCATAGAAATAAACAAAAATTATAAACATTACTTAAATTATAAGGCCTTAAAATTAATAATAAATTATTGTACTATATTTTATTTGGATGTCTTAATAAGTGTCTAAAAATAAACTATTTCAAAATAATATATATAATTTTTTTTTCGTCAAAATCTAATTTTACAACAATAATTAAATAAATGCGGTTTATTGTATCAATAAATAAAGAATAAAGATTAGAAGCCTAAAAGTATGCAACATAACGTAGAGAATGTTAAATAGCGATAAAAAATAAAAGGACAAGTATTATAGGAAAGGCAAATAAATAATAAAACTGTTGGAAATGTGTGACAAAAAAATAAAATAAAAATTTAATGTTAAAAAATAAATTTATTAAACAACTATAACAAATCAAATAATTTTTTTTAACAAAATCATCCTACAACTTATGCAATAAATATTATAATCATTTAAATACGCTATTATTAAAAAAGAAAACAAGAAAATAATATACAAAAATACATAAAAGACTTTAAACTGGGAACTTATAGCCACTACAGAAAAAAAAGAAACCAACTACTTTAAATACAAAATTTTTGATCATGATATATACAATATACATCTACACACAATAATATTGAATAAATTTATACTTAAAAATATACAAATCCTAAAAATATGCTACATTTAATAATTTTTTGGTCTTTCAAAGAATATAAAGAATTTAAAGAAACCAACAGTTGCCATATAAATGTTGTAGATTTTTTTTAGATCTAGAAAAAAAATTAAAATCTACGAAAAAATAAATCTTCAATCTAATAAGAGTTTTTGATAAAAATGTTTTTTTGTATTTCAATATAAACGACATGTTTTGTTTTGCTAATTAAAAAAAAAACAAAAACAATTTTTACATATATATATATATAATTGTAACAATTTTTTTTCTTTTTGTAATTTTTTATATAAAATAAAAGTAAAAAAAATTAAAAATTGGAATAAAAATATTAAATAAAAACAAATAATTTAAAATTGTTTTTCTTGAAATTAGAGTTATTTTGAATTAAGTTAATTTTTTTTTCTACAGATCCACAGACATTTTAATAATCGTCAGTTAAACCGTATGATTTTCGGTTAAAATTGACTTTGATTATTCCGATATATTTTAAATTATGCCGCTATAATCTACTTTTTAAAATATTTAAATATTTTTTTTTAAATTGCATTCAGATTATAAAAACAAGTAAGAGTGTTAAATTCGGCTGTGCCGAATCTTTGATACCCTCCACCTGGGACTTATTGCTTAGTACCAAATTATTATAACAAACACACAGAAATTTTAACATTTTTTGGTGATGTCTCCATATTTTAGGGCATATCTTGGCATAATGATCCCTGATTTAAACCATTTTTAATACCAGCCTGCTCGAAATAGTGACAAACAATATTATCCGAAGTTTACATAGGAAAATTATTTGTTTTTACGAGAGTGATTTGAACACACAGATGGAGAGATGGACAGATGGACATCGCTATATCGACTCGAGTTGTCATAAGGACCAGGAATATATACACTTTATGTGGTCGCAAGTGCAGTTTTCGTTACAAACGGAATGACCTTCTGCATATTGGTGTGGATGGTATGAAAAATTATAAAAATTTTAGCAATTACTTCAAATTAGATATTTTTGATTTTAGACAAAATATATGGATAATTTTCGTCCTCAAAGTAAATGAAGACATTTATAATAATAAAATATTTATAATAAATAATTTTTTATATGAGCCTAAAGGTGTGCTAATCAATTTTAGCCAATTCAAAATTCATCGAATTTCATTACAATTGTATATCATACTCTCTGCGTTGAATTGTGAATTGCTAAAATTGATTATTAGCTTACCGTGAAGATGAATTTTATTTAAATAATCATAACTTTTTTATACATATATAAAGATTAACAAGTAAGAGTGTTAAATTCGGCTGTGTCGAAATTTTTGATACCATCCACCTGAGTCTTTAATTTTTAATTTTTAATTTCCAATTTTTAATTTTTAATTTTTAATTTTTAATTTTTAATTTTTAATTTTTAATTTTTAATTTTTAATTTTTAATTTTTAATTTTTAATTTTTAATTTTTAATTTTTAATTTTTAATTTTTAATTTTTAATTTTTAATTTTTAATTTTTAATTTTTAATTTTTAATTTTTAATTTTTAATTTTTAATTTTTAATTTTTAATTTTTAATTTTTAATTTTTAATTTTTAATTTTTAATTTTTAATTTTTAATTTTTAATTTTAAATTTTTAATTTTTAATTTTTAATTTTTAATTTTTAATTTTTAATTTTTAATTTTTAATTTTTAATTTTTAATTTTTAATTTTTAATTTTTAATTTTTAATTTTTAATTTTTAATTTTTAATTTTTAATTTTTAATTTTTAATTTTTAATTTTTAATTTTTAATTTTTAATTTTTAATTTTTAATTTTTAATTTTTAATTTTTAATTTTTAATTTTAAATTTTTAATTTTTAATTTTTAATTTTTAATTTTTAATTTTTAATTTTTAATTTTTTATTTTTAATTTTTAATTTTTAATTTTTAATTTTTAATTTTTTATTTTTAATTTTTAATTTTTAATTTTTAATTATTAATTTTTAATTTTTAATTCTTAATTTTTAATTTTTAATTTTTAATTTTTAATTTTTAATTTTTAATTTTTAATTTTTAATTTTTAATTTTTAATTTTTAATTTTTAATTTTTAATTTTTAATTTTTAATTTTTAATTTTTAATTTTTAATTTTTAATTTTTAATTTTTAATTTTTAATTTTTAATTTTTAATTTTTAATTTTTAATTTTTAATTTTTAATTTTTAATTTTTAATTTTTAATTTTTAATTTTTAATTTTTAATTTTTAATTTTTAATTTTTAATTTTTAATTTTTAATTTTTAATTTTTAATTTTTAATTTTTAATTTTTAATTTTTAATTTTTAATTTTTAATTTTTAATTTTTAATTTTTAATTTTTAATTTTTAATTTTTAATTTTTAATTTTTAATTTTTAATTTTTAATTTTTAATTTTTAATTTTTAATTTTTAATTTTTCATTTTTAATTTTTAATTTTTAATTTTTAATTTTTAATTTTTAATTTTTAATTTTTGATTTTTAATTTTTAATTTTTAATTTTTAATTTTTAATTTTTAATTTTTAATTTTTAATTTTTAATTTTTAATTTTTAATTTTTAATTTTTAATTTTTAATTTTTAATTTTTAATTTTTAATTTTTAATTTTTAATTTTTAATTTTAAATTTTTAATTTTTAATTTTTAATTTTTAATTTTTAATTTTTAATTTTTAATTTTTAATTTTTAATTTTTAATTTTTAATTTTTAATTTTTAATTTTTAATTTTTAATTTTTAATTTTTAATTTTTAATTTTTAATTTTTAATTTTTAATTTTTAATTTTTAATTTTTAATTTTTAATTTTTAATTTTTAATTTTTAATTTTTAATTTTTAATTTTTGATTTTTAATTTTTAATTTTTAATTTAAATTTTTAATTTTTAATTTTTAATTTTTAAGGTTTAGTTATTAATTTTTAATTTTTCGTTATTGATTATTCATTTTTCATCTTTCATTACTCATTTTTCAATCTTAATTTTTCATGTTCCATTTTTCAATTTTCATTTTACACTTTCCGTTTCCGTTTTTCATATTTCGGTTTTCATTTTCCATTTTAAATTTTTCATTTTTTAATTTTTCATCTTTCATTTTTTAATTTTCGTTATTCATTTTCCACTTACTTTCCATTTTTAATTCTGCAATTTCCATTTGCCATTTTTCATTTTTCAATTTTCCATTTTCCATTTTTCATTTTTAAATTTTCATTTTCCATTTTTAACTTTTCATTTTTCAATTTTCATTTTCCATTTTTCATTTTTCAATTTTCATTTTCCATTTTTAATTTTTCAGGTTTCGTTTTCCATTTTCCACTTTTCATTTTCCATTTTCCATTTTTCAATTTTCATTTTCAATTTCCCATTTTTCATTTTTCCATTTCCGTTTTCCATTTTCTATTTTTCATTTTTATTTTTTAATATTCATTTTTCAATTTTCATTTTCCATTTTTCATTTTCATTTTCATTTTTCATTTTCCATTTTTCATTTTTAATTTTTCAATTTTCAATTTTCAATTTCCATTTTCTAGTAGTCATTTTTCATTCTTCAATTTTCATTTTCCATTTTTCATTTTCCATTTCCATTTTCCCTTTTTCAATTTTCAATTTTCATTTTCCATTTTTCATATTTCAGTTTTCGTTTCCATTTTCCACTTTCCATTTTTCATTTTTCAATTTTCATTTTCCATTTTTCAATTTTCATTTTCCATTTTCCATTTTCCATTTTTTAATTTCATTTTCCATTTTTCATTTGGAATTTTCCATTTTTCATTTTTCAATTTTCTTTTTTCATTTTCCATTTTTCATTTTCCATTCTCTATTTTTCATATTCTATTTTACATTTTTCATTTTCCATTTTCCGTTTTTCATTTTCCATTTTCCATTCTCAATTTTCTATTTTCCATTTTCCATTTTTCATTTTCCATTTTTTATTTTTCAATTTTCGTTTTTCATTTTCCATTTTCCATTTTTCATTTTCTATTTTTTATTCCCTATTTTTCATTTTCTATTTTACATTTTCCATTTTCCGTTTTTCATTTTCCATTTTTCATTTTTATTTTTCATTCTCCATTTTCCATTTTCATTATCCATTGGAAAATTTCCATTTTTCGTTTTCATTTTTTCTTTCATATTGGCGATTTTTTTTTATTATAACGTGATAACGATAAAAAAATATGTGGCAATACTACTAACATGAGCTATGTTCTGTGTTCTTGGTATTGTTAATATATATGCATATTATTTTTGTGGCATTTTTTGATGTTGTTGTACAATTATTATGTTCAACCACTAAACTGTTACAACAAACACACTGGGTTTTATGTTTTTTTTTTTAGAGATATCTACATATTTTTGTTCGTATCTAATCACAGTGATGCCCGATGTAGCCCATTTTCAATACCAACCTGCTGGGAATTATGGCAAATGATATTTTTGTAACCTTATCCCGTGAGATGGCTTTTTTTGTGAATGAGCGTGATTTCAACAGACAGACGGACATCGCTATATCGACTCGAGCTGTGATAAGGATCAAGAATATATATACTTTATGGGGTCGGAAATTAGTTATTCGATGCGTTACAAACGGAATGACAAACTTATATATACCCTCTGCCACTGACGTGTGGCGGGTATAAAAATATTGAAAGAAAAAAATTGAATACATAAATAAAAATTCCTAGAATTTGCACTCGAATTTCGAGTTCTGGGCTATGCTAGTGAATATTTAATATTTGTATAATTACGATCAAGAACAAGCCTGCTCGTTTCACGGCTTATTTTATATTGCATCATTTTTACAACATACATAAATAAACTCTCATGAAGCAGGACAACGACCACAAGGCAACAACAAGTACAGCTATGACATAAAATATAAAATTTACGTTTTCAATGAAATCTCGGGACCTCTTGAAACGATTTTAATGATTTTAAATATAAAATTTCTCAAGATGTTAATGAATCATTTTTACTACAAACGACCAGCCTGACTGACCTATTGGGGGCGTGATTGTGAATTTCACGGACATGCTAATATAAACTTCGCTTGTTATAAGGATCACGAATTTATATATTTTATGGGGTCCGGATTTTTTTTTCGAATTATTACAGGGTTTGCACCAAAAATTCACCATTTGTCACTTCAAATTCAGCTTTTTGCAAATAAAATTGACATTTTTGCAAATCAAATTCAACTTTTGACAAATCAAATTCACCTTTTTGCAAATCAAATTCAGCCAATAGAAAATACTGTTTAAAATACTTTAAAACTTTAAGAATAAATACTATGTATAAAGGGCATAAACAAAAAACATTTATTTTTTAGAAATTCAAAATTAAATTATTTTGTCAATGTGAAAAATTGAAATTGGAAGTATAAAGGTTCTACTGCAGCCACGGACGGCTATGCAGACGAACAGTTGAAGTTGATTGTGCAATTAATTGCGTTAAATGTAATGTATTCCCAGGATTAGTTAATATGTTACGTGCACATTTTATTTTAGAAAATACTTCTTCGATTGGCTTGAGCATTGGGGAATAAGGCGGTAGGAAAACCAATGTGTAGCTAGTCTGTGCAACCAGATTAAGTACCTCCACATTTAACCACGCTACCATAATATTAATTTCTTCTAATCGCCTACTCAAATTATAAATACTGATGTGAAAAAACTGTATTTTATTGGGTGAACTGATTTGCAAAAAGGTGAATTTGATTTGCTAAAAGTTGAATTTAATTTGCAAAAATGTGAATTTGAAGTGCAAAAGGGTGAATTTGGAGTGCAAACGCTGTACAAACGGAATGACAAACTTATATCTACCCTCTGAACACTGGTGTATAGGGTATAATTACTGAACAGAATTTAAAAGTTAAGGGTTCGTTTTAAATATTTTAGTTTAATTCAATTTATATAATTACTTCCCACTACTTTTTTTCGCTTTTACAACCTTAATTTTGGTACTTCACAATCAGCCCACCCATATAAAATTTAAATCTTAAAATGAATTGAATGAATTGGGAACACATATTTTCTTAATATTTATATCTTGTAAATTTCAGGATGCTATTTTTTTAAGCTTTTTAAACAGAGTCTATAATAATAAACAATGATTATATAAACAATGTTTATAAACAATGTTTATGTTTAATGTTAATTTTTATGTAAACATTGTGTATAAACTGTGTTTACATAAACAATATTTATAAACAATGATTATGTAAACATTGTTTATTAACAATGTCTACATAAACAATGTTTACATGAATATTTTTTATATAATCATTGTTTATGAACATTGTTTATATAAGCATTACATAATCATTGTTTATAAACATTGCTTATATAAACATTGTTTATTATTTTTTGCGAAACAGTCGCACCATACAAATATTGATTTTTCTGTCATTTTATGTGATAAACTAGCAGTATACCCGCTACGTTGTTAGCGTAATTCTTATATTATTTATTTAAACCATAATAATATTTAAAAACAATAAGAAATATAGTGTGAGTGACAATACGATGGAAGGTTTTAACAAAATATATTTTTCACGACTACCAAAAAATTTGATCATAAAATTAAAAACTCTTTTATTAATTTAAACGTTTGTATGTTTTATTTATTTAACAAAGTAGAAATATATATATAACTTCATAACTTATTATAGTAAATCCCCCAAACTGTGTTTCGTTTTAATATTTCGTTATCTACACGAACATTTTTCTATCGCGTATTTCTTGTTTCGAACACACATAAACCACACAGATTCGAGTGTAGCTTTATTTTTTTAAGTTAGGTTTCTTGCACGTGTAGTGCTAAAAACCAGAACATGTTCTTCAACGCGTACATCTAAAAATTAAAACATTACCCACTCGCGATCGAAAAAAAACGAAATTAAATCATAAACAACATATAAAATTTCTCTGTTTTCTATGTTATTACTATATTTTTATTTTTTTTGCTTTTTTATTATTATCCTTTTATTTTTATTATTTTATAACTGTTAATGAATTATTTTAGATTTTTTAAATAAATTTGGTTGAAACAATTGTTGTCGTTATTATAGGGGTGTTTCATATTTTTCCGATCGCGAGTGGATAATGTTTTAATTTTTAGATGTACGCGTTGAAGAACATGAAAAACATTTTTTCCGCGATATTAACGTACAGATTCCAAAATTTCTTCCCCATTTTTGGAAATAAAATTTAATGAAGATTGTTCTGAATTGTTCTAGGATTGTTCTATAATGTTCCAAATCGAAATGGTAATGGTAAATCGAAAAAAACGAATTTTAAACTTTGCCCCCCACTTTTGGGGAAAAAAATATCAATGTTATTATCAACGAAAAGCTTCCATGAGCCTTCTTCTGAATGCGAACTTATGTCCATCGCCTCAAGAGAAACGAAAAAGATCTGTCGTGTCGAATACATGTGGCTTCGATAGTATTTAGCAACTACTGCTGGCGGCATCCGTCCACGATAAATTTCGTCACGTAATACAAACCGCTTGTTCCAAGGTTTTCGAGTTCACGAAGAATCTCGCAGCAAAGGGTCCATGCGTTCCAATTTTGAAGGAACGAGCACGTTTGATCGCCAAAATTGAATGTTTCGTGGAAGAAAAAGTTTCTGGAGTATTTGGTATCAACGCTCTGTCGAACATTTACAACTTGTGCGAATGGGTATTCAACGAAGAGCCAAGTTTTGATTTACGCGAAGAATGCCTTACCTGCCATTATATTACAAGCAAGAGTCAGATGCTGGTGCAATTTGACTTCGAAACGATCCGGATTCATGGATACAGTGAGCTTGAAAATGCGATCAAGCTTCAGAACGGCAAACAAACAGAAAAAAGATGCGGGATCTGTAATACGGAACGTCACATCCAAATCGAGTACCGCCCTCATCTGTTCATAGAATGCATTGGAGCCGCTGGAGTTGGATATAAACTCGAATCTTTCCCGACGATCATGACGTTGAACGAATCGACGTATAGTTTAGTGGGTGTGATTCATTTCCGACCGGGCCGCACAATTTGCGTGGCCGCGCACTACACTGCTTATGCTAGATACGGCGGTGACTGGATCCTTTCGACGATCTCTTACGAAATCCAAACATGCATCCCGAGCCGAGAAAATCAATCCGGTTCTATGCGTTTACGTTGAGACGTAAACGCAACGTGAACGGTTCTCGACGTAAACTAGAATCTTTGCCGTAGATAATGACGTATGAGAGATAAAAATCTGAAAACCCTCCTACTACCTCCGGTACTTTGCGTTTACGTTGAAACGTATGGTAATATATGACCGAACAAACTCATCACGTACGATTACGTTTAATTTAATTTTTTCCTTGTATATCGTTCCACATATATTTTAGCGATAATCTTTTCAATTTTATTTTTTTCATATATCCTTTATTACCACTTTTGGTCGTGCTGCAAGCATATCATATATACATATATATATATATATATATGTAAAATACATATAAAATTATTACAAAAAAATACAAAAAAAAAAAAAAAAAAACATAAAATATACAAAAATCACAAAAAAAAACAACAACAAAAAATACTAAAATCACAAAAGAACAAAAAAAAAAAATCATAAAATATACAAAAATCACAAAAAAAAAAAAACAAGTAAGAGTGTTAAATTCGGCTGCGCCGAATCTTTGATACCCTCAACATCGGTTTGAGTATTGATAATAAATGTAAACAAAATATTGGAAAAAGTAAACAATTTGTTAAACTTAATACCAAAAAAATTATTTCAGAAAATTCTTTGGGTTGGTTTTCATCTTTTCTATTATTTCGGATTTATTTTTTGGTCATCGTGGTTGCTGATCGGCATGCATTTAGGTTATATACCTATATGCATGCGTTTTCGGTTATATGACATAACTTCTCGTTTAATTTAGTTTTTGCTAATTAAATAGCTCGCCCTAACCTCCATTGCAAAGGTAATGGTTGTGTAGGGTGGCTATATGCATTAAATCGTGCTAATTGGAGATGGCTGTATAGTTTCTTTTAATTGGCCAAATATTTCTTCATTGTGGCCATATAGGTCGGATGGAGTAACAAAATAATAACCAAAAAAGACCTGTCTAAACTTTTTATTAAAATTTTGCCATATTTGGAAAACATAGAGAATAAATTTATAATAATAAATAAGCAAATTAGGGATGCCAAACGCAAAAAAACAAATGTCCCAAACATTTTAAATAAAATAATTTTTTTATCTTTATTTTCTGAAAAACTTCAAATTTTCATCCAAAAAAAAATTGTGAAAATTTATATATAAATAACATTCTCATCAAATTGCGTTTATTTATGTAACAATTTTTATGTTCGCAATTCTTAAATATCATTTGAGGTTTTCTAAAATTCATTGAATTTAAATTAATATTTTCTGTAGTCCGATTCTGTAAATTTCAACGATCCGACAATCGCAAAATATATCGACAGCTATTGTTGTTTGCACTAAGGCTTAAGTGATTCACTAAGTACATACATCTTAACGACAGTCGACAAATCTATTTTTCTATTTATTTAAATTGTAAACGAGTGGCATCTCTGTCAAAATAAGCGAAAAATAAAAGAATAGAAAAAAAACAAATTACTTCGTGTTTAACAGGATGATTTTATGTTTATATATACTATATAACCTAAATGCATGCCGATCAGCAACCACGATGACCAAAAAGCAAACACCGAAATAAATCCGAAATAATAGAAAAGATGAAAACCAACCCAAAGAATTTTCTGAAATAATTTTTTTGGTATTAAATTTAACAAATTGTTTACTTTTTCCAATATTTTGTTTACATTTGTTATCAATACTCAAACCGATGTGGAGGGTACAAAGATTCGGCACAGCCGAATTTAACACTCTTACTTGTTTTTTTTTTTGATTTTTGTATATTTTGTGATTTTTTTTTTGTTCTTTTGTGATTTTTGTATTTTTTTTTTGTTTTTTTTCTGTGATTTTTGTATATTTTAGTTTTTGTATTTTTTTGTAATAATTTTATATGTATTTTACATATGTATATATATTTTACATATTTATATATATATGTATATATGATATGCTTGCAGCACGACGAAAAGTGGTAATAAAGGATACATGAATAAAATATATGTGGAACGATATACAAGGAAAAAATTAAATTAAACGTAATCGTACAAGATGAGTTTGTTCGGTCATACATATATTACCATACGGATTGATTTTCTCGGCTCGGGATGCATGTTTGGATTTCGTAAGAGATCGTCGAAAGGATCCAGTCACCGCCGTATCTAGCATAAGCAGTGCACGCAAATTGTGCGGCCCGGTCGGAAATGAATCACACCCACTAAACTATACGTCGATTCGTTCAACGTCATGATCGTCGGGAAAGATTCGAGTTTATATCCAACTCCAGCGGCTCCAATGCATTCTATGAACAGATGAGGGCGGTACTCGATTTGGATGTGACGTTCCGTATTACAGATCCCGCATCTTTTTTCTGTTTGTTTGCCGTTCTGAAGCTTGATCGCATTTTCAAGCTCACTGTATCCATGAATCCGGATCGTTTCGAAGTCAAATTGCACCAGCATCTGACTCTTGCTTGTAATATAATGGCAGGTAAGGCATTCTTCGCGTAAATCAAAACTTGGCTCTTCGTTGAATACCCATTCGCACAAGTTGTAAATGTTCGACAGAGCGTTGATACCAAATACTCCAGAAACTTTTTCTTCGAAGAAACATTCAATTTTGGCGATCAAACATGCTCGTTCCTTCAAAATTGGAGCGCATGGACCCTTTGTTGCGAATTTCTTCGTGAACTCGAAAACCTTGGAACAAGCGGTTTGTATTTCGTGACGAAATTTATCGTGAACGGACGCCGCTAACAGTAGTTGCTGAATACTATCGAAGCCACATGTATTCGACACGACAAATCTTTTTCGTTTCTCTTGAAACGATGGACATAAGTTCGCATTCAGAAGAAGGCTCATGGAAGCTTTTCGTTGATAATAACGTTGATATTTTTTTTCCCAAAAGTGGGGGGGCAAAGTTTAAAATTCGTTTTTTCGATTTACCATTACCATTTCGATTTGGAACATTATAGAACAATTCAGAACAATCTTCATTAAATTTTATTTTCAAAAATGGGGAAGAAATTTTGGAATTTGTACGTTAACTTTCGTGTTGCATAAAAATAGTGATATCGTTTAATAACGCTGATATCGCGGAAAAAATGTTTTTCGTTCTCATTCGCGTACGTTACGGTTTACGACATATCTATTTTGGAACAATGTTTAGAACAAACTAGAACAACCGCAAAAAATTTTTTTTTTCAAAAGTGGGGGGGCAAAGCTTAATTCGTTTTTTTGATTTACCGGTACAAATTACATTTTCGAAACTCATCGTTTTGGAACATTGTAGAACAATCTTAAAAAAATTGATTTTCCAAAAATGGGGGACTAACTTCGCACACTTCAATAATCACCATAATTTTTTCACCAATGCAATCATAAATCACACTGATTTTGTCTTACGGCTCACATGATACGCTGGTTTTGTGATGGTATTGTGAAATTTACCCCCCCCCCTGCGCGTATAGATGTTTACACATCAAAAACAGAACATGTTCTTCAAAGCGTACATCTAAATATTAAAACATTATCCACCCGCGATCCACCCCTATAATATCGTCAACAATTGTTTCAACCAAATTTATCAAAAAAAAAAAAAATCTAAAATAATTCATTAGCAGTTAAAAAAAATAAAAATAAAAGGATAATAATAAAAATAAAAAAAAAAATAAAACGATAGTAAGAACATAGAAAACAGAGAAATTTTATATGTTGTTTATGACTTAGTTTCGTTTTTTTTCGATCGCGAGTGGGTAATGTTTTAATTTTTAGATGTACGCGTTGAAGAACATGTTCTGTTTTTTTTAGCACTACACGTGCAAGAAACCGAACTTAAAATAAAGCTACAGTCGAATCTGTGTGGTTTATGTGTGTTCGAAACAAAAAATACGTGATAGAAATATGTTCGCGTAGATAACGAAATATTAAAACGAAACACAGTCATGATTGTGTTGGGCACTGTACAAGATTTAGAAACACACATTATTTATATGAAAATAAAAATATGTGTTGGCTCCTTTAGAACAGAACATTGTGTGTTTCATGTGTGTATTTTCTTAACCTTGTGTGTGTTCGAAACAAGAAATAGAAATAAAACGAAACACAGTCATGATGTGTTCGGCACCGTACAAAATTTAGAAACACACATAATTGATATGAAAATAAAAATATGTGTTTTTTGGTCTGAGCTATGTTTGCTTACATATATGTATGAGTTTTTTATTCAGTATGTGTTTTTTCCAATTAATATATAAGTATATATAATATCTAATTTTAAGTTATGTCACCCGAAAATGTTGAGTACGCTATGTTTAAAACAATTAAAATTAAAGATCACATACATAATCATCGTAATACACATAATCATCATAATTATTTTAATCATCTTCAATATCGTCATTAAGATCTTCTTCATATAAAATTATATAAATTTTTTTGGCATAATTTTTCCTTTTGCGGATAATCTGAACTAAGACGAAACCTATGAAATAAATATACCTTCATATTACTTTTCCCGACTACATTTATGTGAATAATGTTCCCTGTAATTTTAAAAACCTCTGTTTCGAGCATGTTTATCTTCCGCAGATAGTTGATGGATTTGATTAATTCCATTCTCAGATACTTGATTTTATGGATATGCTTCTTCATAATATTGTTTCTAAAATAGTAAAGTTATAAAAGTTTTATATTTTTTTTAACTGTTATTAATTTTTCTTGTACCAAATACCGAATAATATTCACAACACTGTAAATAAAAACAAGTAAGAAAATGATAGTCGGTCTAGACTGCCACTAGCGATGATTAATGTTACCCTGTTATAAATTTAATGCAAATTTACTGGATTCTGCAAAATTGTAATTGAAGTTGTAACTTGTTAAATCTATTATTATGATTTATTTCTTGAAATGCGCATATAAAAACGCAAGTTTGTTAATTATAGAGCATAAATATTAATTACTATTATTAAAATAAAACTAATAATAATATGTAAATGTAAACATTTTCCCTGAAACATGTGCCTGTATAATAAACTCGGTAACTCTATTAAAAAAAAAAATAAGAGAGAGAAGTAAACAAATTTTTTCAAGTTTACGCTTCGACAACATTTTAAAAATGAGATTTCAGTCAGATGTGTGAGCACAAAAGTTAATGGCGATGGATTCGACAAATTCGAACAATTTTTCGTTGATAATACGTACAAAACGATTTCACAGTTGCAGTGTGATGTGAGATGGCAGGGTTAGGTCCAACTAATTGGGTATGGAAATAATGCTAAACCAAACCTGAATGGAATTTTTATTAATTTTTTTTTGACTTCAGATCTGAAAAAGTTCATATCGGATGCTATATCTGTGGTTTTCTAGAATAACCGCATATGTCATAAAATCAAAATGTTCAGGGGAGCCAAAAAACGTTATATTTGAAATTATGGGCGCGATATAGAGTTTTTAGAGCTTTTTATTTAACAGTCCTGTAGATATGGGCAATAAGTACTTTATATAAAATTTTGAGTCAAAAATCTTCAGAGGGATAGATCCTAGAGAAGGACGAAAAAACAATATGTAAATAACACTTAAAGTGTGTGCAGATAATACAACTTATGTCGACAAAAGTCGTTTTCTTTGAAAAAGAAAACTACCATTGCAACCACCCATGTAGACACAAGTTGTTGTTGCTTGAAAAATGGATTTTTTTTTGTTCGTCAACAAAAAGTTAACGGGATGAGAATATAACAACGTATCAAGAATAATAGTGACAAAAAATAACAGAAATAAACACACAAGTTATTATAAGTGGTTACAAACTAAAAAATAATTCAAAATTATTTTGCATTTTTTTTCATTAATAATAACGTGTCGCTATGTGTCGTTTTCTGAGAAAATAATTTGTCAGCGATCAAACGTAGGTTGACATACGTCGATAGTGCTGCAAATTAATTTAATAAACATTTAAGTAACGTCGTTATTTAAAGAAAAAACTCAGAAATGGTCAATATTTTTTTTAAAAAAATTTAACACATGTAAAGAGCGTTAAAAATTAATATATTTGGCATCGTTAACTCAAAACTGACAAAAATGGACATACGCGCTTATTCCACAGATATGTATGTGGGGACTATGTTTGGTAGATTCAGTTATTTTTTGCAAAAACATATACAAACCAAAATCTGTAAAATAATTTTGGTTTTTAAAATATTTAAGTGAAGATCGGGAAGCAGTTTTAGATGAGGGCTATGACTAAGAATTTTTCTATAAGGATTATTTTTGGACTACTGTTTAATGGCTGTAATAAACACACACATACCCAATTTGAACGAGATATATATGATAATTTGGATCTTATGGCAATTTACGTCGATCTCATAGGGATCATTTGTATTGGGACTAGGTTTCTGAACGTGCACCGATTTTCAAGCTCATATACCGAAGCTCATATACCAAATTTCATCAAAATATATTCGTATTTGCGACCTGTACTTTGATTGCAAAGATAAATCGACTCAGAAAGTGATTGTGAGCCGATCGGTATAATAAAAGATGAGTCTAGATCAAATATTTCAAATTGAACATTGAGGTAGTGTAGCAAAAAAAAAAAAAATAACTTGCTATTGATTATTCATTTTATCTTATATTACTCGATATAAAAATTAATTACAAAATACCTACTTCAACTTTTGAGTTAATCCTAGTTTTTACATTGTTCAACCCAATGGCCGACGGCTTCATGCCAGAAGGGCGTATCATCAATATAAAACACATTTTATGATCAATTTTTTAACAATTTTCTTTAATTAACCCCTCAAAAAAATTACTGCACATCAGTAAATTATATATTTTTTTTTATAAATTGTTGGCTCTTAAAACCTGTCAAAACATTAATTCGTAAATACATTTTCTTTATGAAAGCAAATAATTCTAATGATAAAAAGGGGAAATCAAAAAAAAAAAAAAAAAAAGAATCGCACTTACACATACATACATTAACAAATAAATTGTTCAAGTATTTGTAAAAAATCTAAATATATAAAGGATGAGTTTCTGAAGTGTAAAAATTAAAAAAAAAAAAAAATTCAATGATGAAAATAATGGTCAATGAATATGTATGAGCTGAATTTTTGTTAAAAAAATAAAAGTAAAGTAAATATTTGTAACAAAGAAACAAAAAAAAAAACAAAACGAAAAAAAGAAAAATAAAGGAAAAGGGTTTGATGATGGTCCTTACTGCAAATTTTTTCGTTGTTTTTGGGGGATGCAAGTTTAACACTTTGCCAAAGACCAAAGATTTTTCATTAAAAAAGTGCCAGAGTCTATCCCGTTTTTAAAAATATTTTTCCAATGTTTTTTTTGGCCTTAAATTGTTCATTGTTGTGGGTGTTTTTTCTATGAGGTTTTCATTTAAAATTTGCGTTTGCGGAGTTGTTGGTGTTATATTTCTTTAACATAATATTTAATGGCTTTTAGATTATTTTTTTGTTTTTTTTGGAAACGCACTTGTCGTTTTCTCCACAAAAACAAAATAATAATAAAGGCGAAAATGAATAAAAAGAAAAAATAGGCAATTAAAAAATCTAAAATATATAAAAGAAAAGTACAGTTGCTTACAAAAATCTAAATTAATTTTAGATATTTATTTAGCCATTTTCTAGCAAACATTGATTTATTTTCGGTATTTGTTTTTAAACACAATTATGGGATTCGATTGGCTTGATTAATTGTAAATAGAAGCAGGGGATACGTGAAAAATTATTTGGTTTTCTAGCATCTGTTTGCAGAAACGATTAATATTTATTGAGTATTATTTTTTGTTAAAAAACCACATCAATTTTGTGAAGCAGTATTTTTTAAATTCTTAAGAACTTGTTATATATTTTTTAAATAATTTTTTTTATATTTTTTATTTATATAAAAAAAAATCATTTTTTTTGATTTAAAAATATAAATGCTCTTTATTTTTCCATTGAAAAGAATAACCAAAAAACAACAGCGGATAACGACGTCAAAATTGGTAAATTTTGTTAATTTAAAATTTGTGTATTTTTTCTAAAAAGTTTTCGGCAAACTTTTTTTTGATTCTTAAGAGCTTGTTAAACATATTTTTCAAGTTTAATTGCAACATGACAATCTGGATTTGCGGAAAATTTTCCGAAAACAATTTCCCGAAAACAATTTCCCAAATACAATTTCTTTTAATATAATTTTTGTATAAAATATATATTTTATTTTTAAGAACTTGTTATACATTTTTTTTTTAAGTTTTTGTAATTGCAACATGCCAATCTGATATTTTTATAAAAAATATATATTGCTTTTAATTTAAAAGTATAAACACAATCAGACCGGTGCGTTGTTTTTTTTTTTTTGTTGCGGCTGTAGAAAATACCAGAAAAACAACAACGGACAACGACGTCACAATTGGTTAATTTTGTTTGTATATTAATTTTTGTGTATTTCTTTTTAAGTTTTCTACAAACTTTTTTTTTTTAATTCTTAAGAACTTGTTATAATTTTTTTTAAGTTTTTGTAATTGCAACATGACCATCTGATTATAAAATTTGTTGTAATATTATTTTTATAGCATCTGCAGATAAATTTTGTTTTTATATTATTTTTATAAAAAATAATATAAATTTTTCGAATTAGGAGCATAAACACAATCAGGCCGGTGCGTTTTATTTTTCCGTTGCGGAGAATTTTCAAAACAACATCGGACGACGACTTCAAAATTGTAGGATTTTTTAAAATTATCTTTTTTGTAGTATTTTTCTAAAGATTCTCTTCTTCCAGTTGTTTTAAGAATAAAATTCTAAATTTTTCCTTTATAGTTATTAATAGTTAGTGAATTTAAGGAGGGAGGGGAGGGGGGTAAGGTTTTAAAACTTTGTGTGTTAAGTGAATTAAAATGCCCGACACCCAAACTTCAAAAGATTTAAAAGAAGTAATAACAAAACTTTGGGTTGAAGAAAAATCTGGGCCGGAAATCGGAAGAATGTTGAATAAATTACGCTCTACCGTTCATTATGTTATAAAATCTTCGTCCAGAAATGATTAATACACCCCAAACCGAAAGATAAACACAAAATTATGTTCGAAAAGATCCCGTATTTATTTCAAATGAGCTTAAAAATGATGGAATAATTGATGTTACACAAACGGTGAGAAATTTTCTGCATTTGAAGGATTTACATGGGTTTACACCATGCAAAAGCCACTTTTAAGCAAAGTTTATATTAAAAAATGTTTAATGTACGCCAACGAATTTATTAACAACAATAATGAGTTCTGGAACAATGTTTTTCCACCGACGAATCAGAATTCAATATATTTGGCTCCGATTGTCGTCATTACATTTGGAGCAAGCAGGTAGAAGCTTTAATTCCACGAAATATGACCCACACCGTACAGCACGGTGGTGGTAGTTTTGTGGTGTGAGGTGCTATGGGGTAAAATGGGGTGGGAAACTTGATATTTGTAGAGGGAAAACATGAATGAAAATTATTATTTAAATATTCTTCAAAATAACTTAAGGCAATCTGGTGTACATGGAGACCCAATTAAAAAATTATAGCATAACCAGCAGAGGAACGCTTAGACAAGCACTGCTAGACATTTTGAGTAAATTAGTTTATCCGGTGTCTAATAGACTTCAAGCCGTTAGACAAGCAAAAGGTCTTCATACCAAATTTTAATATTAATTTATTTTTTATTTTAGTTTTCTTTTTTTTTAATTAAATAAGAGTGTCCACGTTTTTTTACCTATCAAAATTGGCATTTTTGTGACTGATATCTTTTTGTTTCTGTGTTAAATCAGTATGAAAATTTTGTATATCAATTCAAAATCTATGGGCCTTAGCTCACTCTAATTTCAGTATAATAGGTGTTCGACTTTTTTTTTACTCCTCAATACCAGCTAATGTTGTTCTTGGTTTTATGAGACGATGATCCAAAGAATTTTCTGATCCATATATAACGAAACAATTATATACCTCTTTAGTTTGCCCTATTCTTGAATATGGTTCAATTATATGGGATCCTTGCGATACCATTCACATGAATACACAGTACTGAATCATTGCAAAAGCAGTTTTTAATATTTTGTTTGTGTGGCCTTGTATGGAATTCATATGTGCTAATGTCGTATGTTAATAGATTGGAATTATTAAGTTACCGACTTTAAAAAGTCGTCGAGTGATGCTGAGTATCTCCTTACTACTTGGATTAATTTGGTGGTGATGTTAATTCTGAGCTACTGTTTGGTAAAATTTACTTTTGCGTTCCAACTACACCAACTTGTAAATTTAAATACTATAGATCTGTTTATGCCAACAATGAATCCTTTCGCCGTATACATGAAAATATCAACAAATGTTATCGTATTATAAATATCTCTGAGAGCAATGATATTGTAAAAAGAAAAATTATTTTACATTTGATAACTTAATTTTATTGCATTGTATTATATATTTAGTCTGTAAAGATGTATATTCTATAGACTTAAATAAGTAAATAAATAAATAAAAAAAAATCTCCAATATCCAGTAGAAACATATGGGGGCGGTCTCACAACAACCCGACCTGACAAAGGAAACACAGCAAATTTGGGAAATATATCCTTTATTTCCCTTAATCTCGTTACACTTTTCCCCAGCGATATTCAATAGCTTCGATACCTTGTTTACAGCCATCAACCGCAGACTATACCTCTTTATTGTTGGCACATCTAGTAAAAGCAAGTAAAAAAAATTATAGTTGGTCTAGACCGACTCTACGATACCCCTAAAAATAATTACACCGGTCAACAAAAAAAAAAAAAAACAAAATCTTGGGTTTCTGTTCCAATGCATAAATTCTGACGATAGACACCGAAAAACACCTAAATACCAATTCCTAGCTTTTAAAGTTTGTTTTTGTCTGTTTTACGTCGAAAAGTAAATTTTGAAGATTTTTATCGAATTTACGATCATAAGTTGTCAGCACTTCTATAAAAAGTGTTGCAAAGTTTATATTTCTTGCATAAAGCGTAATAGTGGGTGTTTACTAATTTATTGCAGCTGTTACAAACTTCATTGTGTATTACTGATTAAAAAATAATGGCGTCAAGACGGTGTAAAAATAACGTTGATTCATTTTGTTTTGTTTGTGGGGAATTTATGAAAAAAAGAAGCAAAAAATTTTCTTTAGCATCAAATTTAAAGCTTTGTAAAGCTTGTGAATCATATTTTAAACTTCAGATTCGAAATCAAGATAAAATATGGGTACCTCAATTTGCCTGTGTTAACTGCAAAAATACTTTAGAAGGTAAGAAACTAAAAATAAAAAACCAAAAAACTTTCGAACATATTAATATGTCTATAACTACTTACTTTATGCATAAAGTTTAAATTACATTAGTTGCTTTCGTTACTTCCAGCCTGGTGTCGAGGAGGAAACCGACACATGAAATTTGGAGTGCCAAGACTATGGAGAGAACCACGTGATCATTTGCAGGATTGTTATTTTTGTATCGTGAATCCATGTAAGCGTCGAGTTGGTAAAAATACAGAAAAGATTTTTTACCCTGACCTTCCTTCAACGTCGGCCCCACAGTGAAAATTGCCCCGTTCCGTCCAGTCCAAAAATAAATAGCTCCGAAATTCAGATGTCACAAAGTTCAACAGAATCTTGCGTATCGCTTATGAGCACCTATGACAATGATTTTATAATAAAATCGCAAAGTATTGCACCACATCTCATCAGCACTACAGAATTTAATGATTTGGTGCGAGATCTGGACCTGCCCAAGAATAAAGTAGAGATTTTGGGTGCACTATTGAGTGGAATTTGCTTGAAAATGCCGTAAATATAATGGTCAAAGAGGCGCTATGAATATGGGCCCCAGGAAAATGGACCCCAAAGTAAAAAATTAAAGTGGGCCCCAAATTTGGGGTTCATTTTCATAATGAAAATCGACCCCATTTCTAGAAATGAAAATGAGCCCCAAAAAATGAACTAGGGCCCCAAACCACGAATGAAAACGGGCCCTAAACTATTCTAGGGCTCATTTGCATAAACACTATTTGGGGCTCATTTTCATTTAAAGGATGCGGTACGATGAAGTATATGAAAATGGGCCCCAAAATGTGAAAACGGACCCCAATTTTTTTTCACTTGTTTTGTTGATTAACTTGTTTTGTCTGAAGAATTAGTGAAAAATTAGGTCGGCTCACTTAAATATAAAAGAATTGCATTTCTTCAAATTTTTTTTATATGCTTGGAAGTAGTATTTAAATTGAAAATAAAGATTTGTAAAACAATGTGACATTTGTTATACAAAAATATTTTTTTTAATTTTTAAACGAAAAAATTGCAATGAGATGTCGTAATGTGGTTTTAAAAATTTAACCGCTTGACTTAAATAATTCGGGAAATATTAAAAAACGGTGGCATGACATACCGTCTACAGACATTATGGCACTTTTACGAGTGACATAATGTCTAAAGCATTTCAAATCTTGTAAACGTGGTAAAAGTGCCGTTATTTTCCCTTTTACAAAATGTTTAAATTAGATGTAAACATTCCGCAAAAGGGAATAATATTAATAATAATAACATTCTGTAATGTCTTCCCGGAGACACTAAAGTTAAATATTGAAATCTGGCTTCGCATACAAAAGTTTTTCTGCGTGGCGGCCTGCGGCCGCGCTTAAGGGTTTCTCCTCCAGTAGGACGCGGCAGGTGGCTTCGCTGAATAAAGTTTTCCTGCGTACGTCACAAGAATAAAAAAATGTCTTTTCCCTGCAAACATTTCAAAATTTGCTCAAGCTGTTTGGATATTTTGGATAAAAAATCTCAAAGTAACAATTCGCCTTTGCTTTGTCCTTATTGCAAGCAAATTGTTGAAACAAATTTAAAAATATTTCAATAAATTGCTATTATTTGTATTCTATTTATAAAAATATTCTACTAAATTGTTATTATTTGCTCTAAAGTGTATTAAAGTTTAAAAAAATTTCAATAAATTGTTATTATTTGTATTCCATCCATAACAAAATGAATTGTTATTATTTCCATTGCATCAAATCAATATTTTAGAATTCTGAGTGTCATAGTGTCTATAGACATTATGTCCTTAGACGTTATATCACGCCACCGTAAAAAAGTAGTCCGGCTCACTAAAATTATACAGGAATTGAATCATTTTTATAAAATTTAAAAGAAAGTCTTAAAAAATTTAATTAAGGAATTAATTTTTCTTTTTTTGCAAACAAAATATTTTTTATAAATATATTTTTTGTTACATTTTTAAAACAAGTAAGAACGTTATAGTCGGTCAAGCCCGACTATACGATACCCTATACCATGCATTTAGAGACCGTATCTCTTAAGTCCAACTAATAGGAAAAGAAAATAAGCATAAACCAAATTTGAGTGGCATTGTTATTAGTTGTGTTGCCTTCGGATATGAAAAAGTTCATATGGGATGCTATATTTATATGGGGAATAGGTCGAAAAATGGACCGATCCTGACCATATTTGGTAAGGTCACTTATATTTTGAAAAAATATATACAAACCAAATTTGAGAAAAATCTGTGCAATATTTTTGTTTTTCGATAGATTTAAGTGAAGATCGGGATGCAGGTCTATATTGGGCCTATGACAAAGAATTGTCCAATAGAGATTATTTTTGGACTACTGATTATTGGATGTAATAAACACATTTAAACCCAATTTGACTGACGTTACTAAATAAAACTGAATTCAAAAAAGAAAATATTCGATTTTTTTACATCATGGAAGTTTATAAAAGTTTATTAAAAAAAAAAAAGAAAATGAAAATGAACCCCAAAATACGAAGTAGGGCCCCACCAATATATGATATTGGGCCCCAAAAATTATTTGGGGCCCTTTTTCATTTTCTTGTTTGGGGTCCATTTTCATTACGAAAATGCACCCCACATGAAGAAATGAAAAACGACCCCAAAATGGGAAAACAGGCCCCAAAATTTCGTGTTGTTGTTTTCCATACATTTTTTTGGGGCTCATTTTCATTTTTTTTTGGGGCCCATTTTCCTGGGGCCCATATTCATACCACCGGTCAAAGAGAGCGTCATAAAAGTTTTTCATGTTGTTTCAGAAAAGAAGACGGATTGTGTTATTGTAATACCGTGAGAGATTTATACGAAGAAATCGGAATACCATGCATACCATCAGATTGGCGGCTTTTTATTGATAGCTCTTCCAAAAAACTTGAAGGCCGTCCTTCTTCACAATGGAAACAAGTTTCCTAGTCTCCCCATGGCACATTCTGTAACGCTAATGGAAAATTACGACAGTGTAAAAAGTGTACTAGAAAAATTAAACTATAAAGAATACAACTGGCCATTGATAGGAGACTTGAAAATGGCTGCTTTTTTTTTTTGGTTATGGGATAGTCGAGCAGATTCAGTACACTATCAGCAACGTATGTGGTCTGATCGAGTCGAGTTTCATATAGGAAAACATAACGTCAAATGTGAACCAGTTGTAGACCCAAAAAGTATCTTGATGCCGCCACTGCAAATCAAGTTAGGCCTAATGAAACAAATTGTGAAAGCATTGCACATTGGTCTGGCGACCCATATTTTTTGGCCAAAACTAAAATAGTCACTTATATACATGAATTCAAATAAAAGACACAATTAATAGCAAAAACATAAATTTTATTTAATTTTAAAAAATCTAAATCTAAATCTGGAAATTAGGGCTTGATTTAAGCTTGATTTGTACTTGAATTCTAAATGTTCAATTGGTTAATTAAGTAAGAGGTATTCTTTTAATACATTTGTAAATTAGTCAATTAGTTCGTTTTCCAAAATTAAATTATCTTCTTCATATTGTTCTTCTGGTTCATGCTCTAAATTTTCTTCAGTATCTATATTTTTGATGTGTAAACATCTATACGCGCAGGGGGGTAAATTTCTATTTCACAATACAATCACAAAAACAGTGTAACACGTAATAGGTGAGAGCTGACACATAACGCCGTGTGACTTATGATTGTATTGGTGAAAAAATTATGATAGACTGTTTTTTTATGCCACTTTTTTAAAAGCGTCATCTATGTATCACTTATATACGTTTATATTGGGATATTTTTAACGTTTTACAGCAAAGGGTTGTTGAATTAGCTGAAACAGTTTTTGCTATAAGTGATACATAGTTGACGCTTTCTGTTTGATTTTAAAAAATGACATAAAAAATCATTAATTACTAGATGTTTACACATCTTCCCTGTGATCGGAATCACATGATATTTTTTTTCATGAGCTGAAATTTCAGGAAGATCCTCGCAACTCAATAAAGCAATAATGATGTATGCGCGTATTTAAACGAAAAGATGATATTAACGGGTCTGACGTATCTAAAGCTAGTTCTGCGAGCGTGACATAATCTGTCGCTCTTGTATACCTTATGCATGGACTCTGCTGCATCCTCTCCAAAATAACCCACCGGAAGTAACGTGTTTAACATTATTTCTTTTGAATGAATAAGGACCTTATGGACTGTTGGCGTCATTGGACTCCAGGCGTATATATTTTGAATAAGTTGCGCGGTTTCAAAGCAGTAGTTTTCAAACTTTTCTAACTGAAGGGGAAATTGACATGATAAGGAAATTAGAATAATTTTTAAACGAAAAATAACTTCAATGTCAATTCCAGTTACTTCAGAAAATTTTTCATACTCTCCGAACGCACATCGAGAGGTGTTGCGGTCAGTTGTTGATCCAAATCCTCCTACTTTCGGCATATCAACACGGAGTCCAAGCTTGGACCAAAATTCGTTTTGAATGCGCTCTTTTCTTGCCTTTACATTCTCCTTATCGTCATGGTCTGTTATTCTCCACTTTTTAGTATAAATTCCAAAAACCTAATGTGGCAGTGTAATGGACTTATACCATATTTCAAATTTCTTCGTTATGGCTGGAATCTTTGGAATCTATAATCTCTAATTTTAATAAAATCCGAAGAAAACGCTTCACATATGGGACAAGATTGTGTTGATTTGGTTACTGTCAGAATGTTCAAAACTTTTCCATCGATAACGGTTAAACTCATCCGGATTGTTATTTCCACTCTCTTCGATTCTTCTATTTGTATTGTAAGGTTTTCCAGCTCTTCAATCTGTTTGCTTAATTCAGCAGCCTCTTTTAAAACAACTTCTTTCGTCTCCTTTAGGAATTCCAGTTTTAGTGGTCGACAAAACCTTGTAGATTGGGGAGTTCTATTACACCAAATCACTCTTCCTGAGATGTCAACAAGTCTCAAAGGAATTACCGTGGTTGCTAAAAGAGAGGAATCTGCATAACGCAATGAATTTGGCTCATGAAAAGATTGCTTGAATTGAGCTTGGCCAGTGCTGCTATCAAAGCCATAACTCAAAATTAACTCCGCTGAGATGTAGTTGATTTTGTTGCTATTTATTATTGATGAAATGACATCCTTCTGCACTTCAACTCTCCTTGTTGCAGTGTGTTTTAAAAGCTGTTGTAGAGGAACTTTAGCCACGGTTTCACTTACACAAATGCCATTTGGTCTACAGCTTTGTTTTGCTGCCAATAGTCTCATTTGAGACGTAAATATATCGGAGTTCCTTTGCTTACTTTCCAGTCTTATGTCGCAATATTGCCTCTTTGTGAAATTATTTTCAAGGAAAAATGCTAGAACTTTTTCATCAGAGAGAGCAATGGGACACTTGTCATTATTCAAACACAATTTTCGTATTTTAGATGGTCTCGTGGGACTTTCCATTGCTTTTTTGAGAACAACGACTAAATCTTTCTTACCTTCTTTTCTGACCGACATTATTGATGCGTGCATTAATAATTCAGTTTAATTTGCTGTAGACTTTGATAGTTCCGCCGCCTTCTTTCTTTTACTGCGTTCAGACATTCCCGAAAATTGCATTCGAGGACGTCCACACGATGATGATGGCTTGTCCTCAGAGTGTTCTTCTTCCAAAAAAACAACATCTTCTACAGTTGAGTCATTTGTCATCAGATTTTTGAATACAATTTCATTTTGAAGCCAGGTATCATTTTGGGCATTAAATTGGTCAATTGATCTAGAATATTTCTGCCATTTCACATCCAGTCTTAAGCAATATACTCGAATTTTATCATTTAGATATTTCTTATATTCATTACAAACATTTGTTTCTCCGACTTTTTCCAAAATATAATTAAAAACACGTTCGATTTTTTCTTGTTTATTATTTCCACTCTGCCAAACTCTGAGTAAATCACAATTTTTTTAGGAAAAGCTTCCTGAAACAAGTAAATCAAAAAGAAATTTGAAGACATTCTTTATATGCTTTTGTTTTTTAAATTATGGAAATATTCTTTACTAAAATTTCAATTAAAAAAAAGTGCTCCAAAAAAAAAAAAAATTTTTTTTTTATAAGAGTCCCCCGGCCCACTCTTTTGACATACCTGTTATGTACCCATCCAAGCTTAGTAGTTGTCTGCTATTAAAATTTCATGACTATTGATTTAGTAGTTTATTGGAAATAACGATTTTTCATTTTTCTGAGGGAGGCGACTTTACAAGTGACCCGCGGGCCATCCTTTTGACATACCTGTACCAAAGGTTAATATTGTATTATGATCCAAGTCTGGACTATGCTGAAAATTTCAGAGCTCTAGCTAGTCGGGAAGTTGGTCAAAAAATTGTTGCAAAATTTTGGGACAGACATACAGACAGACAAAGAAAGAGAGTTATTATAACGAATGTAAAAAAGCAGATTTTTTTAAAAATAAGCAATAACTAGCAGAAATTTATTGATGATTCGTAAACACCAAATATCACTGTAATTTAGTGTGTTTTTGGTTCGTTGAACTTACTTGAACTTTTTAAGTTATATACTATTTTTATACCCTCAACACCTCAGTGGCAGAGGGTATATATAGGTTTGTCATTCCGTTTGTAACGCATCGAAATAAATTCCTGAGACCCCAAAAAGATATATTTTCTTGATCCTTATAACAAGGGAAGTTGATTTACCGATAACCGTCTGTCCGTCTGTCCGTATGCCCGTCTGTCTGTGGAAATCACGATCACGCCGTCAATATCTAAGGTAGACCGTTCGTTTTTGTATAAAATCGTTTACTAACATCCCAAAGGAGTTGCTATTTAAAATCGTCAAAATCGGTCAAAGGGTTCACGAGCTATGAATGAAACTTTGAAAAAACTCTGGAAAAAATAAAATTTTTCAGTGTGGTTGTTGTTTTTCTTAAGATATGTTGTATATGTTGTAACTCTACGTATTGTTGAAGTCATTAAAGTTGTGTGTATATTAATACTGAACGTGTCACGTGGCCTAAGCAAGTTTTACCACATATTTTTTTTAGCATTAAAATTAAATATTAAAAATTAAAAATTAATAAAAATAAAAAATTAAAAAATGGAAAATGAAAAATGGAAAATGGAAAATGAAAAATGGAAAATGAAAATTTGAAAAATGGAAAATGAAAAATAAAAATTTAAATAACAAAATTGATGAATTCAGATTGACATTTGAAAACTCATCTGTGGATGTTATTTGTGTGTCAGAGACTTGGTTCGTAAAAGATACGCCTGACAGTCTGTGTAATTTAAATGGTTATGTTGTATTCAGAGCTGATCGTAAAACACATGCTGGTGGTGTTGCAATATATATTAGGGAAGGTATTAAATGTAATTTTAAATGCAGATCTAATGAAGGTTAGGTAATTGATAAAATCGAATATTTGTTTGTAGAGGTTATTTCTGAAAATAACAAAATGCTTATAGGATGTATATACAGGCCACACCGTGACACTTTGATCACTTCTTTTATGGAAGTATTAGAGAGGTTGACGGTCACCTACATGGATTTGTTAATTGCAGGTGATTTTAATTGTAATCTTCTGTGTGACACTTATGTCTCAGAAAACATGGAAATCATTGGTCTCACATCATTAAACTACACGATGCCTACACACTATACATCAACAGCAAGTACTTTACTTGACCTTTTTTTTGTTAACGATTTAACCAATGTATTGTGGTACGACCAACTATCGGCCTCATGTTTCTCGAAACACGACTTAAGTTTGACGACATATGACTTTATTTTAAATAATGAAACACTATCAGTAACATATCGTGACTTTAATAATGTCAATTACAATGTTTTGGCAGAACATATTTCTTTAGTAAATTGGACGTCCATTTATCATATGGCTTCTGTTGACCATCAGTTGTCCTTCTTGGAGAATAATATCTCATACTTATTTGATCTTACTGTACCTTAGATAACGAAGAACATTAGGACCAATACAAGATCGTGGTTTACAGCACATATTAAACAACTGATTGGTTAAAGAGATAATGCGTTTTCACGTTGGAAAAAATTTAAGTTACCTCAACTTAAAGAAGAATATCGAAATCTTAGAAGAGAAGTTACTCGTGAAATTCGTAGATCAAAGTCTGAATATTATAGCTACCGTTTTGAAAATGCAATTAACACCAAACGGAAATGGAAAACTATTCGGGAAATTGGAATTGGCCGAACTAGTAATAGGAAAACTTGCGAACTCACTCCTGATGAACTTAATTCAGCTTTTACTAATTTACCCACTGTTCATTTTCAACCTCCTGCATACAATACAATCAATAACCTAGTGATTTCTGATTATGATAGTCCATTTGATTTTCAATGTGTTAGCAATGATGAAGCACTTACCTGTCTTTTAGCCATAAAATCAAATGCAATTGGATATGACAACATGCACCCTAAATTTATCAAAGTTATCCTTCCTATCCTCTTACCATACATTACTTACATATATAATACGATCCTTACCACCTGCGTGTTTCCAACACAATGGAAGCATGCAAAGGTTATTCCTGTGCCTAAGACAAACTCTGAGTTTAGGCCTATATCAATACTACCATTCCTTTCTAAGGCTCTTGAGAAAATAATGCATAAAGAGATAAACGAATACCTAAAACGATTTGGGCTATTATCGCAAAAGCAATCAGGCTTTAGGCAAAACATAGTTGTACAACTACTTTAATAGATGTTGCAGATGATATTCGTCATGCCATTGATGGTGGAAATATTTGCTTTTTAGCCTTCGACATAGTTGATCACTCAATACTTTCAACAAAACTTAGTCGGCTTTTTAATTTCTCCAAGTGTTCAAACCTGGTAAACCGTGTTCAGTCAGTCTTCCTTAATAACCAATTTTCGAGACCATTACATGTACATAAAGGTGTTCCGCAAGGCTCTATTCTAGGCCCTCTTTTATTTTCAATGTACGCCACTGACTTGCCAGATCATGTAAAGTATTGTAAAGTACACATGTACGCCGATGACGTCCAAGTATATCTTTGCAGTCCACTAATATCTTCCAGAGAAAACGTAGCAAAACTTAATGATGATTTAAATAATATTTATAACTGGGAAACTGCTAATGGACTTTGTCTGAATCCCCTCAAGTCCAAATGTGTCATCATGCACAAGAAAACTCTACGTCATAATCTAGATTTTGATATTGTTCTCAACAATCAGAGAATTGAAATTGTGCCCTCATCAAAAAATCTGGGTATTGTTTTTAATGACACACTTAGTTGGAACAATCATGTAAACGTTGTGGTAGGGAGAACGTATGGTATGCTTCGGACGCTTTGGGCGACTCAATCTTGCACTCCATTAAATATAAGAATAATACTTGCAAAATCTTACCTATTGCCGGTTTTATTGTACGGGTGTGAAATTTTTGCTTTATTTGACTCAACTAGTATGAGAAAACTAAATGTGGCCTTCAATAGTATTATAGGGTATGTTTATGGATTAAACAGACTTTATCGTATTACCTCGTTTTCAACAAGACTATATGGTATGTCGTTTGATAATATTTTAAAATTAAAGGTGCTAGTCCTATTTCACAAAATTATATATCAGAAGGAACCATCATACCTTTTCAACCGCTTAACCTTTGCAAGATCCAATAGAGGGAGAAAGCTTGTACCGATGAGATATCGTAGTAAAATTTCTGAATGGCAGTTTTACTTTAATGCCGTTTAATTCTGGAACTTACTACCAAATCAAACACAGAAAATCAACAACGCAATACAGTTCAAAAACAAGATAACTGCTAGTTTTTCAATGCAAATTTAAATTATTTGTCACTTATTGTTTTTAATACACCAATGTTATTTCAACCATTTTTCTCTTTTTTTTTTTTTTAATCAAAATTTTAGCATTTGATTCTTTTATATTAAATTATGTCAAACTCATTCATTTATTTAGTTCTTTATTTTATATTTATTTTTTATTTACTTTATATAATTATAAAATTTATTTAAATATTTTTGTATACTGTAACTTGTTTTTCTTTAAAAATTCCCATACTATAATATAAAAGATGTAAATCTTGTATGGGAAGAACAAATAAAAATAAACTAAACTAAACTAAACTGAAAAACTAAAAATGAAAAATGGAAAATGGAAAAAGAAAAATGAAAAATGAAAAATTGAAAATCGAAAATGGAAAATGGAAAATGGAAAATGAAAAATGAAAAATGGAAAATAAAAAATGGAAAATGAAAAATGGAAAATGGAAAATGAAAAATTAAAAATGAAAATGAAAATGAAAATGAAAATGAAAATGAAAATGAAAATGAAAATGAAAATGAAAATGAAAATGAAAATGAAAATGAAAATGAAAATGAAAATGAAAATGAAAATGAAAATGAAAATGAAAAATGAAAAATGGAAAATGATAAGTGGAAAATGAAAATGGAAATTGAAAAATTAAAAATGGAAAGTGGAAAATTAAAAATTAAAAATGGAAAATGAGAAATGGAACATGAAAAATGAAAAATGAAAATTGAAAAATGCAAAAAGGAAAATGAAAAATTAAAAATGCAAAGTGGAAAATGAAAAATGAAAAATGGAATATGGAAAATGAAAAATGGAAAATAAAAAATGAAAAATGGAAAATTAAAAATTAAAATTGAAAAATGGAAAATGAAAAATGAAAAATGGAAATTGAAAAATGGAAAACGGAAAACGGAAAACGAAAAATTAAAAATAAAAAATGGAAAATTAAAAATGAAAAATTAAAATTGAAAAATGGAAAATGAAAAATGACAAATGGAAAATGGAAAATGAAAAATGGAAAATGGAAAGTGAAAAATGGAATATGAAAAATGGAAAATGGAAAATAAAAAAAGGGAAAATGAAAAATTAAAATTAACAAGTAAGAGTGCTAAATTCGGCTGTGCCGAATCTTTGATACCCTCCACCTCGGTTTGAGTCTTGATAATAAATGTAAATGAAAAAGTAAACAATTTGTTAAACTTAATACCAAATTATTTCAGCAATTTCTTTGGGTTGGTTTTCGTCTTTTCTATTATTTTGGATTTATTTCGGTGTTTGCTTTTTGGTCATCGTGGTTGCTGATCGGCATGCATTTAGGTTATATACCTATATGCATGCGTTTCCGGTTATATGACATAACTTCTCGTTTAATTTAGTTTTTGATAATTAAATATGTCGCCCTAACCTCCATTGCAAAGGTAATGGTTGTGTAGGGTGGCTATATGCATTAAATCGTGCTAATTGGAGATGGCTGTATAGTTTCTTTTAACTGGCCAAATATTTCTTCATTGCGGCCATATAGGTCGGATGGAGTAAAAAAATAATAAAAAAAAACTCTTAATTTTTTTATTAAAATATTGCCATATTTGGAAAACATAGAGAATAAATTTCTAATAATAAATTTTCAAATTAGGGATGCCAAACGCAAAAAAACAAATGTCCCAAACATTTTAAATAAAATATTTTGTTCTCTTTATTTTCTGAAAAGCTTAAAATTTTCATCCAAAAAAAATTGTGAAAATTTATATTTAATAAAAAATAACATTCTCATCAAATTGCGTTTATTTATGTAACAGTTTTTATGTTCGCAATTCTTAAATATCATTTGACGTTTTCTAAAATTCATTGAATTTAAATTAATGTTTTCTGTAGTGCGAATTCAACGATCCGACAGAATTTCAACGATCCGACAATCGCAAAATATATCGACAGCTATTGTTGTTTGCACTAAAGATTAAGTGATTCACTAAGTACATACATCTTAACGACAGTCGACAAATCTATTTTTCTATTTATTTAAATTGTAAACGAGTGGCATCTCTGTCAAAATAAGCGAAAAACACAAAGAAGAATAGAAAAAACAAATTACTTCGTGTTTGACAGGATGATTTTATGTTTATGTTTAATATCTTTATTTTTTTACTAATATTTCTGTTTATTTATTTGAAAATGAAATAATGAATTGAATATGCTATTTAATTTTTATATTTATATAAAAAAGTTTTTTAATTTAAGCAAAATATTTTCACTATTTTATGATTTTTATTTATGTAACACGACATTTCAACATAAAAATTTAAGTTTTTATCGATTGAATAAACAACACAAAAATGGTTGTCGTTTAGATAACAACAACAGCTGACTTTAACAATAGCGAATATCGTTTAAAATTTTTACTGATAATTTTGCAATTTTCTTTTTTTAACGATTCGACTATCGTCAAAAAAAGTTACTGAATCGCGGTACTGAAAAGCTATTAATTTCTCCTGAATGTCAATATTTTTTTTAAATGTAAAAATTTTTTAAATGTAAACACAGGTATTTGGTGTTTTTTTTTTTGGAATTTCAATTTGTGTTTAACGAATAAAATTTATATATTAAAGATGCAATTGATGTCTTCTAAATTTAAAATTATAATTTCTGACGTTTTGATATGATTTTCTGAAATTCAATTAATATTTTCTAATTTATAATTGGAAATTTTAGTTCCAGTTTTTAGAATTGATATTTTCTAAAATTTGAATGGAAAATTTAAAAAGTGTAATTTTGTATTTATGTGAATAATAATGCTTTAGTAATTATAAGCAATTTTTAAAAATTAGATATAATCGCAATCAGATATTTTATAGGTAAAGCAGAATAATAATTCTATATAACTATGTAGAACTGTTTTGAAAGGAAAAAAACTCATTGATGAACTCGCTAACTCTATTTTGTAAAGACAACAAAAAGTTAATATGCCAAGCTTATGTTCATATTTGTAAAAGAATAATGAAAAAACGTATGAAATAAAAGACCAGCCCGTGTATACTCTTAACATTGTTCTGTATGATATCCAGTTGAAAATATTAACATTCATGTTAAAATAGAAATAACTATTGCAAAGCTAATTAGAACAAACAAAAATTGTGGCGCCATCTACTGTGGCATAGTCACGCTGAGCAAAATGAAGTGACACTCTGTTAATGCAAAAGAAATGTATTTTCCCCACAACAAAATATTGCAGAATTTTATGTAAATAAAATAATATACCGACTTATTTCTAACATGCAGTTATTATGGATATACATATATAATATATGTATATTATTTGTATTATTTAATCTATACTAATATTATAAAGAGGTAATGTGTGTTTGTTTGTTTGTTTGTTTGTTTGTTTGTTTGTTTGTTTGTAGGAGGTAATCTCCGTAACTAGCCTTCTGATCTTCCTGAAATTTTCACAGAGTCTTACTGCGGATATGGGAAGTGCTATAGGCTATAATTTTTTTAAAAATTTTGGTGGGCGTGGCACCTCCCACACAAAGTAAATTTTTAATATCATATACATATATTGAGTACTATGATAGGGAGAGCTTTGCAAATTTGTGTGAGGTCACCTATTGTTAATATTAGTAGCTACACCGGAAATGGGCGCGATCGAGAACTGTGGTAAAGAGAGCTTTTCAAATTTGTCTGATGTCACCTATTATTAATGTGAGCAGTCGGACAAAAAATGGGCAGTATCAGACCAATAGGCGTGGTACCTGCCATACAAAGTAAATATAAAATGCCATATATCTGGGGTTATATAATAGTGAGAGTATTGGGGCTTTGTGTGAGCCCATAAGCTATTCATGTGATTAGTTAGACAAAAAATGGGCGTGATCGGAGCAGTGAACGTGGCACAGCCCATACAAAGTAAATATGTGATATCATATAATTGGTGTACTAAAAAGGGAAGCTTTAACACTTTGCACGACCCCATCAGATCTTAGTATGAGTAGTCGGACAAAAAATTAGCGGGTTCACACCAATGGGCGTAGCACTCCCCATGCAAAGTAACTATTTAATGTCAAATATCTGGAGTACTGTAAAAGAGCGAGCTTTGTGGCTTTGCGTGAGCCCATAGGTTCTTTGTATGATAAATCGAACAAAAAAATGGGCGTGATCGAAGCAGTGAGTCCATCAAATATTAATGTTAGAAGTCCAATAAAAATTGGGCGGGATGGGATTAGTGGACGTGGCACCTCCTACATAAAAAGTATGAAGTACTACGAAAGCGACAGTCTTTTAACAAGTACATTAGTTATCAATGTGATTTGTCGTGGAAAATATGTCGCCAAAATCGAAAATTGCCGAAAATCGCCAAAAATAAAAATCGCCCAAAAAAAAAATCTTCAAAATCAAAATTGGGCAAAATCAAAAATCGCTAAAAAATAAAAATTGCCAAATGATATTCTAAGTTCAAGGTCAATAGTTAAGTGTTGCCAGATCTAATATGGATAATCCATTTCCTTCTCATGGGCAGCTACATGTACTTTGCTCCAGGTTAGGAACGCCGAAAAATCTGATAATTGTTGTACCGAATGAAAAACAAAAAACATTGTGTATCAGCATCAGCAAGCATTGAAATAAAAAATCTATACTAATAATCTATACTAACATAATATAGAGGTAATATGTGTTTGTTTGTTTGTAGGAGGTAATCTCCGTAACTAATCATCTGATCTTCCTGAAATTTTCACAGAGTCTTACTGCGAATTTGGGCAATAATTTTTTAAATTATTTTTAGTGGGCGTGGCACCTCCCATACAAAGTTAATTTTTAATATCATATATATTAAGTACTATGATAGAGAAAGCTTTGCAAATTTGTTTCAGGTCATCTATTATTAACGTGATTAGTCAGACAAAAAAAAATGGGCGGGATTGGACAAATGCGCGTGACACAAACTTAATATTAAATGCGATATATCTGTATTACTGTATTAGTGAGCCTTGGGACTTTGCGTGAGCCCTTTCATAACGATTCGGGGGAGGGGCGAGGGGAGGGTGTAGCGAAGCACACCGGGTTACATCTAGTATGTTTATATAAATTTATAAATAAATTTATACATAAAATTTTTTTTTTGCTAAATTTACATTTTTTTTTTTTGTTAACAACTAGGTACATATTTTAGCATTATTTGCTTTAGATGTTGGTGAATTTTTACTCCCTTTATATTAACTCGTAGTGTTAATATAAGTGATGCCAAAACAATGGAAACTTTTAAATTTTTCTACCAGAGTTAATAAAAAAAATGTAGAAAGGGTTAGTTTTTATTATATTATTACCACAACGACCACAAAAACAACAAGTCCAGCTATGACAACAACACAACATTTAGAATAACAACAAGAACAATATAGAAACATCATATTTTTCATTTTTTTTTATTTTTTCAGAGATTTCCCTGGACCTGTTCCACCGATTTTAAGATTTTTGAAATAGAAATCTTCCCATGAATTTGGTGAATCATTCTCACTAAATATGATCACTGTAGCTGCACTATTCAGGGCGTGATCGTGACAAGAACAACATAGAAAATTATATTTTTTCAAGACTTTTTTCAGTTCTTCATTCAAATCTCGGGCCCTAATCGACCGATTTGGACGATTTTAAACAGCAAACTTTTCAGGATGTTAATGAATCATTTTTTATGTCAAGGAGCACCCTAGCTGCCCGATTGATGCCGTCATCGTGATTTCCACAGACGGACAGACGGACAGATGGACATCGCTATATCAACTCCGGTTGTTATAAGGATCACAAATATATATATTTTATGGGGTCCAAAATTTTTTTTCTAATTATTACAAACGGAATGACAAACTTATATATACCCTCTGCACACTGGCGTGGAGGGTATAAAAATGGAAATAAAAAATGAAAATATAAAAATGAAAAATGAAAAATGGAAAATGAAAAATGGAAAATGAAAAATGAAAAATGGAAAATGAAAAATGAAAAAATAAAAAATGGAAAATGCAAATGGAAAATGAAAAATTAAAATTAAAAAATGAAAAATGAAAAAGAAAAATGGAAAATGGAAAATCGAAAATGGAAAATGAGAAATTAAAAATAAAAATGAAAAACTAAAAATGAAAAACGAAAGATGAAAATTGAAAAGTGAAAAATGGAAAATGGATAATGATAAAAAAAAAAGGAAATTTAAAATGAAAAATGTGGAGGGTATCAAAGATTCGGCCCACGAATTTAACACTCTTACTAGTTTTTTTTTAGGCAAAAATCACTGATTTTGAGATTATGAAAGTTTTCATGTATTTTCTTATTACCATAATTTGTATTTAATATTTCACTTTTAAAAATTCAATTACTTACCATCGTCAGAAATATCCATAAGAAATAGATTTAAACAGTTTTTATTTTCTTGTAACCTGTGACTCAAAAAAAAAAAAAAAATTACACCGCGTGTTTCACTTTACAACTGCCCTTAAAACATTGAACTTCCTCACTTCATAGAATAACGGTTAATTGAAGTTTGCAAAAACAAATTACTTTTTTTGTTTATCTGAAGTGTTTGCTACAATATTCCAACAACAAATAAAGAAAAAAAATTTTGAATATTGGCCAAAAAATGTGGCTCGCCAGACCAATGTGCATTGGATCAAAATTCTGAAGCTTTGGAGTATTTAAAAGGATTCTTTCCCAAATTATCTTCGTAGGACCAAAAATAAAAAAATAATGAACAGTGGTGAATTCACAATATTACTCAATACCATAGAAAAACAAGCGTGGAACAGTTTTAAAGAGGTAGTTAATGGCTTTCTCGGAAATAACAGAGCAGATAATTATAAATATTTAATTGAAACTATGCTTGAAAACATTAAAGTTATGGGCTGCCGAATGTCCCATAAAGTTCATATGCTACATGCTCATCTCGACCAATTTAAGTATAATATGGGTGCCTACTCAGAAGACCAAGGGGAGCGTTTTCACCAGGATATGATAGACTTTGAACGACGTTACCAAGGGCAGTATAACAACAAAATATAATGGGAGACTACATTTGGGGTTTAATACGTGAAAGTTCATACATACATAGAAAAAGGCTAAAAATATTCATTTCTTAACTTGATTTTATTTTGGTTTCTACATATTTCTAAGCTATTATTTATCATTGTTCTCGAATTAAAAATACTATGAAGTTCACCAAAATTTTTTTTCTTTTTAATGTATAATAAAATTTTGAGAACATCAGTCCTTATTTTTAAAAATCGAAAAGTTGCTCTTATTTCCACAAAAACAAACTTTGACAAAAGAAAATTACTTTTCCCTTTATTTTTAACATAAAAGAAGCGTAAATAATAAAAAATGTTTATTTTTGGACTACTGATAAATGCATGTAATAAACATACAAAAATCCAATTTGACCGAGATCTATATGATAATTTGAATATTATGGCGATTTAAGTCGATCCCATTAAGGGTCATTTGTATGGGGACTAGGGCTGATAGAAGTTTATAAATATACCAAATTTCATCAAAACATATTCATATTTGCGACCTGTAGTTTGAAACAGATGGACGGAGGGACGGGCAGAAGGACACAGAAAGTGATTCTGTGTTGATCGGTATAATAAAAGATGGAACTAGGTAAAATATTTTTGGTAGTTACAAAAATCAGCATAAAGTCATTATAGCCTGACCACATAGTGGAATAGGGTATAAAAACTTTAAAACTAACAAGTTTTCTTCTAATTTTCTAGACCAACGAATAAAAAGTTTAATAAAATCAGAATCTAAATAACCGAGAAATAAAAATTACACATGTTTTTATTACTTGTCCTAACTCACGCAAATCAATAATGATGACGATTGACGGCGGTTAGCAGATGAAAATGAATGAAAATTTGATAGAGTGGATAGAGTGGATAGCTTCTCTTTTCAGTGTAACAATTGCAAGTCCAGTGCTTTATGTCTGGGGCAAAAATGTCAACTACAAGATATTAATATTCTACTATTTCTTTATTCAAGTTTTGCGTAAAAAAGTTTTACAACTACAAATTCTAATTTCATTTATATAAATTTTTGTTTGTCTTCTATAAAATAAACCCTTTTTTTTTGGTAAATCATTAGAATTTTTAATGGATTTCATTCGTTATTTTTTTTGTAATTTCCTTTCACTTATTTCTTAGCTTCTGCCACCAATTTCCCCTACATAAGTAAATAAATAATCTTAAAAAAAAAAATTGACGCATATTGAAAAGTACTTTAGAACGCAGATTTTTCCATATTTTTTTTTGGGTTGAAGCTGCCATAAAAAAGTCCTTTTAAAATTTTTCCATTAATTAGACAATGGTCGTTTCGTGCATTTCTTTTTCTCGCGGCATTTACGCATAAAAAGGGTTACGAAACAAAATATAAAGTTTTTTGTGTTTTTTTTTTTCGAAAAAAGGGTAAAAATCACAATTTTAGAAATATTTTGTGCAAAGAATTGAAAGTTTTTTTTTTTTTGAAAATAAGAATACATTAAAAATTTTAAGGTTTGTGTTTGAATGTTTTTTTTTTGTCCAACTCTTAGAAACAATATTAAGAAGAAAATGCGAGGGTGTTTTTGTTGGCACTTGTCCCTTGTCCCTTTTTTTGTGTTTCTTCGTTTGAAAACGCATAATTATTATCTTTACAATTGAGTAAACAGATTTATCATTAATTGTGACAGTTTATACATAGTTAAGAAAAGAGAAAGCTTAAAATTTAATTACAAAGAATTACAAATGGAATTTTGGTGGAATTTTGAGCAGAATAATATTATAAGCCTAAAAGTAGGCTCTAGTTAAAAGCTTCTTAAAATAGGCTTTATTTTAATTACTCAAGTATTTGTTGACAAAAAGAAAAAATTCGATTTGATAAAATTAAAAATTATAAAAACTGAAGTTTTTCTAAATTTTGGCTGTCATGTTGACATTTAAATAGAAGTTACACATAAATGAAAATAAAATATAGTACATATTATATTATCAGGGTTGCCAAGTATTCATTTAAAAAATGTATTTAGTATAGTGGTCTTTAAAAACAACCTGTTGTAGAATGTTAAAAATTATGATTTGAAATTATCAAATTTTTTTTTTTAATTTCCAAAATTGATTCTTTTCAAATTTTTTCCAAAAATTTCCGAATTTTATTTATTGTTTGTTAAAAATGGAGCTTAGAAGAGATTCTAGATTCCACTATTTCTTTAAATTGCCAAAATCGGTGTTTTTCCAAATTGTGTTCCCAAAATTTCCAAAAGTTTTTCTGCAATATTATTTGTTGACAACAGACTTATGAGATTCTAGATTTACAATATTTTTTTGTTTGTAAATTTCCAAAATGTGAATTTTCTAAAAAATTGTTTTCCTAAAATTTTCATAATTTTTTCTGGGAAACCGGAGCTTAGAAGAGACATGCGATTCTAGATTTCCATTTTTTTAAATTTCCAAAATGTGGATTTTTTTTCAATTTGTTAATGTTGTATGGGGCCTTGCAATAGGCCTTGCTTTTTCAAAATTCCAGGTAGTTTAGGTTTTAGCCAAGATTTTCTATTTTCTAATATATTAATATTATTTGTAAAGGGTGTCCCAACAAGAACGCAATTTTTAAATTTTAAATAAAACACAGATATTTTAAAAAAAATCGTGAAACTTTATTATATCGTAAAGTAGACAGAATGAGGTTATGTATGGAACAATATATCGTGCAATCTTTTAATGAAATTTTCAATGACCCTTTTGCATAAATACTGCGGTATTTCATTAATGCAGCGTCCAATTTCCTCTTTTAAGGCTTGAGTCGTCGTCGGCTTATTGGCGTAAACCATCGACTTCAAAAAACCCCAAAGAAAAAAATCTAATGGTGTTAAATCGCACGATCTAGGCGGCCAATACTGATCTCCAAAACGCGAAATAACACGACCGGGAAATGACTGGTGCAGCAATTGAATTGTTTCTCTGGCTGTATGACATGTGGCGCCGTCTTGTTGGAACCACATGCCCTCCACATTAATTTCTTCAATTCGAGGCAAGAAAAAACTGGTTATCATTTCACGATACCGAACACCATTGATTGTTTGCGCTTGACCTGCCTCATTTTCATAAAAAAAGGTCCAATGATTCCTCCAGCCCAAAAACCACACCACACAGTGACACGTTGAGGATGCATTTGCTTCTCGTGAATCACTCAAGGATTTTCCTCACCCCAAATGCGACAATTCTGCCTATTGACGAAGCCATCAAGATGGAAATGGGCCCCGTCACTGAAGATGATTTTAGCGGCAAAATCAGCATTTCCATGTTGTCTCTCCAATACCCAATTAACGAACTCCCTTCGCTGTCCATGGTCAGCTGGCTTCAGTTCCTGAGTCAATTGAACTTTGTATGCATGAAGATGCAAATCTTTCGTCAAAATTCGGTGCATAGTGGATTTGGAGACACCAATTTGCTGAGCTCGGTGTCGAATTGAGGTGGATGGAGTTTGAGCGACATCATCACGTACAGCTGCGATATTTTCGGTCGATCGACCTGGTCGATGGCGCGTTGTTGTCTTTACATCACTAACAGACCCAGTTTCGGCAAATTTATCCATTAATCTCTTTACAGTTGACTCTTTTGGAGCATTATTGTGACCCCAAATTGATCGCAATTTGCGAACTGTAGCCGCAAAACTTTCACCATTTTGGTAAAACAATTTCACAATGAGAATGCGTTGTTCATTCGTGTAGCGCTCAATTTTTACTAACCTCGTACCTTCTACTAGCAAACAATAACAATTGTTCAGATGTCAAACAATGACACTTCGAATGCTGCCAGATTTAAAAATTGCGTTCTTGTTGGGACACCCTTTACATACATTTATAAGTATATTAATATTCAACAAGTTTAAAAATTAAACAAAAATACAAAATGTAAGCTGATTGTCCCAAAAGCAAGGAGTGCTCTCGTTCTCCTTGTATTAGGTAAGGGCCATAGGATCCGGGATATTCTGCAAGAGGTCAGTTGTATCCACCTTGTCCTTAATTCAACACCAGCTGCCTCCTGACTTAGATTCGACAGCTTGGATAAAGGGATTCTAATATCACACTCGTCAGCCAGCTCGTTTTATTTGACCCCACTATGTTCCGGAATCCATATCAGCCTCACGGTGGGCTGCCGGATTTGGTCGAGGGACCAGATACATTTCCACATACACTTCGATCTAATGGTTCTCGATTTCACTATCCACTATAATATTAATGATTGTATGATCCATATCCTGGTCTAAAATCATTTCCGTTGCTAAGAGAATTGCGTGAATCTCGGCCTGACAAACGCTACATTTGACAGGGATTCTCCTGAATGTCAAGTTGCTCAGAGTAGACCCTTGACCCTCTACCGACTTCCATCTTCGAACCGTCGGTATACACTGAGATCGCATCCGTATCTATGACAGAGTCTGAGGCCCTAGTCGGTATTTGAATCGTAAAATTCATCACCGGTGACATATAAACGGTTTCCCGGTAAATTTTTTGTCCCGCCCACTGTCCGTATGATTGTGCCGTGTCCCCAAAAGTTTTGTTCTACTCCCTTAAGCGGAGAGCCACTTTCGCTGCCGTGCCCTTGATGAAAACAGTTGCTGTTTAAAATCATCAAAATCAGTCCAAGGGATCACGAAATATCAATAAAAATATGAAAAACTCTTGAAAAAATAAAAATGCTCAAAGTATTTGTTGCTTTTCTTAAGATAGGTATATGTCGTAATTCTTCGTATTGTTGTAGTCATTTAAGCTGTGTTATTTTCTTCATGAAGGTGTGTATCGCCAATATGAAAAAAAAAAATATAATTCACAAAAAAGTAATTTTTTTTAAAGTGTCTTTCCTTAAAAAGTACCTTTTCAAATTTTTTTCGATAAACTTTCTGTAACGAATTTGTTAGAAATTTTCTAGGTGGAATATATATATATATATATATATATATATATATATATATATATATGTTTATTCCTTTCACTCCTATGAGGAGCATAGGGCCACAACAAAATTTTTGAATCGTGTTCTGTTTGATGATAAACTTTTAATTTTGCTCCAGCTCTTTCCGCTTTTCTCAATGTCCTTTTCGAGCTGTCTTCTCCAAGTGTGCGCCGGACGACCCCTTCTACGACTGCCCTGCGGATTCCACTCAATGGCTTGCCTAGTGATGTCGTTTGGTTGTTTCCTCAAAGTATGGCCTATCCAGTTCCACTTGCGTTCCATAAGTGGATTGGTGTTTGGTTTGTCAGTGACCATAAGCTAGCATTCGAGATTGTGTTTGGCCAGTATATCCTTAGCAAGCGTTTAAGGCAGCGGTTGATGAAGGTTTGTATACGTTGAAGGAGTTTCGGGGCCGCGTTCCATGTTTCACAACCATACAGTAGTTCTGAAGTGACGTTGGATTTAAAAATTCGTAGTTTTGTTCTGCGTGAGATTGAAGAGGAGTTCCATATGTTCTTAAGTTGGCCGAAAACTTGCTGTGCTTTTTTGATTCGGGTTTCGATATCTTCTGCGCTCCCACCGGTACTTGAGATTATGCAGCCTAAGTAAGGGAAGGCCAGCCAGTTGAAACGGACGGTTGTTATTTGTGTTTATTCGCATAGTTTTTGTTTTGTCGCAGTTTATGCAGAGCCCTGCTCTAGCCGCGACCGTAGCAACCGAACTGAGCTTTAGGGCCATATCCTCGTAATTATGCGCAAGCAGGCAGATATCGTCCGCATAGCCGAGGTCATGTAAAAACCCCTACAGCCCCCAAGTTATACCTCTTAGATTTTCGAGAGCATGATTCATAACGAAATCAAGCACGATGTTAAAGAGCGTTGGGGAGAGGATGCAGCCCTGCCGCACTCCTATTTTAACATTTATACTGTCGCTTAGCTCACCTTCATGCAGTATACGGCAGCTCGCTTCGCGGTATAGGGTTTTTATTAAATCAATAATTTTTTCGGGGAAGCCTTTGCATCGAAGAGCAGTCCAGATTGCGTCGTGGCGTAGTTTATCGAACGCTTTTACGAAGTCTATGAATATTAAGTACAAAGGCGATCAGTATTACGCGCAGGCTGTTGACATGGTCTACGCATGCTTTATGCTGTCGGAAGCCTGCTCGTTCTTCGCGAATTAGAGAGGGGTAAGCGTTGTTAATTCTGTTATTGATGAGATAAGCTATTGTTTTATTGACGCTGCATAGAAGTGTTATGCCTCCCCAATTGGAGCAATTTGAGAGGTCACCTTTATTTGGTAATTTAACTATGACACCTTCCTTCAGCTCGCTAGGGAGATATCCACTTTCCCAAAAACTTATGATAAGGTACGAAGAAGCTTAGTGTTGGTTATGGGGTCTGCTTTTAACAATTCTGGGGCGATGTTGTCGGTGCCAGGCGCTTTGTTAGACTTTAGGGCCTTTATGGCGTCAGCTATTTCTTGTATTGGAGGAAACTGCGTTTGTAGATTTATATTAACAACATGGGTGCTGCAGTTACACTGCAATCCATCGCGTGTGTCTTCGTTGGTGAGGAGTTTTGTGTAGAACCTTTTCCATATCTCCATTTGCTTATCTTTTGTCGTAGCCAAGATACCCTTTTCATCTTTAAGTGGCTTACCGGATACAAAAGGTCGGTTAGCCAGAAGCTTAACTGCCTTGTATAAGTCTCTACGGCGGTTCGTTTCACTTGCTTGTTGTGCTTCTGGTGCTATATCTTCAACATGCTTCCGTTTATCTCTGCGCGCCCTCTTTTTTATCATACGGTTTAGCCTAGTATGGTTACTATTTGCTTCGAGTTTGACGTGGCGTAATTGCCTCTTTAGCAGCCTTTCTCTGCTGGATATGGTTCCATGTTTCGTCGGAAATCCATGGCTTTCGATTTGTGGTGGCAAATCCGAAGTTATTATTAGCAGAGTATAGAAATATATCTTTGACGGCGCTCCATGAACTGCGTGCTTCGAAGGGGTACTGTTTATAGCTGATTTTAAAGAGTTTGTGTAAGATGTGACGACATCATCACTTTGTAGACGGGGAATATTAAATTTCCTTGAACGTTTGTTATCTTTCCTTATCGCCGCGATATTGAGACGTACAGTTGCGATGAGAAGGTGGTGATCGCTTGCGACGTCTGCACCTCTTTTATTTCGTACATCCAGTAATGTACCCGTCCATTTTCTGCTTATCAGAATATGATCGATTTGGTTTTCAGTGCGCTGATCCGGGGACACCCAGGTTGTTTTATGGATTCTTTTATGAGGGAAGAGTGTGCCACCAATCAGGAGGTTATGAGTTGCGCTCGTTTCTGTAAGAAACTTCCCATTTTCAGTCATTCGGCCTATGCCGTGTGCACCCATCACATTTTGGGGAGTTGTATTATCATACCCGACTTGCGCGTTAAAGTCGCCTAGAAGGATGACAATATCTCCTTGTCGCACATTTGACAACACAGTGTTTAGGCTGTTATAGAAATCTTCTTTTACTGAAAGCTCTGAGGTTTCCGTGGGTGCATAGTACTGTATAAAAGTGAGGTTTCTGACTCTTGTACGAAAACGCGCTTCAATTATGCGATCTGAGTGAGGTTCCCACTCCAGCAGAGACTTATGTGCATAGCTTGATAGTAAAATGCCAACACCGCTTGATCTTTTATTCATTATTCGTTCTCCCGGAATATAACAGAGTGAAATTGTCAGATGTTATGAATTCCCCATAATCTGCCCATCGTATTTCAGCTAGGCCCAGAATTTGTATGTTGTATAGCGAGCACTCTCTGACCACTTGGTTCAGTTTTGACGTTTCCAAAAGCGTTCTAACATTCCATGTTCCAACGCGTGTCCTTATTTTCATTCCAAAAGTCGTCATCAAATTATCCGGCCGATTTTTTTCTCTTGCTGTGGTTTCAGTAATCGTTGGATTTAAGATGGACAGCTGATTGGGCTACCGCATCCGATTCTGCTGCTGGGGCTGCCAGCTATAGCATGCAGACATGCCTCCAGAGTTCTGGGTATAAATGACAGGTTTTAATCTGCCGATGATGGTAGGGTTATTCCGCCCTCTGTCAGTTGGCTGCAGTAACTATCTAAGGAAAGCTCGAAGTGCACCGTTGTCCATCCCTGGTTCCTCCGCCAACAACTTCTCGACATGCGCCTGCCCACACGTAGCGCTTTCAGCAGCCTCCATTCCACGAAATATGATGTGGCGAGCCTGATGAAGTGGTTTGATACGAAGTGTTTTCTCCGGGCTGTTGGGTCTGCGGGAGGTATTTGATTTCCCTCCTACCACCCATATCTGGGAGGCGTTCGCTATCCGCCACCTGCGACGCATCCTCTAGGGGTTACAGCCTCCCCCGAGAAACTCCAAAATTCAGGTTTAGGCCAAAAAAACTTCAAACTTAAAAAAATTGCTTATTTTAATATAAAAAGTTACGTGTAGTTGTATTGCATGAAATATAGTTGTCAGTCTGGAGAACTAAATCCATAAATATTTTTTTGTATGAAATTTAGTAAATCAAATAAATTAAACAAAAAAAAAAAAAAACTAATTTATGGCTAAAACTTTAAGTCTTTTTAAAATTTATTATGTTATTTTCACATACGTGTTTATAATTCTAAACCTAGGCTTAACCTAGGCCATACGGTATCTAGGCATGTTGTTTTGTAATAATTTACAATGGGATAATCATATTGGCTCCATTAAATCAAAAATATCTTCTGCTATTGGTGTTTTATATAAATTCAAAAATAAATTTGACGTTAAAACGAAAATGCTAATATATCAGAGTTTGATACATAGCCACTTAACTTACCTTCCTATAATATATGGGTTTAAGAATAATGCTTCGCTGAAGAGCTTGCAATCGGCACAAAACAAGTCTTTAAAGTTAGCTTTTAATCTGCCAATCAGATATCAAACTTTGGATCTTTTTAAGAATCACGCTAAAAACGTCTTACCTGTGAGAGCACTATGTAAAATGCAAATAACGAAGTTTGTTTTTAAATCCATTAAAAGTCTAGGAAATTCGTCAGTTCAATTCCAACATAATGTTCAAATTACACGAAGGATAACAAGACAAAGCCAAGATTTATCCATATCTAGATGTCGCCTTGAATTGTCAAAGCAGCGTATTTGTTTTGCTGGTCCAAGTGAATATAATGATTTACCAATTTTTTTGAAAACCATTGAACTTTTGTCAACATTTAAAAGCGAATTAAAAAAATTTTTGCTAACCAATCTCGAAACACTTCTTGAGTAATTTCTTTTTGTAATATAAACTTTATTTTTATTGTAAACTAATAAAATATTAAAAATGTAAATAGAAACTGTAAATAATATTAATAATTAAATTTAAATAGTTAATATTTTTATGTAAATAATGAATTAACACTAGTTGCCTTTTAGCCTCTTTAATGCCAATTTTGGTGCTGAGGCTTTAAATTATTTTTTGTAATATAAATTTATTAGAAATAAAATAATAATAAATAAAAAAAAAAAAAAAAAAAATTAACTTAAAAAAAACTATTCAATGTATGCTAGAGCTTTTAAGTATTTAAAATTTTTAAAGTTCTATACAAAATATGCATTATAGTTTTTTAAATTTATTTTTTTTTATCAAATCCTAAAAGTATGCTTTGTTTTCTAAAAAAAACATTTTATTTTCACAAAACACACTCATACATAAATATATGTACAGAGAATAACATTGAAAGTGGTTTTAAAATGTAAATCACCTTTAACGAAGAGATTTTCCCTAATAGGGTGAGTATGATGGACCATGTGAGTTAATGTGAAACTTTTACACACATACTCGTATGACAGTTTGCATGGGCTCTACATTATATTGTGTGCTAACAATGTCATATTTACCAAACAAAAGTTGTTGCTTTTAACTTATGCTGTGCCTCTCCAACCCCTCCAACACCATCAGTCCATCACATGTGTACTGAAAACTTGTGTAACATGGCAAAGTATTAGTAATGGGAATGAGTATATATTTTGAATAAGATTTGATAATATTTAAAAAGCATCTAACATTCAAAATTCCATTTACTCCATCAGTAGCTAGATCTATTGATTTTAAAATTTCCTTGCCTTTCACTTTTGAAACACTACTACACCATGTCCACGTTAAACACTGTAATAGAAAAATAAATATTTTTATAAGAGGATATGAACTCACGGCCTGTGCTCCAGAAAGAATAGTTAATTTTTCTTATAGTCCAGCTTCCAAAAGTATAATTTTTCCAAGCAATTACGAACTGTAGATCAAAATTTACAATTCAGCCGAGTTTTTCTTTTATCCATACTTTGAAATGGTGTAGCATAGAATGTGCTGGGTAAAAGGCAAACATTGTCCATGTAAATATATATACAATATTACCCTAAAAGCATGTGCGTACACGCATGTGTCTGTATTATATTGTTCTGGTTGTTTGGAGTGGGGGTTAGTTAGTTTCGCTACTTTCAAGTGAAGGACATTGTCGGGCAATTTTACAATTTTGCCAAAAAATACTAACATGAACACAAAGTAAGCTTATATGTGTAAATGTATGTATGTAAATATATTTAAACTCATATTTAACATATGAGCATGTTATGTTAGTGTATAAGTAGTTTTATGTATTTGTATGTGTTCGTATTTCTACTTGTTCTTGTAAGCATGAAATATTTGAAACTTCTCATCCATTTGTATAGTTGTGGAAGATTTTAGTAAAATAAAAGATAGGGATTTATGGAAATTTTGGAATATACAAGGTAACTTTACTGGTAGGATGTTATTGGCTTTCGAATACACTTAAAGAAAATTTAAAGAAGAAAAAAAAAACAAACAGAAATAATATATCCAAATGAAATGTTATGTTAATGTTATAAAATCTTTACGACGAGACTGTAGAAATGATTTTTAAAATTTTTCTATAGAAAATATTTTTTATAAAAAATGTCAAATTTTTATAAAAATACTAGCTGACCCGGCAGATGTTATCCTGCCTAAAATTTTATTTAATGCTAGATAGATAACATTTTTTTAGTTTAATGAAAAAAATTATCTACTATAAGTGTGCGGGGATTTACTTATAATCCAAAGCGTTGTAGACAATGAAAGTATGCTTTATTTAGGTTAATAAATTAATCTTTATTAAATTAACAGATATATCTTAAATCACAATTCTCGGTAGCTATGTAAACATCAAAAATAATTATTCATATTTTTTACTATCAATTATGGCAGTTGAAAAAAAATAAAGATTAATCTCTCAGCGCAATAGAGTGTACAATATTCTTGGTTAGTCCGTCTTTAGCCAACACAAACAAACTGGATGGTTTTCCCACGCGAGAACATGCCACATATAGTTGTCCGTGGGAAAAGCATGGTGTTTCCAAATCTAAGCCACATACAGAGAATGTCTGGCCTTGTGACTTATTGATCGTCATAGCGAATGCCGATCTAATTGGGAATTGAGTGCGTTTGAAACCCTATGCGTCTTGTTGGCAATCTTTGTTAATTTCGTTCATCTCGCGGTCCTTGCGATTGTGATTCACGTGCTCACATATCTCGCACGGCTCTATAATTATTTGTTCGATGACTCAAATTGGAGCCTTAGCGTCTTCTTGGCATTGCTGACTGTACATAGAACATATAATTAAATGAAGTTATATTACTTACACTGATAGAAAATATTTTTTAGATTTCAATTAAAATTTAACTTACATTATTTTATTGATGCAAACTTATTTAACTGAATAATTAGACGCTTTATTTTTCTTAATGAAAATAATTTTGCTTTACTGCAAATGTATAAAAATTTTTGTGTAATTTTTTTTTATTTTCCGTTTATCTTAACAGTTCTGATCACTCGGAATCTAAGAATAAAAATAACAATAAAAAGTTGAAAGTTAACTAATGCATAGAATATTTTTTAAACTTATATTATAGGTAAACCTCTTAACTACCGTACCCTTTTTTGCACTACCTGTCTAAAAAGAAATTTTCTTAAATTTCTATTTAAATTTGTAAGGAATTTTTCTAAGAAATTTTTATTTGCATTTTATATTTACTTTTTTTAAACTTATATTATAGGTAAAACCCTTAACTACCGTACCCTTTTTAGAAGTACCTGTCTAAAAGGAAATTTTCTTAAATTTAAATTTATATTGTGAATAAACCCCTCAACTACAGTATTCTTTTTAAACTACCTGTCTGAAAGGACGTCAAAATGACGTTTAAACGTGATTTCGCTTGTAATGTTAATGCAACAAAATTTCAGGGCTCTGGTTATCATAGAACTCCAGATATATGATATTAAAAATTCACTTTGTATGGGAGGTGCTACGCCCACTTGAGTTATAAAAAAAATATAGCTGTTGTCCGATTCTCAGACCTACCCAATATGCACACAAAATTTCATGAGAATTGGTCGAGCCGTTTCGGAGGAGTTTAACTTCAAAAACTCACTTTGGCCCGATCCCGTCCATTTTTGGCAAGACTATTTAAATTCATACTCTTACATCTGAAACAAAATTTCAAGACTCTGGCTATCATAGTACTCCAAATATAGAAAAAGTTTAAAAAGAAAAAAAAAAAAAAAATTTAAAAAAAAGAAAAAATTCAAAAGGAAAAAAATTTCAAAAAAAATAAATAAAAAAAAAAATTAAAAAAATAAGAAAAAAAAAAATAAAAGAAAAAAAAATTAAAAAAAAAAAAAAAAAAATTAAAAAAAAAGAAAAAAAAATTAAATAAAAAAAACAAAAATAAAAAAAGGAGGAATTTAACTTCTTATAAATAACATTTTCGTGTCGCGGTCTCTGTAATTGAACTCCTCCGAAACAGCTTGACCGATTCTCATGAAATTTTGTGTGGATATTGGGTAGGTCTCGGAAACGGACAACAGGTTTTTTTGATATCTCAAGTGGGCGTGGCTCTTATGGCTGTCATAGTACTCCAGATATCTGATTTTAAAAGTTCACTTTGTATGGGGGGTACCCCTCCCAGTGGCCCTATCAAAAAAAAATAGACGTTGTCCGATTCTCAGACCTACCCAATAAGCGCACAAAATTTCATGAGAATCGGTCGAGCCAGAAGAATTTTATATATAAGATAAAATTTTTCTATAAAAAATATTTTCAAATTTTCTTATAGAAAATATTTTCACATGTTGCTATAGAACATATTTTCGCAATTACAAATATAGTATTGAAAAAATTTTCATATTTTTCTATTGAACAAATTTTCACATTTTTCTATCGCCAATATTTTCTCATTTTTAAATCGATTTTTTTTTTCATACTTCTCTGTAGAAAATATTTTTTAATCTGTTTCTATCCAAAATATTTTTGCTGTGAAAATATTCTCACATTTCTCTATACGAAATATTTGTACATTTTTCTATCGAAAATATTTTAAATTTTTTATAGAAAATATTTTCACATTCTTCTATAGAAAACATTTTAAAATTTTCTTATAGAAAATATTTTTACATTTTCCTATTGAAATTTTTTTTATATTTTTCTATAGAACATATTTTAAATTTTTTTATCGAAAATATTTTCACATTTTTCTATAGAAAATACATTCACATATCTCTATAGAAAATATTTTTAAATTTTTCTATTGAAAATACTTTCACTTTTTTTATTCTGAAATTTTTCTGTAGAATATATTACCACATTTTTCTACAGAAAATGTTTTCACAATTTTCCATAAAAAATGTTATCACAATTTTCCATCGAAGATATTTTCATTTATTTTTGCCGAAAATATTTGCACAATATTCTCACATTTTTCTATTGAAAATATTCTCACATTTTTCTATTGAAAATATTTTCACATTTTTCTATTGAAAATATTCTCACACTTTTCTATTGAAAATATTTTCGCATTTTTTATAGAAAATATTTTCACATTTTTCTATTGAAAATATTCTCACACTTTTCTATTGAAAATATTTTCACATTTTTCTATTGAAAATATTCTCACACTTTTCTATTGAAAATAATCCCACATTTTTCTATTGAAAATATTTTCACATTTTTTATAGAAAATATTTTCACATTTTTCTATTGAAAATATTCTCACACTTTTCTATTGAAAATATTCTCACATTTTTCTATTGAAAATATTCTCACATTTTTCTATTGAAAATATTCTCACATTTTTCTATTGAAAATATTCCCACATTTTTCTATTGAAAATATTTTCACATTTTTTATAGAAAATATTTTCACATTTTTCTATTGAAAATATTCTCACACTTTTCTATTGAAAATATTTTCACATTTTTTATAGAAAATATTTTTACATTGTTGTATAAAAAAATATTTCACATTTTTCTATAAAAAATAATTTAACATTTTCTATAGAATATATATTTATTTTTGTCTATTGAATTTAATTTCACATCTATCTATAGAAAATATTTTTAAATTTTCCTATAGAAAATATTTTAACATTTTCTATCGAAAATATTTTCACATTTTTCTTTAGAAAATATTTTCACATTTTTCTTTAGAAAATATTTTCAAATTTTTCTATAGAAAACATTATCACATTTGTTTTATAGAAAACATTATAACATTTATATATAGAAAATATTATCACAATTTTCTAAAGAAAATACTTCAAGTTTTTCTATAAAAAACAATTTATCATTTTTCTATAGAAAATATTTGGAAATTTTTTGTATGAAAAACATTTTCACTTTTTTCTATAAAAAATATTTTCAAATTTTCCTATGGAAAATATTTTACATTTTTCTATTGTAAAGATTTTCATATTTTTCTATAGAAAATATTTTTCTAATGAAAATACTCTCACATTTTTCTATTGAAAATATTTTCACATTTTTCTATAGAAAATATTTTCACATTATTGTATAGAAAATATTTCACATTTTGATTTAGAAAATAATGTAACATTTTCTATAGAAATTATTTTAATTTTTTTCTATTGAAAATAATTTCACATTTCTATATAGAAAATATTCTCAACCTTTTCTATAGAAAATATTTTCACATTTTTTTGTCGAAAATATTTTCATATTTTTCCGTAGAAAATATTTTCAAACTTTTCTATCGAAAACATTCCCACATTTTTAAAAAGAAATTTATTAAATTTTTCTATAGAAAATATTTTTACAATTTTCTATAGAAAATAATTTCACGTTTTTTACAGAAAATATTTTCACGTTTTTCTATAGAAAACATTATCACATTTATATACAGAAAATATTTTCACAATTTTCTATGGAAATTTTTTTCACAATTTACTATGGAAAATATTAAGTTAATATGTAACATGGAAAATACTTTGACAATTTTTTAACAAAATTTTTTCAGAATTTTCTATTCGGATTGTATTTTCTCAATCGATCCTAAACGGTATCCTCGGAATAGCCAGAAGTTGATGTGAGTTGAATTTTCTACGAAATGGTCTTATCGAACCAATGCAATGTTGGTGCGAAAACCATAATTCTGGCCACTTTTTGCGAATAGATTAACTTAAATAACGCAAACCACTTCAATAATATTCATTTTTACCAGTTTCGCCCGGCGGCAGAAATTCATAAAGCAATTCACCACAATAATCGAAGAAAACTGTACACAATCCCTTGATTATTTTAACCGATTTAGACAAGATCTTTTTGGTCTTGCTTCATCTTTTAGATGATATCTGCTTGATTGGTCGTTTGTTTTAGAGTCCTGGGCATCGATACGAATCTCATCACCGTAATGGTGAATTTCATTTTCATCTGATATTCAGAAAGCATATTTTCAGAGATATTAATGTAACGCTCTTTAAAAAAAAATTTTTGTGTTTTTGGAACCAATCGAGATTTGATGTGTTTGAGCCCCAAATATTTCTTTTAAATGTTGTTAATTGGATGCTTTTCAAATGTCATTAGTATCAGCCAGATCTCTAATAGTCAATCGACGATTTTTCAGCACCGATCATTTGATTTCCTTGACGTGGTGTTTATGTTTATTCCCGTCCGCGGCTCTCTTTGTTTTCTGCCTTCTTGGCACTGTTTTATTTTTAAATACTAGCAGATTCCAGCCCTCGAAATTCGAGTGCAAGTTCTAGGAAATTTTATTTTTCCATTAAATAGAGGCCCTAAAGGTATGCTAATCAATTATAGCCAATTCACAAATTAACACAAAAAACTAAACTCATTTTTATTACAAACACATTAACAAATCTAATAAACACACACAAAGCATTGTATAATTTTATGTATGTGTTAGTAGCAACTTTAAATGCAATTTACTCAAAACAAAGGAAAAAATTTAAAAATCTGTAAATCTGCAAAACGGCTAAAAAGAAATACCTTTCAAATAAAATACGTTTAGTCAAAATCGGGATAAAACGGTAGAACAACAATCGGTCACAAGAAATCGCCTAGCCTATTAATATTTATGGATATTAGTAAATATTTTTTTTCGACATAGTGTGGTCACTGAAGGCCTTCTGCAATATGCTAACGTTTCTACAGCAGAAATTTGAATCGGAAAACAAAATTTAATGGAACTTCTTTTTTTTTAACAGAATCGGACCTTGTTAAAATCGCCAATTCACTTTTAGTTGTTTACCATAACTAAAATCGCTATTAAACTAATGAAGACATTGGCATTGATATCAGAAACGGTACTACCAAATTGATAAAACCGCGATGTTTTAAGTGACAAGTCCAAAGTCATAAAAGAATAAATGAATATTTATAAAATCATCAGAATTTAAATTGTCTGAACTTAAAATCTTCAAAAAAAAAAAAGCAATCAGCGGACTTCGAACGACAAAAAAGTGAACTTGTTTTATCAGAAATAGAAGAGCTGTAAACATTCCTATTTTTCTATTGAAGGCACATCCATTTAATGAGAATTATATTTATATGGTAGATAATGACGGAAATCTATTGTATTCTAAAATATTTATGAATTACAATATAAATTATTATATATCAAAACTTTTTACTTGGCGAAAACAATTTTTTTTATATAACTTTTTATATAACTTTATAATGGCATTCAGGGGCTTAATTTTGCCCGTCGTGATCGAAATAATTCCGTATCGAAATTTATTTCAATGGTGTAGATATTTTTAAATTCCTTACTCGTTACGAAACGAATCGATTTATTGTTTCAGTATTGTAAAAGACGGAAATAAATATGTTTTACAACACTGCATGAATGTAACAGATTAAACAGAAAATGTAAAAAAAAACATATGTTTATTTTAAAATAATAAATCTATAATATTAATAGGCTAGGCGATTTCTTGTGACTGATGTTTTGTTCTACCGTTTTATCCCGATTTTGATCAAACTATATTATTTGAAAGGTATTTCTTTTTAGTCGTTTTGCAGATTTACAGATTTTTAAAAATTTTCCTTTATTTTGAGTAAATTGTATTTAAAGTTGCTACTAACACATACATAAAATTATACAATACTATGTGTGTGTTTATTAAATTTGTTAATGTGTTTGTAATAAAAATGAGTTTTTTTTTGTGTTGATTTGTGAATTGGCTATAATTGATTAGCATACTTTAAGGGTCTTCATTTAATGAAAAAATAAAATTTCCTAGAATTTGCGCTCGAATTTCGAGGCTAGTAACATGTGAACGGCATTAAAAAGAAAAAAAGTATTGGGAAATAACTTTTTCTTCATATGCGCCACCACCGGTTATTTTCTTTGAAGATTTGTTGAACGAAATCTTTATTTTCACATTTTGCTACTGATCAGCGTATACCTAGACAAAAAATTCGTTACTCGGAATAAGAGAAGATTTTTCTTTCCGTGTCACCTTGCGCCACACTTTAGAGTCTTTTACTGGTGGTTCTGAAGCATTAAGTTGGCTGTTAGATGTACCCATAGTTGTTTAGCCTTTGTTTTTCATTCTCAGCTTAATCCCGAACGTACAAAATTGCGCACGTTCGAATAAAAATACGTTCGCTTACGAATGCAAAAATTAGGCCCCAGGTTTTATTGCCAGATCACACAATTTTTTTACGAGCTTTACAATGATATATAACATTTTACAGAAATAATTAATATGAACAAACCAGGGACCGTAAATAACAGTTATCCAGAAAATGTAAACTCAAAAACTATCCATGTTAGAGTCGACGGACACCTATACTGTCATATACCAATAGATTCGTATTGAAGTACTCTTTCAGAATCTATGGCGATCTTTAAAAAAATGATCTCAACTCCACAGTTGAGAGTTATTTTTTAACGAAAAAATACAACATTGGATGAAACTCTTAAAAAGGTTGTTTTATTTTGCCGTCATAAAATAAAATTCTTATGAGGATTTTTATTTTTACCGTCTAAAATAAAACTCATTTTGTTTATTTTCTTCCTTTTTTTATTGTTTTGTTTTTTATTGAGTCTATCTGAGTCTATCCCTCAGAAATAAAACTAGTTTTGTTTATTTATAGTGTGTAGTAATTTCCATAAAACTAGCAGATTCCAGCGCTCGAAATTCCAGTGCAATTTCTACGCAGCTTTATATTTCAACTTAGCCAATTCACAAACCAACACTTTTATGGTTTATTATTATTGTGAATGAAGATAACAAACTCATTAACAAACATATGTGTTAGTAACAAGTTTAAATGCAATTTACTCAAAATAAAGGGAAAAATTTAAAAATCTGTAAATCAGAAGACTCAAAAACAGTCAATTTAATAATACGAATCAAACAATAACAATTTAAAAACCCACATATTTTTTTATTTGGGTGCCAGTTTTCATAAAATGAGTTTTATTTTCTGATGGAAAAATAAAACTCCTCAAAAGAGTTTCATTCTATGATGGCAATATAAAACACTCTCTTTAAGAGTTTCATCCAATATAAAACACTCTCTTTAAGAGTTTCATCCGACATTTTATTTTTACGTTGAAAAATAACTGTTTTAGATGGGTTTTTTTTTTTGCTAAACTCACAAAATAACACTCGTAAAAACCTTGTTCGTTATCACTTATAACCGTTACGGTCCCTGGAACAAACAAAATATATTTTTAAAATAATAAATATATTTTTATTCTATCATGGAAAGAAATTCAATATATTTGCGATTATTAATATAAAAACATTTTAACTGACGTGGATTTCTGTTATCTCATTTTATACAGAATTTAACCGGCTTTTATAATTTCGTACCATTTTTCCATATATATTTTCGAAAGTATTTTATAATTTTTATTTTTTAATATTTATATATTTTAGCAATTTCATCTCAAATCTCAGATGTATTCTTCCTTTAAAAACATGAAAAATTTACCGCTAAGCAAATATTGAAATTGATATGCCTATTAGAAAAATAAATGTTTTTGGTTCCACTTATTTAATTTCGGTTTACTTTAATTTTTCCAATAAGTTCACACTTTCTTTTCGTCTTTAACTTTATTTGGGTACTAAAATCCAGTTATATTCTCACACATTTTCTTAAGAAATTCTGTTAAATTCAAAATGAAGGTAAATATTTAGTTCCCTTTTTAAGCAATATGCGGGCACGGAGGAGTGTGAAAATTGGCATACTTATAGTTCATATGTAGGAGAAGCTGAGAATGATAAAATTTATGTTTAATCTGTCTTAAAAATATATTAAATTAAATCAAATAAAATTTTTATAATAATTCGTTACACCCTGTTAATGCGAATGATTTAAATTATATCAAACGCTCTGTGTTGAATTGTGAACTGCAAAAATTGATTAAAATACCTTTAGGCTCATTTAAATATTCATAAATTTTATATACATATAGATCAAAAAATATTGGAAGACAAAAATCGAATGAGAAAATAATATTTCCTTAAATTTGCACTCGAATTTCGAGTGCTGGGCTATACTAGTATATATTAATTATACAATTATATAGGATAATCGATTTTTCTGTATATAATATAATATGCATAAACCTGTATATAATATGTATAAACAATATCCATAAACATGTTTGAGAACATTGTTATAAACATTGCTTATAAATAATTCTTATAAACATGTTTATAAACACAATCATAACATAGAAAAAAGGATTTTTCTGTGTTTTCGTGCATATAATATGTATAAAGAATATCCATAAACGTGTTTATAAGGATTGCTATAAACATTGCTTATAAATAATTCTTATAAAAATGTTTATAAACGCAATCGTACCATATACAAATTAAGTTTTCTGTGTTTTCATGTATATAATATGTATAAACAATATCTATAAACGTGTTTAAAAAGATTGTTATAAATATTGCTATGAACACTGCTTGTAAACAATTCTTATAAACATGTTTATAAACACAATCGTACCATATAAAAATTAATATTTCTGTGTTTTCATGCATTTAAAAACATTGTTATAAACATTGCTTGTAAACAATTTATAAACATAACCGCACCATAGAAAATGGATTTTTCTGTGTTTTTATGTATATAGTATGTATAAACAATATCTATAAACGTGTTTATAAAGATTGCTATAAACATTGCTTATAAACAATTCTTATAAAAATGTTTATAAACGCAATCGTACCATATAAAAATTAATTTTTCTGTGTTTTCATGTATATAATATGTATAAACAATATCTATAAAAGTGTTTAAAAAGATTGTTATAAATATGGCTATAAACATTGCTTGTAAACAATTCTTATAAACATGCTTATAAGCACAAGCGCACCATACAAAAATTGATTTTATTTTGTTTTCATGCATAAAATATGTGTAAACATTATTTATGAACATATTTAGAAACATTGTTATAAACATTGCTTATATAAAATTCTTATAAACATGTTTATAAATACTGTTTATAAACAATTTTTGTAAACATATTTATAAATATTGTTTTAGGAACAATATTTGTAAACATATTTCTAAGCATTATTTATAACTGCTTACAAACTACATTTATAAACATGTTGTTTACAACATGTAAAAAATCTAAAACAATTTAATTTTATTTTCTTGAAACACATGTTGAATAATTCCGTATCGATTCAATTGAAATTTGTTATTTTTGGCAATTCTTAGTCAATTACATTCTAAAGAAAATTCGATATTAGAAGAATGAAATAGCTTTCAACTGATATATATTACATAATCATATTACATAATCATAATATTCTTACTAAGTATTTATAAAAAAAATAGTTTATTCAAATCGTATAAAATTTATAAGAAAATATGAATGCGTGTTGCCATTAAGATGAAAACTTTTTCCTTAAGGAAAACTATTTTTAAAATACCAAATTTTGTTCTTAGCTTGAAACTGAAAAATTTATGGAACATTTGAAAATTCTCTTTAAATTTTCAAAGGTCAAAATACTTGTTGGGATATGTTTACTTTTGCTATCGTTTGTGTGGGCCATGTATGGCTACGTTAAAGGGACACATATGTAATTCAAGTTTTCCTGGGAATTTTGTTGTGGCAAGACATTATTTTTTGGTTAGTATATGCTTGGTTTAATTTTTAAGTAATTAAATTTTCAAATTTCTCCATTACCAAATAAGAAGTTTATATAAACCTTGTGGATGTAATGGAACAATATTTCATAAGAATTTTTTTTTGTTTATTTTTTTGCATACGTAATAAACTAAAGTTAAATTTATGGGTTCACTTTGAATAATTTTCTACTCCAATTAAAAATTTTCCCTACCCAAAAAAAAAAAAAAAAAACCGTACAAGGAAAGTTTCGGAATTTTAATTAAAAAAATAAATAAATAAATTGGGTTAAAACTAAATAAGGCTACTGTTTCAAAAAACCTTATTTTGTGTATTCAATGAAAAACTACAATTATGCAAAATTTTATTATTAAAATTTGGGTTTTGTTCGCTAAAAGTTAAATTTTATCTACATATATACAATCGGGAGATTTTGATTACAGATTCTAAATAAAAGGTTTACTCGATTTTCCTAAATTATTAATTGTGTTTCTATTATTTATAACAAAGTGTTTCCTGCCTAATTTTACTATCTCTCTTATTTACTATAAAATAAGTAAAAAAAAACAAGTTTTCGAATAAAACTGAAGTTAAATTCATTCCTTATTTGAAATCTTAATAACTTAAGTTTTAAATAACAGGAATTATGTAGCTCCATTGAGCCGCTTAGCTATAAAACAAATAAAGAAGAGAAAAAAATTCTTTTTTGAGATCATTTATATGCATATTTAACTGGTTAGCATCTAAGTCTGGATTCACAAAAGGCAATTTTTGTTGCACAACTTTTGTTCAATTCTCTTTTAAAGTTGCCTTAATGTTCACACAGAGAAATTTATTGCCGCAAATTTTCGTTTTCTTTTACTTTCAAATTCTTACATTTTTGACAGTTCACTTTATTAGCTTGTGTAAAAAGAATTTATTATTGGTCCAAAGTGAAAAATCTATTAGTGTGAAAAAATGGAAGTCAAAGAAAAAATGAAATAATAAAAAAAATAATAAAATAAATGAAATAATAATAATAATTTTTCACAGCGAAGCAAAGAATAAAAAGAAATGTCAAATAATAAGCTGCAGCTAACTTCGTGATTATAATTACGAATTGCAACTCCGTACCAAATACCACTCTTCTTTCCCCTCTCTCCTGCAAACTCAAGAATTGCGCAACAAAAGTTGCCATGTGTGAATTCGAACTAAGGAGTGAGATCGAAAAAATCTTAACATACATACCTAAAATGTAATAATAAGGATTTCTTTTTTATTTAACTGAGATTATATTAAAGTTAAAAAAAAATTATTGTACTAAAAACGGCTCTAGGAAATATCGCCCAATTGAAAATCTCCAAAAAAAATTAAAAATGGCCCAATGAAATAAGATCTGAAAGAAATGAAAAATCGTCAAAAAAAAGTAAGTATGAAAATTTGCCCAAAAAAATTATGAAAAATGAAAAAAAAGATTTAAATAGCAAAAAAAAAAAAAATGAAACGTTGCCCAAAAATATGAAAAATTTAAAAAAAAACTCCCAAATATTTTCCATATGAAAATTCACTTAAAAGTCATAAAATTATACAAAATTTAATATTTAGACGAAAAATTTTTTGGTCCTTGGCAGTGGTGGGATTCAAAATATTTAACAACCGGTTCGCATCCGGAAAACAATTGAGAACCGGTTCGGCCGTAAAAAAAAATCAAAAATTTGTTATCGTTTTTATTTCAATTCATTGTTTAATTTCATATATTATTTTAAAGTAAAACAGTTAAAAAAAAGGTAATAGAAACAGGATAGTTATTATATATATATATATAGATATATATATATATATAAAGTGTTTAAAATTATTTCAAATATTTCCAAATTGCAATTTGATTATCATTATAGTTTATTGGTGCAGGTTTTTTTACTCTGTTGTCATCTGCAGAGTGATTCTTCCTCAACCACGTTTTAACAAATCGTTCAGGGTTCCATATACCCAAAGGAAGATCAATTAAATTTATTACCATGAGATTAGCAACATTTTGAACAATTTAACGGTTTCTTTTTTTGGAATATATTAGATTCATTGTAGAAAACCCAATTTCTGCTTCCGCAGAACTAATCGCTACAGTATTGATAATGTTTTTTGCTCTTTGTGTTGATTTTGGAATGACAAAAATTTCGCGATTGCTTATAACATTTTCCAAAAAGCCACGGAAGTCATTTACTTCGATGTTGTATTTAAAAATATCTGTGAATCCGACCAATTTCTCTTCTGCGGCTATCCATGGAACCACAATCTCATCGATGTTCCAAGAATCATGCTCCAGAACGCTAATAACTTCAAAAAGTTTATTGGTATCATTTTTCGTACTTTTTGTTGCCAATAAATGGTCATCATCATCCATTAGTCTTGTTCTCATATTAGCAATTACTGCGTCCAATAGTTTGTGGCGAGGGAGTCTACTGTAAATTGTATGCTCTATAAAATTAATATCTATAAAAGCATCTGAATTGATGACTTCATTCACTTTCTTTTCATATATACCTCTATTTTCTTTAATCATTTTAATGGCCAATATGGATCTTCTTATTAAATTTTGGGCTCGTAAAATATTTAAATTTCTAGCTTGAAGCGCGTTTGAAACATATGAAATTTCTTGCAAAATATCAATCATTATTACTAAATCTTGTAAAAAGAATTTATTGCAAAGTCGATTAGCCAATCCTGAATATTTCGTATTAGAAACAAAATATTTATATAAAGCTGGATAAGCCCTCCATACACCAACTGTTGCTCTTAAGCTGCAAGCGGCCCATCTAGGTCCTAAAACTCTGCCAATCTTTATAATTTCTAGCCCAAGTTCTTCAGAAATATTCTTAAGTTCTAACTGATTTTTATTTGATTTATGAAAAATCACGTATATTTTATCAATAAATATCTTGAAATGATTTATTTGTTTTATTGTGTCAATAGAATCATCAAAACCAATTGCAGACGATGGCTTAAACAATGCCAAATAATTGTGCCAGGGAAATCTTTTGAAAGTCTTGAGCTGACACCTGATTTACGACCAAGCATTACACTTGCACCATCAGAACAAAATGCAATCAAATTTGATTTCAAATAATTTATATCGAATCCAACTTTATATATACTCTGTAACATGGTCGTGTATATGGTTTCAGCATCTTGTGCTTCCAGTTCAACTAAATCTAGAAATATTGTTGGTGGCTCATCAGAATCTTCAACTTTTAAATAAATTATTAGTACAGATTTACTAGATATAGTGGAGGCTTCATCAATTATGATGCAAATTTTCAGTTTTGCGAGAATGGAGTCCCACTCCCATGCTCAATCCATTTTTAACTTGTAGTTCAATCTCATTTTGAATATCAGAAAATGGTCTGCATGTTTTTGCTATACTGTAAACAGTATTAAAGATTTTGCATGTAGAATCGACGTATTTTTCATTACCTTTATCGAAACATTGCAAAATTACGTCTTGTGAACGATCTTTTAACTGCTGTACACTAACTTGGTGAGCCTTAGATGAAAAGTGTTCATTCATTTTCTTTCGGAGAGATGCTTGTTGAATGGTTTTATTTTTTCCAGATGCTTCAATATTGCAGCTTTTCCATTCAACTGATACATGAATTCCCTTCGCTTTTATTGAATCTATTTGTGCGCAATAATTACAACCCAATTTTTTATTTCGAACTAATAAGCCATCATATCTTCTGAAAATCTTGAAACTGCAAGGGCTTCCAGCAATCTGGGAGATTGTGTTTTACTTCGTCATTGGTTTGCACAGTATTAGATGAATGTGGCGATTCTGCTTCTACTGTTTGTATAATATTACTTAATTCCCCGTTTGTTATTGGCGTCATATCTTGACCAGGCTTCACCTTCTTTAGAAAAAAATCAGACAAAACTTGTTATCCACCGCGCTTCATGATGGCTAAAATAATACTGAGAAATTTAAAATATAATTAAGTAAAACTAACACAATTTAACATAAATTTAACGTCAATTGTTTTCTCATAAAAATAATTTAACAATAACTATTTATTAATATATACTTACAATTTTAATACAATTTGTTGTCACAAACACTACCTAAAGATTTACTGGTAATATAATAAAACAAATTTTATGACCACACTCACAAAAACTTTTTAAAACCATAAATTCAAAGCATACTTCGGTAAATTTTTTGAATTTCGTATTCGATTGTTTACTTTTTTTTTTAAATTTTTGAATTTCCTATGCAATTGTTTATTTTTTATTTTTTTCATAGTCTTTGAATTTCATATGCGATTATTTACTTTTTGTTTCATGCTAAATTTTGATAAACACAGCCGGTTCTGCGAACCCAAAAACTTTTAGGCACCGGTTCGCACGAACCGGTGAGAACTGGCTGAATCCCACCACTAGTCCTTGGTTATTAGCTGTTTTGACAACTGGGCACCGCGCGGCTATGATATGACGCCGTTGTACTATTATTTGTGGGGAGCTATTAAGGGTGAGCGGTAGAGATATTGAAAAAAGAAATCAGTGCAGTCATCGTTAAATTATAGCTCCATATTATCGCTATTAAGGGTAAGCGGTACGCGTCGATACAGATATTGAAAAAAGAAATCAGTGCAGTCATCGGTAAATTATAGCTCCATATTGAAAATGTGCCGAAAAATTGGGTGGACTACTGCAAGGCCTGCCGAGGAATTCATTTGACTGAAGTAGTATTCCATATTCCAACAATAGTGCTTTCGAATAAAAAAAAACCAATGAAATAAAAATTATGAGTTTTTTATTTATGGCAAAATTATATTGCAAAATCTATATGGTCCAGCCTGTACTTCTCAGTTGTGACGGTGATCTTTTTTTGCTCTGCACTGTAACAAAAGAATTTCTGTTACAAGCAGAATAAGAAAGAAAAAAAAAATAATAACCTTGATCTTGAAATTATTTTCAAGTTCAAGTATGTACATATAAACAACACCTTATATGGTAATAGGTTGATGGCATTTTTTTCTCTTCATTGTGTTGCATTAAATCATGAACACATTCATATGCAATCATGCTGGTCAAACCACGTATTTTCTTGTATTGATCTCACTTGCTCCCATAGTCATATATGAGTGGGAGTGTTATAAATACTAGAGAATATTATGAATGCATATGAATGTTCTCAATGAATTGGTGGTGATTTTGTTTTTTTAATAAACAGGTTTTTATCTGCAGATGAATGAATGAAGATGAGAAGGTTGAATATAATAAAGTTAAATTTGAATCAAGGAGTTGAATTAGGTTTATTGTGAAGAACGGTTGAGGAAAAACCCTCTTAAAAATTAAAAATGTAGTTTTAATTTAGAAACTTTAAGAAAAACAAAACTTTAGATTTTAGTGACAAATTTCGAAAAGAAATAAACTTTACATGTGACATTTATCTTTTTGTGTTAAATCTGTAATTATTAAAAAAAAAAAAAAAACTAAACTAAAAATTAAATCGAGTTAAGAACTAAATTGCTATAAATATAAAATATTAAAGTTCAAATTGTAAATTAAACATAAAAAAAAAATACTGCGTTAAATAAAAAAACAAAATTGTGGTTTAATTGTGTGTAGTTTAAACTTTGTGAAAGAACATAAATTCAAAGAACACAAAATGGCAGACAAACCAAAACGTCCTCTATCCGGATATATGATCTGGCTTAACTCTGTCCGTGAAGGCTTAAAGAAGGAAAACCCCGGCCTCTGGCAACAACAACAATAAGTCGGTAATTTTGATTTTTACATACAAATAATTTTCTACATTTAAATTAAAAATAAAAAATTTTATAAAATATAAATAATTTGCTAAGACAAAAAAAAAATTGTACTAAATTTGCTAAATATAAAATGTTTTAAAATATAAAATCAAATAATATTTTTCCTACATTAAGAAATGTTCCGAAATATAAAATTAAACTCAACATTTTACTACATTAAGAAATTTTTTTCTGATTATAAATTTAAACTAAATATCAAATATTTTTAGATATGAGGTTTGCTAATATTAAAATTGTTCTACTATTAAAAATTTTTTTCTACTATTAAAAATTTTTTATTAAAATTTAAAAATTTTGCTAAAAATTAAAAATTTTCCAAAAAAAATTAAAAATTGTCCTAAAATTAAATAGTGCTAAAAGTCAACTTTTGTTTAAGCTAAAAATTTCATAAATTAAAATAATTTTCCTAAATATGGAAAAAATTAAGCTAAATTTAAAATTTCCCCTAAAATTAAAATTATGCTATACTTTAAAATTTTTCTAAATTTAACATTTTCCTAAAATTAAAATGTCCCTAAAATTAAATTTTGCTAGAAATAAAAATTTAAAATTTAACCTAAATATAAAATTATAGAAATTTAAGAGAATTTACAAAATGGTACCATATTTAAAACAAAAAATTTTTTTTTGTTAAAGCTAAAATTAAACTAAATTTAATTAAAACAAAAAAAAAATACATTGAATTGAAAATCGCATTCAAACTTAATTTTTTTATAAAATTATATTAAACAAAAATTTTCTAACATTAAAATTTTTCTAAAATTACCTAAAAAAAAAGTTTTCTAATTATAAAATTTAAATAAATATATAATTTTCGAAATGTCAAAATTCGCAAAATATAAAATATTCGAAATATAAAAATTTTCTAAATATAAAAAAATTTTTTCTAAATATAAATTTAAACTAAAATTTAACTAAAAATTTTCTAAATTAAGAACTTTGCTAAATATAAAATTAATCTAAAAATTTTTCTACTATTAAAAATTTTCCTAAAATTTAAAATTTTCCTAAAACAGAATTTTGCTAAAATTTAAATATTCTTCTAAAATTAAAATTGAGCTATATTTAAAAATTTTCCTAAAAATTAAAATTTCCCTAAAAATTAAATTTTGCTAAACTTAATTTAAAATAACCTTAAAATGAAGGTTCAATAAAACTTGTTAAACTCAATGTAGAAAACCAAACCAAACCAAATCTTATCATTGCAGTGGGTTACCTCCAAGTAAGATGGAGTCGAGGTAACATGGTTGGGAGGGCAAAAGGGGCAGAACACCTCGTCCCCAATCCCAAGGTAAGTATGGCCATCCGTCCCATTAAGCGTCCGATTTTTTGACAGTTGTTTTTTTAATCGCACGTGAAAATCTGTAGTGCGGTTTCCCTGGGCCTGAGCAAGACCGCACCCATCCGGCGAGCTAGGCCCCTACGCCAGCACGTGCGACCAGCAAAGGCTCAGGGAAACGGAACCGGATCTTACACCAACGCCGCACCATTACACAGTATATCCACCAATTTAATTTTTTACTGTTACTGTTAAGATCTCTTAGTATTGCCTTTCTCTTCTTGGTTGTCGAGAAAATCACATTTTTATGGTTTTTTTTTATGATTTTTCGTATGAAATTGAAAATTTTTGTAGGTTATATAAAATTGATATTTTTTGTATGTGATTCCAAATTAAGGCCTTTTTGTGCTCTATTGAAAAAACGCCAACAGAATTTCTTAATTTAATGGAAAACCATTTTTCGCCAAACTGATGCTGAAAATGCAAAATTTGCTTTCATCTGAAAATAAACCATTATCCCAAAACTCTGTAGCCTTGTTTTTATTTTCATTTGCAAAGTCCCTACGTTTTTTTTTTATATTGACATCTGAAATATGTGGTTTTCTACGATCAGGATAGTAAAAGTTTTATTTTTAAATATTGCGAACGGTATCGTCATGGATGTCTTTGACAAAGGATTTTTTTATTTTAGAACTAATTTGGGATTCTGGAATTCTATTTTACTGACGCCAAAATAATTCGCTTTTTGTTCTCAGTTTTTAGAACGAGGTTTTGACAAAATTGAATTGGTGAATTTTGAGAAGGCGGCCAAAAACCATTTTTTTTATGGTTACCGATTTTAACTTTACTGTACTTTTTTGTTTTAAAATATTTTATAGTAAATAAAATTTTGTATAATTTTGTAACTTCTAAGCTATTAATGTTAGAAATATAAAGTCACTGAGTCGTTTAGAAATTAAAAAAAATTCAAAAAAGGTCAAAATTTCCCGAAAATCTCCTACTTAATAAAGCATAACTTCTATCCATCAAAAGCCATCAAAAAAATCTTGCACTTTTCTGTAGTCCGAACCCTCCCCTACACTCCTATATTACATAGAATACCCGCCAGTTTCTGCCCGTGTGCAACAGAACAATTTTTCTGACCCAAGGTCAGAATATTGTGCAAAAGTTTTCCACTATGTGGTTAGGGTATAATGAGTTTGCCTTGATGTTTAACATATACCCATCTTTTATTATACGGATCGACTCAAAATCACTTTCTGAGTCGATTTTACGACGTCCATCCGTCCGTCTGTGTGTTATGAATACAAAAGTTAGTCGTATCGGTGTATTTTTTTTGCATGAGTTTATTTGTTTTTTATACTGACAGAAAAAGGAAACGGTAGAGTTGACACGAGTTGTTACAATACTTATAAAAAAGTGTTGAGACATAATGTGCTTAATTGTCAAATTATATTAATGGGTAAAATCTTTTTTATTTTGACGGGTACATTTACATAGGTATTTTTCAAAAACATTAATAGTCGGAACTTGAGTTATATAATTTAAATACCTGAAAAAATAGGAATAAGATTTAAATAACAGGCAAATGGTAAAAAACTATTGCGACACACCCACACACTTTTAAAAGGGGTTAGGGTCTGGGTTATTTATGCTGCAAAAAGTGGTAATAAAAGACAAAAAATTGTATTTTACATAATTGCAAGAAGGAGTATTTATAATAACTAGCAGATTCCAGCCCTCGAAATTCGATTGCAAATCCTAAGAAATTTTATTTTTTCATTAAATAAAGACCCTTAAGGTATGCTAATCAATTATAGTCAATTCGCAAATCAACACAAAAAACAAACTCATTTTTATGACAAACACATTAACAAATTTAATAAACACACACATAGCTTTGTATAATTTTATGTATGTGTTAGTAGTAACTTTAAATGCAATTTACTCAAAATAAAGGAAAAAATTTAAAAATCTGTAAATCTGCAAAATGGCTAGGAAGAAATACCTTTCAAATAAGATACGTTTGGTCAAAATCGGGATAAAACAGTGGAACAAAACATCGGTCACAAGAAATCGCCTAGCCTATTAATATAATAGATGTTTCCACAATTATTATTCATTACAGTAATGGCTAAGTACTGTTATAGAGATCTCGCTGATATTTATTTTCAACAAAAAGATGTAGACGATATAATTTTGCACATACTGAGCAACCATTTCCTTAAGAGCTGTAACCTGCAAGAAATTGAAATACACAAAGAAACAATTACAACTTTTGCATCAAATTTGAAAAAAACGGTACATTGAATGCTCTCATAGCAAGGCAAAGATGTACAAACGTCACCAAGACTGGTTTTGAGACTTCTTCTACAATATCCAACGAAAGTGGAAAATAGGGTCGACCAGCAAAATCAATTGACGGATGTAGTAAAAGATCTCGAAGGTGCAAACTGGAGAATATCAATGAAGAAATTTCTCAAAGAATTATTAAGGATACATTTCCGCACCAAATTCAACCAACACAAAATAAATAATAAAATTGAAATATTTGAAAAAATAGTAGAAGCGAGCCCAAGGTGCACAAAGAGGATTTTGAAAAGAATTCCTGCGCCAGTTGAAAATAATAAATTTACTCCAGAAGAAGCGTTCGCCCTATTTTTGGATTTGAAGTTGACCAAAAATAAATATAAGATATTGCGGAAGCGAACCAATGAAAAGAAGTGTTGGATTTTTCCAGTGTATCGAGATTTAGTTTCTGCCAAAAAGCAATGGTTACCTTCAAAATCGCTATTAGTGACACTTCAAGTTCAGCAGGAATAAAATTGCAAGATCTCAGAACATACTGCTAAATACGCTTGATACTGATCATATGATGATCATGGATCCTCTGGTCAGAAACAATCCAAGCAATTTAATGCCGAAAATTCATCAGATGCTAATTTATTTATCTTTCGTTCCATTGCGCTTAACAAAAATTTATAGCGGCTTAGAGCCGTCAACTGGTAGAGCAACAGAAATTGATGTATGGAAAAATGAAATTCCTTCTTCAACAAAGTATTGCAGATCAATAAAATTTGCATTGAAAAAGGAAACCAAAGATGTCATAACTGAAGAATTTCAAAAAATAAAGGATCAAATTAAAGAACTTCAGCAAGTAATATTTAAAATTGATGACTAAGTCATTGAAGTAAATTTTAAAATGTGTCTCACACGAAATAAATTCATCGTCAAGCTGCATTATATGCCATTTTGGCATCAAGTCAATTAAGCCAACCCGCACCACTAGACGATAGTTTTAAGGAAGCATACGAACTTGGAGTATCCCCTCTTCATGCTAGAATACGTTTTATGGATCATATTCTTAAATTGGGTTATGATTTGGAATTTTGTCCGTTAGGCGAAACAATGAGAAAAAAGAAAGCAATAAAAAAACAAATTCAAGAAAAATATCTACAGCTTGGCCTCATAATCGACCAACCAAAACAAGGAGAAGGAAACTCAAATGATGGAAATACTGCAAGGAGATTTTTTTCCGATCCAGAAACTGCAGCATCTATCATAGATGTAGATCATGAATTAATAAGACGATTCAAAATCATATTACAAGTTCTAGGCATCCAGCAGAAAGATAAATGCAAAGAAATTTGGAGAGTATGCCAATAAAACAGTTATACTAAGTCCCGGTTTATACATGAAATTTTTCTTTCTGAAACTATTTGAAATTCTCTTTTAAACTTTCATCCGTATCTACACATTGAAATTTTTGTATTGAAATTCAAGATTTGTTCATGTTTACTAAATTATCAAAAAATACCTATCCATGCCATATAGACCATGAAAATCTATGATAAAAAGTGGGGTAATTTTTTCGCGGGCGTTAAAAAAGTTCCCCCCTAAATCACTTTGAAGTTTAGTATTTGGATTTTTTTTGTTTATTAAAAGTACAATATCCTTATTGTAACAAGTAAGAAAATTATAGTCGGTCTAGACCGACTATACGATACCCTATACCATGCGTTTAGAAACCCTATCTCTTAGGCCCAACTAACTAACTGGACATAGAAAATAAGCAAAATCCAAATTAGAGTGGGATTTTTATTAATTTTTCTGGCTGCAGATATGAAAAAGTTCATATCGGATGCTATATCCATATGGGGACTAGGTCCAAAAATGGACCGATCCTGATCATGTTTCGTAAAGTCTCTTGTATTTTGCAAAAATATATACAAACAAAATTTGAGAAGAATCAGTGCAATATTTTTGTTTTTTAATAGATTTAAGTGAAAATCGGGAAGCAGTTCTATATGGGGCCAAAGGGATCATTTTTGGACTACTCATTAATGGATGTAATGAACGCATATAAACCCAATTTGAGTAAGATCTATATGACAATTTGGATCTTATAACAATTTATGTCGATTTCATAGGGGTAATTTGTATGGGGGCTAGGTCTGAACATGGACCGATTCTCACCAATTTCAACAGCGTTCATCGCATGGCCGATAAAAGCTTATATACCAAATTTCATCAAAATATGTTCATATTTGCGACCTGCAGTTTGATTACAAGGTTTACATGGACACACAGACGGACGGATGGACGGACGGACGGACGGACGGACGGACATTGTTAAATCAACTCAGAAAGTGATTCTGATTCGATCGGTATAATTAAAGATGGGTCTAAGTCAAATATTTTTGGTTGTTACAAACAGCAGCACAAAGTCATTATACCCAAACCACATAGTGGTATAGGGTATAAAAACACAAACCATTCATTTATATTTTTATGCTATTTCACAAATAAGACTTATACATCCAAACAGTTAAAAGTAGGTTAAAATAACACGGAAAATCTTTTTTTGAACAAAATGGAACCAACCTCACAATCCCAATTGTTTACTTTTATTTTCATTTGTTTACAGTTTCGCTAAGACAGAGAGGTTCTCTATCCCATATACTCGTTGAGTTTTGTGTCCCTCTTTTTTTGAACAAAATGGAACCAACCTCACAATCCCAATTGTTTATTTTTATTTTTATTTGTTTACAGTTTCGCTGAGACAGAGAGGTTCTCTATCCCATATACTCGTTGATTTTTGTGTCAGTGCGTAGTGACATTTGAGTTTGTAAAATGTTTCATAGAAGTGTTCTAATTTGTAACCGGAAGAATTCGGAAATCTGGACCCAAAATTTTGGTAAATTTCAAAAGATTCGAGAAGTTCAAAATATCGAATACCCACTATGTGAATTAAACCAAGTGCCCAAACAGAAAATAGTTATTGGAAGATTTAATGCGTTGCTCCAATTAGAAAAATCAAAAATAAATAGATGTGAAATTGTATCTCAAGAACTATCCGATTTGTGGATTAAGTAAAATATTCCTAAAATGGCTATGTCTTCTATATATAGAAAAGTAAAAAAGTTGATTTTTGTGTATCAAAAAACTCAAAAAAAGCATCCAAAGGCCAAAGAGTTTGAAAACGATTTTGATGTTTCCAAGCAAACTTTTGAACCAATATCCGAACAAGCTCACAACGAAATCTCTCCGACTCAGATTCAGTATCGATGTTCGACAATGATGGCGAAGACTCATATGATGGTGATGACGATTACACGCCACCTTCAAGACTTAAAGCAAATAAGCGGTCAATAAAACCAGCAATTACTTTAGTAAACAATGCTAAAGTAAGTACCAAAAAAGCAGCTAAAATATGCAAGTAACTAGCTAAATCAGGGGTCAACATCTCAATTCCATCCCAACCAGCAATTTATATGGCAGTAATTAAATCTGCGGAAAAACAGATAGAGATTCTAAAAGAAACTTTAAAAAACGAAAGCTGGTGCGTTCATTTCGATGGGAAGAAAATTGTAAAAAGGAAATACAGGTTATTATGTTTAAAAACCAATTTCGGGAAATAAAGCTAGGCGTTTTAGTACTGGAGAATGGAAAAGCGTGTAATATTTTTAATGGCATCAGAAAAACTCTAGAAAAATTTGAGTTACTGAAGTGTATAAAAATGACAATTTGTGATACAACCAGTGTCAATACTGGTAAAAGAAACGGTGTTGTTAAGCTACTGCAGAACCATTTTGAAGCAATGTCTTTGCCTTCATCTCAGTACATTGGATATCGGCACCATGTTTTAGATCTTGTTCTAAGACATGTTATGGATGCTTCGTTAGATGGAAAAAGTACTTCTCCAAATATTGCTTACGATTTCGTTGACGAATTGGTAAACAACTACGCCCAGTTGAAACAAATATACCAACAAAATGAGGAACGAATAAAAATTGAAAATATGAAGTGGCGAGACGACATGCAATATTTGTACGAATTAGGTAAAGCTTTTAGATACTTCATTGAGGAGAAAAAATTCCCATTCATAAATTTTAAAACAATACCACCGCTAAGTAATGCAAGATGGAATTTCAGAGCAATACTAGCGATTCCAGCATTTATACTCATTCCGAAATATCGTGAAAAGTTATACAGAGTATGCGAATTTATATGTGGAGCCTGGTATAACGTTTGGTTTTCTGACCACTGCTTTAATGAAATTGATTTTGAATCTGTAAAGCAATCACTGGAACAACTTACACATGCTCGGGAATGCTTTCTTAAACATTGGGTGAGAGAAGACTCTAAAATTCACAAACAACAACGAAATAACATTTGCGCGGAACGTGGAATCAAACTTGTGCAAGATATTTTTCAACATTGCAAAACAACACGCACTTTGAACTTAAAGTTTATTTCCTTCAACGAAGATAATTTGTAGTATCTGAAGTTAATATATAGTACATGATTATTTTTTGGAAGCTTTTAGAAAAAACGGTTTCCAAATTGATCTCAAAAAACTGTTTTCTTGATATACACATCAGTGGCCACCCCGTCGTGATAGGCATTTTTTTTTGGTTATATCCCTAATGTATACTTTATCATTTTATCTATTTATTTTATCATTTTATTTCATCAAATTAACTTTATTTCAGTTTATTTTCTTTCCTAACACAAACGAACATATAAATTAAAGAAAACGTAAAATAACTTCACTTTGAAAATTACGAAGCAAGAAACAAAAGAGAATTTCAGAGTACATGAAAGTATGTACCCCTGCCATTCTTCTCTCCCGTCTCACCAATAAACTCAAGACTTTCAGCAAGAAAACTTTCATGTGTAAACACAGACTAATGAAGACGTTATCACTATTTTGTTGTGCACTTCAGATCCATATATGTCCAACATTCAACAAAAATGGAAAACAACCTCTATGGAATTAGACGAAGAAGCTAAATAACTTCAAGGGCTATTTAGAAGAAATATTTACTAAAATTGTTTGATTTAAAGTAGTTTTTCAGTACACTAACAATAAGTTATACTCTTTTTTATATAGTTAAAAATTTTTCTTGATTTAAAAATGTATGCATTTTACAAAGTTACAATAAATATTGATATGGAAATATTTGAAAAGGCAATAAAAAATTTTTTAAATAAAGTAAAAACATACGACTTTTTCATTGAAACTTCTCTATCTTGAACCAATATCAGGTAACTTTTATGTTCGTCGCTAAATTATATTTTAACTCGGGCTCTTTCAAAAAAAGCCAACCTTTGGCCCTTGTGAACATTAAGACTTAAAAGTTTACAAAATTTTTAAAAGGTATTATGTTGTTTTCTTTTCTAAAAAAAAATGTCCCATTTTATTTGCTCTTTTTTCGAATAGTGTATTTTTTTATATATTCTGAATTAAGAGCAACCTTATCTTATATATCAATCGAAAGGTCTCGAAGAGCTGTGTTCATAAAATGCAAAAAATTTTGATTATTATCCTCTTTTAAGCCATAGGGTAAAAATATTCAAAAAAGGGGAATAATGGGGAAATATTCTCACACTATGATGTGAAAGAAGTCAATGGGAGCAATTTTTTGCGATTTACGAGGGGTCGACTTTGAGACTTTTCGATTGATGTATAAAATAAGGTTGCTCTTAATTCAGAATGTATAAAAAAATACACTATTCGAAAAAAAATGCGACATTTTTTGCCAGAAAAGAAAACGGCATTAGTTGTAAAATTAACTGAAAAAATAAACCATTATATAAACACGTAAGAAAATTATAGTCGGTCTAGACCGACTATACGATACCCTATACAATTTATTTAGAGGCCCTATTTCTCAGGCCCAACTAACTGGATAAAGGAAATAAGCATAAACCAAATTTGAGTGCGATTTTTATTAATTTTGGCTGCAGATTTGAAAAATGGACCGATCCTGACCATGTTTGGTAAAGTCTCTTGTATTTTGCAAAAATATATACAAACAAAATTTGAGAAGAATCAGTGCAATATTTTTGTTTTTTTGATAGATTTAAGTGAAGATCGGGAAGCAGCTCTATATGGGGCCTATGACTAAGAGTTGTCCCATAGGGATCATTTTTGGACTACTGATTAATGGATGTAATAAATACATACAAACCCAATTTGACTAAGATTTATATGATAGTTTGGATCTTATGGCAATTTATGTTGATTTCATAGGGGTCATTTGTATAGGGGCTAGGTCTGAACAAGGACCGATTTTCACCAATTTCAATGGCGTTCATCCTATGGCCCATAAAAGCTAATATACCAAATTTCATCGAAATATATTCATATTTGCGATCTGCACTACACTTACATGGACACACAGACGGACGGACGGACGGACGGACATCGTTAAATCGAATCTGCTAATGATTCTGATTCGATCGGTATAATAAAAGATGGGTCTAGGTCAAATATTTTTGGTAGTTACAAACAGCAGCACAAAGTCATTATACCCAAACCAAATAGTGGTATAGGGTATAAAAAACCTTTTTTAACACTTCACTTTTGTACTAAAATTCAACTTCGATATTTACGTTTTATAACAAGAATTAAAGGCTAAAGTCCCACCTACCAAACAAAAAAAAAACGCATATCAAAATTCCAATCCAATCAAATGTTGTGGATTTTTGACCGCCTTCTCAGTTAAATCGTCCACTGTGTGCCACACGGTGGGATTTTGCTGGCAAAAAGTCCGTTTTTCGAGCGTAAAATAAAAAATATCAAACATTTAATGATGCAGTTTTGTAGAGAATTGTTTAATTAAGAGAAATGCATCATAATTATTTTTCTAGAAATTCTTTTTTTTATCTAAAATAACGCGGCAAAGTCACTTAAACGCAACTCTGCAGCAACTGCCTCACATTTTCATGCATTTCAATGGTCAGGGTAGGTAATTTCTTTTTATCATATCTATATGATGCAAGTACATTTGGAAAATATAGTATTTCAACATTAATTTTGAAAAAGAAAATAATTAGATAACAATAGTAGTCTAAAAAATATTCAGGTGTTTATGATGGCACTCAAAAATTCAATGTTTTTAGATTTTCTTGGACAAAACAGAGATGAGCTTTATCGACCTTTGTGTTCTGTTTGCAAACAAAATGAAAGATGGGAGTGTATTCTTTTGGCTTAATAAATAAAATTCGGACAATATTATATACTGTTGAACAAAGTTATAAATTTTACAAAAAAAAGTCTCACAAAGTTTCATTTCAGTAATTCAAAGAAACACGATATAAAATGGTGAATGCTTTTAGGCCCATGTGTTTTAAGCAGCTCGAAATAAGAGCTACAGAATTTATAGACTAATGTTCTCGAGAAAGCGCAACAGATTCACAACAAATACTGATGTTTTCCATCGCCTTCTTGTATCGCCAGATCCTTACGTTACTAGCATAAGACATCAACCTCATAAACATGTTTTGGAATTAGATGATGTCGTTAAAGAAATGATAGAAGATGAATAAAGTCTATATTTGCATACACGGAAAAATATTTAATAGTCCTTATAATGTTTATTTTGTTTTACTTGTTTTTTCATAGAAAATATTGTTACTTGTTTGTTGCAAAAACAAACTTTTTAAATTAAATTTTCAAATAATTTCTTTTGGGTTAAATGGGCAGTGGTCGTAGCATATTTCTTAAAAACTTTGCAAACATCTTTACTTCATAATATTGATAACTTGAGTAAGTTACAAGACTTTTAATGAAGAAAAAAAAAATTCGGGTCCACAAATTCATTTTCTGGTATATGGGCTTTGGGCGATGGGCTTGCCCGATTTCCATGAAACACTCCACATATCTCAACTTCATAACACTGATGACTTGTGCCAATTTTCATGTAAAGAAATAAAATTTTGGGGCGTGGTCAATTTTGATGAAACTTTAATTTTTTTTTTAATTGAGTTGATAAAAGGCTCTGGGCCAAATTTCAATGTTCTACGAGCTCTCCTTATACTTTTTGCCATGAAATGTACGAAGCGATCGTACTGTGCGGCATACTGTACTGAGGAGTGGCTTCTGCTATTTCACGAATAATCTAACCTTATTTCTAGGCTTTAAGATAATTTTTCTTGTATGATTACCGAATTTTTGATTTTGAGACTGATTTAAAAATATAGTTTTCAAAAGAAATACACTGTGACAAGTTTGTGTACTACTGAAGTTAAATCGAGGTAACAGACCTGTACGTTATTGCAGCATTCGTGGGATTCCTCTAATTATAAATGTACGAATTTTTTTTCTGGCACTTATAGATGCCATACTGCATTTTTTGGCATTGTAAACAAAACAATTTAGATAGAAACATTCCGTAAGTTTTTTGAAAAACAAGTTAAATTTCCAATGTGTTAATAGAAAAAAGTTCGTAAATTAAATATTAAAAGTTTGTTTAATATTTAAAATTCTCATCTTTAAGTGTATATTTTGTTACGAGTTTAATTTTTTTTTTTTAAATCGATAATTTACGATAATTTGCATCATGTTTCAAAAGTTTTTAGATGTACGACATGCCGTTACGAATTTCCAATAAAAACTCTCCTTTAAAATTTTGATTTTAATACTTAAGCTATTTTGGCGGTCATGGCTTGATATTAATTTAAAACTAAAGACGTTATAGTTTATAAAAATTTATTTTATTTAGATATATTTTTGGATATTATATTTTTTCAATTTATTAAATATATTTTTCGCTTTTGATTTTATCGCTGTACAAAATTTTCTTTTAAATATCTTTGGTATTTAGATAATTTTTTCCACAGGAAATATCTTTTATTAAATTTACCTTTTTTTCTAATTAAAAAAAAATTTTCTTTATGTAACAAAATATCTACCCCTTTAGCTTTTATGCCAAAGAGTGCTATTGATTTATTGTCACAAGTAACTGTAATCAGAAATCTAGAAGCGTTTTTGATTGAAAAGGGTTGATTTTTTTTTATTAAATAAAAAAGAACTTACACGATATTCACAAAACAAAAATGGAAATGATCCTTGAAAGTACGATAAATGTAATAATTTATGCTGGTAAATGAAGAAACTAAACTGACACTAAACTCATAAAATTGTCACATTCCTTCTATATCCCAGCAAAAAAGAGCAGCCAAAGAGGTCAGTAGGATCCAGAAATTGTTACCCAGAAGTATTACAAATTAGAATTAATTTCATTGAATTGAAAGTTCCCTGGCCACTTTACTTAAATAATTTTCACCAATTATTAATATAAATGACTAACTCGTTTTAAACACATTTTATTTAAAAAAAACATATAGTTTTGGAGTTATGGACCATCCCACAGTGGCTGAAGACTCTTTTTCATTGGCCAACAATCTGTAACTTTTGAACCTATCAATATATTTTAGTAATTAATTTTTGTAGTGGGTAGATATTTAGGTACACTTGAGCCTATTTTCATTTCATTAAAATTGACTGAGTACTTTTTAAGAAATTCTAGGTCAAAGTTGAACTTTTCATTTTTTTAAATTTTAGCGTGAAATATCGGTTTTTTATTTTTTTTATATACTAAAAAATGTCATATTTGGATTTTAAAATTTTGAATTTTTAATTTTTAATTTTTAATTTTTAATTTTTAATTTTTAATTTTTAATTTTTAATTTTTAATTTTTAATTTTTAATTTTTAATTTTTAATTTTTAATTTTTAATTTTTAATTTTTAATTTTTAATTTTTAATTTTTAATTTTTAATTTTTAATTTTTAATTTTTAATTTTTAATTTTTAATTTTTAATTTTTAATTTTTAATTTTTAATTTTTAATTTTTAATTTTTAATTTTTAATTTTTAATTTTTAATTTTTAATTTTTAATTTTTAATTTTTAATTTTTAATTTTTAATTTTTAATTTTTAATTTTTAATTTTTAATTTTTAATTTTTAATTTTTAATTTTTAATTTTTAATTTTTAATTTTTAATTTTTAATTTTTAATTTTTAATTTTTAATTTTTAATTTTTAATTTTTAATTTTTAATTTTTAATTTTTAATTTTTAATTTTTAATTTTTAATTCTTAATTTTTAATTTTTAATTTTTAATTTTTAATTTTTAATTTTTAATTTTTAATTTTTAATTTTTAATTTTTAATTTTTAATTTTTAATTTTTAATTTTTAATTTTTAATTTTTAATTTTTAATTTTTAATTTTTAATTTTTAATTTTTAATTTTTAATTTTTAATTTTTAAATTTTTAATTTTTAATTTTTAATTCTTAATTTTTAATTTTTAATTTTTAATTTTTAATTTTTAATTTTTAATTTTTAATTTTTAATTTTTAATTTTTAATTTTTAATCTTTAATTTTTAATTTTTAATTTTTAATTTTTAATTTTTAATTTTTAATTTTTAATTTTTAATTTTTAATTTTTAATTTTTAATTTTTAATTTTTAATTTTTAATTTTTAATTTTTAATTTTTAATTTTTAATTTTTAATTTTTAATTTTTAATTTTTAATTTTTAATTTTTAATTTTTAATTTTTAATTTTTAATTTTTAATTTTTAATTTTTAATTTTTAATTTTTAATTTTTAATTTTTAATTTTTAATTTTTAATTTTTAATTTTTAATTTTTAATTTTTAATTTTTAATTTTTAATTTTTAATTTTTAATTTTTAATTTTTAATTTTTAATTTTTAATTTTTAATTTTTAATTTTTAATTTTTAATTTTTAATTTTTAATTTTTAATTTTTAATATTTAATTTTTAATTTTTAATTTTTAATTTTTAATTTTTAATTTTTAATTTTTAATTTTTAATTTTTAATTTTTAATTTTTAATTTTTAATTTTTAATTTTTAATTTTTAATTTTTAATTTTTAATTCTTAATTTTTAATTTTTAATTTTTTATTTTCATTTTTCAAAACTTTTTTATAACGCTGTTCGCTCCCTCATTTTATCTCCGAACACTTCCTAATTTTTTCGCCAATACAATCCTACCTCACACCGTTTTTGTCCTACTCTGTTTTTGTGATTGTATTGCGAAATAGATTTTTACCCACCTGATCGTATAGATGTTTACACATCAAAAACCATACGTGACAACTTTCCTTTACCTTTAATATATGATTGTATCGAATATATCGCACCTGAACCTCTAAAGTGAGTCAACTCGACATTTTTCAATTTTCACTTTTTGCAAGAAAACGATACACAGTGGTCATATCTATCCACTGTAAAAATCTTACATCGATTTTGTCAGTCTTTCGTGAAAAAAAATATAGTTGTAACCCTCTTTGTGTTATAAGAGTAGCTTCGTTAGAATCCACTAAAAAGACATATTTTGAGTTGCACCCATAAAACTTGTTGTTTTTTATGATCATTGAAAATCGCAAAAACAACTATTATTGATACATATATATTATTCGCAATTCCTTACAATGAAAAAACTATTTTTAATTTTATAGATTGTATTGTGAAATAGAAATTTATTTATATGTTTACACACTATACGCACAGTGGGGTAAATTTCTATTTCACAATACAATCACAAAAACAGCGTAACATGTGAGCGTAAGAAAAAATCGGTTCGACTTATGATTGCATTGGTGAAAAAATTATGATATGTAATAACCTGTTTGAAAATGCAAAATGAAAAATAAAAAATGAAAAATGAAAAAGAAGAAATGAAAAATGAAAAGTGAGAAATAAAAAATGAGAAATGAAAAATAAAAAATGCAAGAGGCAAAATAAGAAATGAAAAATAAAAAATGAGAAATAAAAATGAAAAATACAAAATGAAAAATGAAAAATAAAAAATAAAAAATGAAAAATAAAAAATGAAAAATGAAAAATAAAAAATAAAAAAAAAAATTTTAAATAAAAAATGAAAAATAAAAAATGACAAATGAGAAATAAAAAATGAAAGACGAAATATGAAAAATGAAAAGTATAAAATAAAAAACGAAAAATTAAAAATGAACCGGTTGAATTAATAAATAATAATAATTATATTTATATTAGCAGAGCTCCTGCAATTGATTGCTATAAGTGATACATAGATAACGCTTTCTGTTTGATTTTAAAAAAGTGCCATAAAATGAACTTTAATTACTAGATGTTTACACATCTCCCCTTTGATCGGACTCACATTATTTTTTTTTAACTCTTACTTTTAACTCATACTCTCTGGCTGTCTGCCGTGGGCCAACCCCATTCCCCCTTATCATATTGATCTGAAACTTGGCCAAAATCTTGTTGTGACTACAGAACAGTTTTGGGGTAGTCGCGCACAGTCACGCAAATTCACGCACAGTCATGGAGAGATTCAAAACTCATATGCATAAGGAAAGAAAGAGTTTTAATACAAAACTTTGTTTATATGGGTTAGATTATTAGTTTACTTGATTTAAAAGATGGATTTAATCACATTGAAATGGATAATGAATCGGTACCCCTTACAGCATTCGTTACATCACATGGTCTATTTAAATATCTTAGAATGCCATTTGGCTTAAAAATTGCACCTGCAATTTTCAAAGATATGTTTATTAACTTTTCCGAGACTTAATTGATTCGTGTGAAATAGTTGTTTATATTGATGATATTTTAATAGCATTGAATAAAGTGATTTCTCGCGCTTACGAGAAAGGTTTAGAGCTTAAAATAAAAAAATGGAAATTTAGTTATAATGAAATTGAATATTTGGGATATGCTGTTGATTGGAATCGTATACGGCCTACTGACAGACATTTACCTGCAATTAAAATGTTTCCAATGCCAAAAAATCAAAAGGAATTACAGACATCTATCGGTTTGTTTTCATATTTTAGAAGATTTGTATCATCTTTTTCAAAATTAGCGAATCCGTTATTAAATATATATGCATAAGACACAGGAAAAATCATTTCTTTTTTCAGAATCTTGTGTAAATGCATTTAATGAACTAAACAACGATTAACGGAAGCACCCATTTTAGCAATTTATAATCCAAAATGTGAAACGGAATTACTTTGTGATGCTAGTTCTCTAGGCTTTGGAGCTGTTTTACTGCAACGTCAAAATGATGATAAGTTTCACCCAATTGTTTTTTCAAAGTCTACGTCTAATGCAGAATCAAGACATCACAATTTCGAATTAGAAACTTTATCGATTATATATGCTCTTCACCGATTTCAGATTTATCTGGAAAGAATTCCTTTTAAAATTTTCACTGATTGTAATTCACTTACTATGATCTTAAGCAGAAAACAAATTAATCCGAGAATATCATGTTGGGCTTTAGAATTGGAAAATTTTAATTACTCAATGCAACACCGTAATGGTTTGTCAATATGCCATGTAGATGCTTTGAGCAGATGTTACGAAAAGATAATAAAATGTCCTATATTGAATAATTAAATACTCAACAAACAGTAGCCGCTGCTGACTCTAACGAATTATAGGTACAAATTCAAATAATGCAAAATCGTGGTGAAACTATAGGGCATTTGATACTTAAGTTGGAAAAAAGAAATGATGATTACTTTGAGTTATCGAATGCATTGCTATTTCGCAAAGGAGAATCAAAGTCTTTACTTTTGTATGAGCCTCGTGAAATGGAGGAAAATGTTATTCGTTTAGTTCTTGGCATGGAAAAGTGGTTAAATCAAATTAAATTAAACTACTGGTTTCCAAAAATTAAAGATAAAGTCAAATAATATATTAAAAATTGTAGTGCATCATATTCAACACCTATTTATAAAATTTATACAAAATTTTTACCAATTGATACAATTCATCATGTGGATTATTTTGGGCCGTTACCATCAATATTTTCAAAATGGAAACATATAGTAGTAGTAGTCGGATTTACAAAATTTATACATCTTTATCCAGTCACATCTACCAGTACTAAAGAAATTTGTTTCTCAATGAAGATGAATTTCAATTACTACAGCATACCAAGACGTGTTATATCAGATAGAGGTTCTTGTTTTACGTCAAATGAATTTGAAGAGTTTTTAAATAAAAATAATATTGATCATGTCAAAGTTGCGGTTTCATCACCACCAGCAAATGGTCAGGTTGAACGTGTAAATCGTATTATTAAGGCAATGTTAAGCAAATTAAGTGAGCCTTTAAAATTATCTGAAATAGAATTTGCTATGAATAACACTGTTCAAAGTATCACAAAGGAAATACCAAGTCAACTTTTCTTTGGAGTTAATCAACGTGAAATTATTATTGATGAATTCAGATAACAGAAAAAGAGAAGTAATTAAGAGAAATTTAAATGAGACAAGGTTGAAAGCATTAGAAGGGTCTCAGGAATATAATCAAAACTATCATCGTGATCTTAGTATGCCAGCCAAAAAGTATTTAGTTGGAAAATATTGTTAGAAACAAGTAAGAGTGTTAAATTCGGCTGTGCCGAATCTTTGATACCCTCCACCTCGGTTTGAGTATTGATAATAAATGTAAACAAAATATTGGAAAAAGTAAACAATTTGTTAAACTTAATACCAAATTATTTCAGAAAATTCTTTGGGTTGGTTTTCGTCTTTTCTATTATTTCGGATTTATTTCGGTGTTTGCTTTTTGGCCATCGTAGTTGCTGATCGGCATGCATTTAGGTTATATACCTATATGCATGCGTTTCCATTTATATGACATAACTTCTCGTTTAATTTAGTTTTTGCTAAAGAAATAGCTCGCCCTAACCTCCATTGCAAAGGTAATGGTTGTGTAGGGTGGCTATATGCATTAAATCGTGCTAATTGGAGATGGCTGTATAGTTTCTTTTAACTGGCCAAATATTTCTTCATTGTGGCCATATAGGTCGGATGGAGTAACAAAATAATAACCAAAAAAAAAGCTCTCTCAACTTTTTTTAAAATATTGCCATATTTTGAAAACATAGAGAATAAATTTATAATAATAAATAATCAAATTAGGGATGAAAAACGCAAAAAACGAAAAGTCCCAAACATTTTAAATAAAATAATTTAATGTTATCTTTATTTTCTGAAAAACTTAAAATTTTCATCCAAAAAAAATTGTGAAAATTTATATATAAAAAATAATATTCTCATAAAATTACGTTTACTTATGTAACAATTTTTATGTTAGCAATTCTTAAATATCATTTGAGGTTTTCTTAAATTCATTGAATTTAAATTAATATCGACAAATCTGTTTTTCTATTTATTTAAATTGTAAAGAAGTGGAATCTCTGTCAAAATAAGCGAAAAACACAAAGAATAGAAAAAAACAAATTACTTCGTGTTTGACAGGATGATTTTATGTTTATGTTTAATATCTTTATTTTTTTTACTAATATTTCTGTTAATTTATTTGAAAATGAAATAATGAATTTAATTTTTTTTATTTATATAAAAAAGTTTTTAAATTAAAGCAAAATATTTTCACTATTTCATTCATATGAAAAGTTATTAATATCTCCTGAATGGCAATATTTTTTTTAAATGGAAACATTTTTAAATGTAAACATATTTCTAAATTTAAAATTATTATTTCCGACGTTTTGATATGATTTTCTGAAATTCAATTAATATTTTCTAATTTATAATTGGAAATTTTATTTTCAGTTTTTATTATAATTGATATTTTCTTAAATTTGAATGGAAAATTTAAAAAGTGAAATTTTGTATTTATGTGAATAATAATGCTTTATTAATTATAAACAATTTTTAAAAATTAGATGTAATCGCAATCAGATATTTTATAGGTAAAGAGAATAATAATTCTATATAACTATGTAGAACTGTTTTGTAAGCAAAAAACTCATTGACGAACTCGGTAACTCGGTAAAGACAACAAAAAGTTAATATGCCAAACTTATGTTCATATTTGTAAAAGAATAATGAAAAAACGTATGAAATAAAGGACCAGCCCGTGTATACTCTTAACATTGTTCTGTATGATATCTAGTTGAAAATATTAACATTCATGTTAAAATAGAAATAACTATTGCAAAGCTAATTAGAACAAACAAAAATTATGGCGCCATCTACTGTGGCATAGTCACGCTGAGCAAAATGAAGTGACACTCTGTTAATGCAAAAGAAATGTATTTTCCCCACAACAAAATACTGCAGAATTTTATGTAAATAAAATAACCGATTTATTTCTAACATGCAGTTACTATGAATATACATACATACATACATATATATAATATATGTATATTTTTTGTATTATTTAATATGTGTATGTATGTATATTTAAATATTACACACAAAAAATAGAACATCAAACGTTATTTTTGTGTTTTTCTCTTTAAATAAATTAATACATAAATTTTTTTGCTAAATTTACATTTGGGCAATTCACAACAGGTGTTGTATATTGTATGTTGTATTGAAATACACAATACAATCATTTGTTGTGAACACTCAGTTGTATTTTCATATTGTAAAACGCTTTCTTTAGTAATTTTCGATCCAACGAGGAAAGATCGCTTCGTCGCTTCTGCTATTTTGTATAAGAGAAAACACTTGTCAGTGTTTGCTTTTTGGTCGTGAGATATACCCTGGAGTTTTAGTTACGTACCTCTTGCATTTTAATTTATAATGAAAAAAAAAATGTTAAATGTTTTGGTTGGTACTGAAAGAGAAAATACATACTAAAAAAATATAAACATTAATTTTTATATAAATAAACTTATCGATGTATTTGCGTTATTTGCATTATTTGCCATATTTTATTTTATAATTATTTATGCTGATAAAATTCTATGAATTTGTTTTTTCTTTTTCATAAAAACTGGCATTCACTTGGAACTGATATGTTATGATACAATATACAACATTTACTAAACATAGCAAATGAAGTTGGATCGTGTATCAGAGTTTTCAGTGAAAATTACCAACAACAATTTTACACTATTGTAAAGTGATACACGATACAACAGATAACTACAACGATACATTACCCATTGTGAATTGCCCAATTGTTTTTTTATTAACAACTAGGTATTTTAGCATTATTTGCTTTAGATGTTGGTGAATTTTTACTCCGTTTATATTAACTCGTGTCTGCTTGTCGAAAAAATTTTGGATCGATTTTAACCACTTTCCCCTGACCCAATCGATCTGAAATTTTGCAGGCAGGCTCGTGGCAATGACGGAAATGATCTAACATATTTTTTTAGTGATGCCAAAACAATGGAAACTTTTAAATTGTTCTACCAGAGTTGATAAAAAAATGTACAAAGGGTTTGTTTTTGTTATATTATTACCATAACGACCACAAAAACAACAAGTCCAGCTATGAAAACAATGCAACATTTAGAATAACAACGAGAACAATATAGAAATATCATGTTTTTTATTTTTTTTTTTTACTTTTTCAGAGATGTCCCTGGACCTGTTCCACCGATTTTAATGATTTTTGAAGTAGAAATCTTCACATGAATTTGGTGAATCATTCTCACTAAAAATGATCACTGTAGCTGCACTATTGAGGGCGTGATCGTGACAAGAACACCATAGAAAATTATTTTTTTCAAGACTTTTTTTAGTTCTTCATTCAAATCTCGGGCCCTAATCGACCGATTTGGACGATTTTAGATAGCAAACTTTTCAGGATGTTAGTGAATCAGTTTTATGTCAACGAGTACCCTAGCTGCCGGATTGATGCCGTCATCGTGATTTCCACAGACGGACAGACGGACAGACGGACATCGCTATATCAACTCCGGTTGTTATAAGGATCACAAATATATAAATTTTATGGGGTCCAAAATTTTTTTTCTAATTATTACAAACGGAATGACAAACTTATATATACCCTCTGCACACTGGAATGGAGGATATAAAAATTAAAAATTTTCAGAAAAGTACCGTGGCCCTTATGTAATTAGTAAGATATTGGATAAAGATAGGTATGTAATACAGGATATGACAATTGTCAACTAACCCAAAATCCATATAAGGCTATTTTTGATTCAAATAATTTAAGAAGTTGGATATCGTGAGACATTGACAACAACTAGTTTATATATAAGGGGTCACTTTACTATTTATTTATTTACTTTTGCTGATTGAGGTCAATCAATTTATCATATTTATACCAGTATCAATTAAATTTAAGTTTATAATAATATTAATAGGCTAGGCGATTTCTTGTGACCGATGTTTTGTTCCACCGTTTTATCCCGATTTTGACCAAACATATATTATTTGAAAGGAATTTCTTTTCAGCCATTTTGCAAACTTACAGATTTTTTAATTTTTTCCTTTATTTTGAGTAAATTGCATTTAAAGTTGCTACTAACACATACATAAAATTATATATATGCTATGTGTTTTATTAAATTTGTTAATGTGTTTGTTAATGAGTTTGTTATCTTCATTCACAATAATATTAAACCATAAAAGTGTTGGTTTGTGAATTGGCTAAGTTGAAATACAAAGCTGCCTAGAAATTGCACCCGAATTTCGAGCGCTGGAATCTGCTAGTTATTTGTAAAATGCCATAGCATTTTAAAAATATATATTCAGTTTGATTTGAGCAATAAGAGAATTAACTATTATCATTATAGTCTATAAGGCTTAATATCATGTTCTGGCTTACTTGGTTTTGGTGCAACCCTTATTTCAGATTAGAATTTGAATTGTAGATTAGAGTTAATAAAATTATAGCTTTACTGGAATCGGATTTCTACCACAAACCATTTGTGTCTTTTATGGGTACGGTATGGTATGCTCGTTAGTTTTTGAAATTTTTGTGTTTTGTAAATAATAGCTGAGTTGTTCGCTTTTATAGTCAGCTAAACGTTGTTTTGGTTCATTCGTTGCCCGATTTTAATTACTTTTAATGGTGCGTGCTAGAGAAGAAGAATGCATATATATCTAAAATTCTTAACAATACTATATTTGTAATCAGTCTAGTTTCTGGCATTTAAGCCTTCATCAGTGATTTTATCTACAGTATTTCTGGTATGTTTCTAAATTCTTCTTATTCTTCTTTTATTTAATATAAGATCCCTAATTTCCCCTGAAACTAGTACCCTATTTCAATTACCTGTTTGTGAATTAGTTAGTGTTGATACAAAAGCTGCTTCATGAATTAGGTTCGTAAAATTTTCAACAGTACGATCAAGTTCCGATCCATCTTTTATTCGAATATTTAGACTAATATTTTGCTGTAACCAATAATGGAATGAGTATAAATTGGTTCTAGGAGAGATCGCTTTATAAGTTCTATCAGCAGATAAGTTTGTTCTACAATTAAGTATAAGTGGTGAATGATCCGAACTTAGCTTATCAGTATCGGAAATATCTAAAAGATATCTAGGAATACCGGAATAAACTATGAAGTGCAATAAATCTGGAAATTCAATAATTTTGGTGGTCGTCTGGCTAATGGGTCGGCCTACCAGTAAAAAGCACTGAAAATTTATTATTTGTTATACTTTTATAAAGTTCTTTGCCTTTAGAATTTTCAATTCTTGAACCCCACTATGAATGCTTGGCGTTATAATCTCCTCCGACGCTGAATTTATATCCAAGTTTAAGAAAATTTTTTTTTCAAAATCATTGCATTTATGTTATGCCTGGAAGGGAAGTAAATAGACAAAAAGGATACATTTCTATTGTCACATTGAATTTGTATTCCAGCAGCTGGAATATGAGGTGTAATATAATTATCGAGTGTGAAGTATTTTAAAGGGGATTTTACATCCCTATTTTTGGGATGTTTAGATGAAATTAGATCATACCCTTTAATTTTAAAATAAGTTCTGTCAATCAAATGAGTCTCAGATATAAGAAATATATCGGTGTGAAATGTGTGTATATATATATTAGGGCGGGTTAATTTTTTTTTGATGAAGCGTATAGCAAAAACGTAATCTATAGGTGAGTCTGAGAAATTTTGCTCAAGAGACCATAGCTCTAAGTCGGATTTGGAGCCCCCCAAAAATTTCAAAATAGATATTTTTCCATATATACATAGAATAATTTAATTAAATTCGTCATAAAATCGGATAGAATTATAGTAGATTTCTCAATCTGGGTTTGTTTGAAAGGTATTTTTATCACCTTTCAGAATCTGTATTGACACCAATTTTTTTTTTTTTTATTTTTAGTAGAGATATTAGGAATTTTTTGTCGAAAAATAGCCTAAAATGAACTTTTAACTAATAAATGAAAGTTCAGATAATTTCCAACAACTTTTATTACGATCAATTTTTTTGTTTCGTACTCCTTTTGTAGGAAAATCGATCTGAAAAAATCAACATTTTCAAGGTTTCAAGAAAAAAAAAAACACTATTTTTACATTTTTAATTCAATTTATTTTTAAATATTATTCTCGACCTACAATTTAATGCTTTAACGTGGTAATATTATTTTTTAAGGTCCTTTTTACTTTCCATTCGAGGAGTTTTCTTAAGACTTTCTAATGTCACTGCCATAACTCCTTCACGATTCTTTTCTATAACTCGTTTTGAAACACTCGTTAATAATTGTACATGACCTCGTCTCATTTGAACAGTTGCTTCTGGAACTTCTGTTGTTCCTTCATATTCATCTTCATCCATGTGTAATTCAGGTGGTTCGTATGTTGGATCGTCTGTACCAGTTGTAAGTCATGGTATTGTTGTAGCTACTTCCTCAACGTCTTCCGTATATTCAGGTATTGTGAATTTTCTATCATTATGCTGGTCCATCATAAATTCTTTTAGAAGTTCTGGAATCAATCCACACGAGCATTCTGTTGTTTTTAATTTGCAATTACATTTGCCAATATAAAATAAGTCGTTTATCGAATCAACAAATGCTTTAAATTCATCTCTTTTGTTTCTATGTTGTACATGTTTCTGGTATTTATCAAGCAAACCAGTTAATTTTTTGAAAACACTCTTTCTATTAATGATTTCAATATTTAATTTACACCAAATTTGGATCAATTTATCTGTTACGTGAGGAGTAAAAGTTTTATACCAGAACATTTTGTTTTCAAATTTAGCACGATTACTTAAAAAATAATAATATTTTAAAATGTCACATTTAGTAGGCAAACTAAGATCATTTAAATCACTTGATAAACCAAAAACAACAATTTCTTGATGAGGCATGTTAGTCAATCTAGAGTCAAAACTTGTTGATGTTGTTGCTTCCATTTGCGAAGACACCGCAGACGATGTTGATGGTTCTTGATTATCCATAATAACTTTGATAACTGAGTTTTTATTTAAGTATTTTGCCAAACTGCGTACGCATTGCTTGGCAACGTTTAGTGTTGGTAAACGTCATTATTTTGTAACGTCATTATTCAGTGTTACAAAGTTGTTCAATTGAACAATGCTGCCATTGACGACTTATTCTACAGGTATCAATACAGATTCTGAAAGGTGATAAAAATACCTTTCAAACAAGCCCAGATTGAGAAATCTACTGTAATTCTATCCGATTTTATGAAGAATTTAATTAAATTTTTCTCTGTATATATTGAAAAATATCTATTTTGAAATTTTGGGGGGCTCCAAATCCGACTTAGAGCTATGGTCTCTTGAGCAAAATTTCTCAGAATCACCTATAGATTACGTTTTTGCTATACGCTTCATCAAAAAAAAAAAATCGTTCCATACAATTTGAACGGCCCTAATATATATATACATATATATAAATATCGATGTGTATTACGAAATAGCAAAGATTTAGTTAACCTCAATACATCTAGAATCGAAAATAAATTTTCTAGTATTTTCTAGGCAATTGGCTTGAAATATATAACAACTTTTTTTTTATATTAACCAACATTCAGGGGATGCCCCCTACAAATGCAGTGCATTGTGTTGATTTCAGGAAAATAGGTTGTGGGGAGGAGGAAAGATGGAGTAGTGTTTGTGGATATTTTTCTTAAATTTTATTAGATTATAACTGTCAGGAAAGACCTCTGCGGGGAGTTTATTCCACATACGGCTAGTTCGACTGATAAACGAATTCTCTCTGTAATGCGTTGTGCGGCCAACTGAACAATAGACTACAAACGGATGTTATCTACTAGAGCGAACCGAAACTCGGGCACTTGGAATAAGTTCGCTAATCTCAGAAGAACATTTCCCATGGTAATATCTATAGAACAGTGAAACACAACCCACATTCCGACGATGTTCCAATGAATCAATAGAGTTGGATACCCTACTGTCATTGATGAGCGGCAACGCCCCCCTTTGTACACGGCCCAGTAGCTCCAAAATAGACTTTGAAGCTCCTGCCCATACATGGGAGTTGTATTCCATTTTCGGTCGGATGTAAGTGGTATAGATTTTAAGGAGATCAGAAGGAATGAAGTAATTTTTACACCGTTTTAGAAAACCAAGACACTTGAATGCTTCTTTCGACACTTGAAAAACATGCTCGTTCCAACGAACATCACATTGAATTCTCATGCCTAGAACATCAAGAGTATCCGATTCCTCAATACCTATACCACCCATATATACAGATGACATTGTTGATTCCATGGCCCTATGGGTCAACATACAGCATTGAGTCTTCATCGCATTAAAATCAACCCTATTCGCTTTACCCCACTCGGAGATTTTTAACGGGTCTTGATTGAGTGTGTCATTCATTGTCTGCCTTCTGCCCCCAACCTCCAAGAGGCTTGGCGTACAATTAAAGGAAAATGAATGACAAATGCCAATGACAATGACAATGACCAAGAAGGTCGTTCAGCAAGATAAGGAAAAGAGAAGGAGAAAGAACGGAACCTTGGGGTACCCCTGAATTAAGCTGAAACTCATTAGATGAGACCCCATCAATAACAACACATATAGTTCGGTCTCTGAGAAAACTCGATATAAATCGAGAGAAGTCACCATGCCACACACGATCGAATGCCTTGGAAATATCTAGAGCAACCACTTTACTTTCGCCAAAATTGCGAATGGATCGACGCCAGCGCTCAGAAAGTAGAGCTAACAGATCTCCCGTGGAACGATTTCTAAAGAAGCCATACTGTCGATCTTTAAGAAGTGAATTGGCCTCTAAGTAATTCACAAGATGGAAATTGATCTTGCTCTCCATCACCTTTGAGAGCGCAGAGCAGATTGCAATGGGAAGGTAATTTTCAGGGTTATTAGCCGCACTTCTTCTTTAAATATAAAATTAATAAGCTTTTTGTAAACTTATTTGCCTTAGTTTTTTTTATAACTTAATCGAAGCGATAAGATAGAGTCTTTAAAGAGGTTTTATTTAAGAAATTTTATTTATATAATTTAAAAATGTTACTCCCGTATAACTCCAAAATGATCGATATTGATGCAAAGCATATAGCTTAAGATATGCCTGCAGTGGCGCAAAAAAGTGGTGGATTTTAATGAGATTCTAACTTAATTTACAATGTTTTTTGATATGGATTTTTATCTAAGAAAAAAAAATACATAAAAATTTATAAAAAAAACGAAAAAATTTATATATAGACAATTCTCTTTAAAAACTGCCCCCTGTTATCTTGCTAACATTGGAATTATGTAAAAAAAAGTGAGGCCAAAGAAAAGGGGTAACAAACAGATAAAAAAAAAGCAACAAAGTAGTAGCCGTTGTCAGCATCAACGTCTCTTTGCCATAGTAGAGACATAACGAATGGTCAAAGGATGCGGCAAACTCTTTTTAAGGCTTTCAGCAGTTTTTATTTCATTCTTTTTTTTTTATTTTTTTTGGTAATATGAAAATCATTGCAAAAAAGTTCTTAAATTTCCCTTAAAAATTCTGAGCGCGCGTGTTTTATATTCCCAAAAAAAAAAAAAACATTGTATACGGCCTCAACATCATCTGCAGGTATTACATAAGACCAGGGCAAATAAGAAGGGAGGCTTAAAGGTTTTTATACTCTAGCATTGTTGTTGTTGTGTATGGACACAACTGTTATTTTTTTTTTGGGGCTTTTCTGACCATCATCATCTCCATACTGCATACATAAATTCAGTTTTTTTTTGTTGTTCTTCGTATTTTGCAAAGAAGGGTTAAAAAGTAGCATATAACACAAAACTCACTTTCACATTCACTTTCACTTTTTAGTCAGCAAAATCCTCTCGTTTCCTTAAGTGGGTGGCCAAAGGTTGATAAGCATACTTTATCTTAGGCACATGTTGGTTTTTGTAAGGATTTCGTTTATTTTTGTTTAATTTTTTTCGAATTTTTTTGTGTTGGTCATGAATTTAGAACGTCCTGCAAAATATTTTGTTGTTTTTTTTTTTATTTTTATTTATATATTTTTGATTATTTCGTACGTCTCTACGCATAATAATGAAAATATCATAAAAAAAATGTAAACACAAATAAACTTATACATGGCTCTCATGCCTAAACAATCATATGGCACCATTTTTTTTTAATTTATTTTCATATTATGGAAAAAAATATATAAAAAAAATTATTATATATATATATATATATATATACATATACAAAATATTCACATAATATACAATATAACAAAATAACAAAAAGAATAATTTTATTAAAAAGATTGTTCCTTTTCAAAATAATCTTTTATATACATGAGAAAATAAAGTTAGTGGAGGCCATAATGCGTAAACGAATTATATACATACTTTAAAATATTTTGAAAAATTCAAAATAAATATTTGCATGCATTTTGAAGTGCAGGGCATTATTTCAGATCACTTAAATGTTTTTTTTTTTTGAATTTTAACAATATATCAAATTGAGACATAACATGAAATTATTGTGCATCTGATTGGCTTAATACATTTGATAAAAATTAAGAATTTACATTAATCATTTACTTATTTAAATAAAAAAAGTAAGAGTGTTAAATTCGGCTGTGCCGAATCTTTGATACCCTCCACCTCGGTTTGAGTATTGATGATAAATGTCAACAAAATATTGGAAATATATGCATGCATTTCCTATATGCATGCGTTTCCGGTTATATGACATAACTTCTCGTTTAATTTAGTTTTTGCTAATTAAATAGCTCGCCCTAACCTCCATTGCAAAGGTAATGGTTGTGTAGGGTGGCTATATGCATTAAATCGTGCTTTTTGGCTTTTAACTGGCCAAATATTTCTTCATTGCGGCCATATAGGTAGGATGGAGTAACGAAATAATAACCGAAAAAAGCTCTCTCAACTTTTTTTTCAAAAAAAGTATTGCCATATTTGGAAAACATAGAGAATAATAATAAATAATTAAATAATTAAATTAGGGATGCCAAACGCAAAAAACCAAATATCGCAAAAATTTTAAATAAAATAATTTGTTATCTTTATTTTCTGAAGAACTTCAAATATTCATCCAAAAAAAATTGTGAAAATTTATTATAAATAACATTCTCATCAAATTGCGTTTATTTATGTAACAATTTTTATGTTCGCAACTCTTTAATATCATTTGACGTTTTCTAAAATTCATTGAATTTAAATTAATGTTTTCTGTAGTCCGATTCTGTAAATTTCAACGATCCGACAATGGCAAAATATATCGACAGCTATTTTTGTTTGCACTAAGGATAAAGTGATTCACTAAGAACATACATCTTAACGACAGCCGACAAATCTATTTTTCTATTTATTTAAATTGTAAACGAGTGGCATCTCTGTCAAAATAAGCGAAACACACAAAGAATAGAAAAAAACAAATTACTTCGTGTTTGACAGGATGATTTTGTGTTTATGTTTAATATCTCTATTTTTTTAATAATATTTCTGTTTATTTATGTGAAAATGAAATAATGAATTGGGTATGCTATTTAATTTTAAATAATGAATTGGGTATGCTATTTAATTTTTTTTATTTATATAAAAAAGTTTTTTAATAAAAGCAAAATATTTTTACTATTTTATGATTTTTATATATGTATGACGACATTTCAACCTAAAAATTTAAGTTTTTATCGATTGAATAAACAACACAAAAATGGTTGTCGTATTAGATAACAACAACAGCTGACTTTAACAATAGCGAATATCGTTTAAAAATTTTACTGATAATTTTGCTTTTCTTTTTTTTAACGATTCGACTATCGTTAAAAGAAATTACTGAAAAGCTATTAATTTCTCCTGAATGCCAATATTTTTTTTAATGTAAACATTTTTTAAATGTAAACATATTTGGTGTTTTTTTTTGGAATTTGATGCAATTGATGTCTTCTAAATTTAAAATTATTATTTCCGACGGTTTGATATGATTTTCTGAAATTCAATTAATATTTTATAATTTATAATTGGAAATTTTAATTCCAGTTTTTAGAATTGATATTTTCTAAAATTTGAATGGAAAATTTAAAAAGTGCAGTTTTGTATTTATGTGAATAATAATGCTTTAGTAATTATAAACAATTTTTAAAAATTAGATGCAATCGCAATCAGATATTTTGTAGGTAAAGCAGAATAATAATTCTATATAACTATGTAGAACTGTTTTGAAAGCAAAAAACTCATTGATGAACTCGGTAACTATATTTTGTGAAGACAGCAAAAAGTTAGCATGCCAAACTTATGTTCATATTTGTAAAAGAATAATGAAAAACGTATGAAATAATAAAAGACCAGCCCGTGTATACCCCCAACATTGTGCTGTATGATATCTATTTGAAAATATTGACATTCATGTTAAAATAGAAATAACTATTGCAAAGCTAATCAGGACAAAAATTGTGGTGCCATCTACTGTGGCATAGTCACGCTGAGCAAAATGAAGTGACACTCTATTAATGCAAAAGAAATGTATTTTTCCCACAACAAAATATTGCATAATTTTATGTAAATAAAATAATATACCGATTTATTTCTAACATGCAGTTATTATGGATATACATGTATAGAATATATATGTATATTATTTGTAATATTTAATATGTGTATGTATGTATATGTAAATATTACACACAAAAAATACAACATGAAACGTTATTTTTGTGCTTTTCTCTTTAAATAAATTAATATATAAATTTTTTTTTGCTAATTTATTTATTTATTTATTAGTCTATGGAAATTTTTCCTTACAGACTATAAAAGTAACAAACATAACATTTGTAAACATACATATATAAATTCGACCAAACATGTTTAAAAACAATTTAAAATTAAAAAATGCAAGCTAAATACTTGTTACATATTATTTAGATAAAGAATTATATTATATTATGTTTAAACACAATTTATAATTAAAAATGGCTAGCTAAATATTTATCACACATTATTTAGATAAAGTATTATATCCCTTTTAATCAAATCTAAACTTTTCTGAAAATCAATAATGTTATACAGTTGATTAAATTCAATACACAGCCGACGAAAAGGATCAGAGTTGGCATAATTTGTACGATAATACTTTACAATTAGGAACTGAAAATACCGTGAACAGCGCTGTGAGGTATTAATATTGATTCTGCTAAGGAGAAATTCGGAATATATATTTCCATTTATCAAGTTGAACAAAAAAGTTATATTAAGCATACTTCTTCGGCTTTTAAGCGTAGAAAGCTTAATAAGAGCGAGACGGCTTCTACAAGAAGGTAATTGTATATTTGGATCCCATCCAAGTCCACGAAGGCAAAATATTAAATTTACATTGTTTTTTTTTATTAACTAGGTACATATTTTAGCATTATTTGCTTTAGATGCTGGTGAATTTTTACTCCCTTTATATTAACTCGTAGTGTCTGCTTGTCGAAAAAATTTTGGATCGATTTTAACCCCTTTTCCGTGACCCCATCGATCTGAAACTTTGCAGGCAGGCTCGTGGCAATAACAGAAATGATCTAGTAAATTTTTTTAGTGATGCCAAAACAATGGAAACTTTTAAATTTTTCTACCAGAGTTGATAAAAAAATGTACAAAGGGTTATTTTTTATTATATTATTACCACAACGACCACAAGAACAACAAGTCCAGCTATGACAACAATACAACATTTAGAATAACAACAAGAGCAATATAGAAACATTATATTTTTCATTTTTTTTTACTTTTTCAGAGATTTCCCTGGACCTGTTCCACCGATTTTAATGATTTTTGAAATTGAAATCTTCCCATTAATTTGTTGAATCATTCTCACTAAAAATGATCACCTTAGCTATCCTATTGAGGGCGTGATCGTGACAAGAACAACATAGAAAATTATATTTTTTCAAGACTTTTTTAGTTCTTTATTCAAATCTCGGGCCCTAATCCACCGATTTGGAAGATTTTAAATAGACAACTTCTCAGGATGTTAGTGAATCATTCAGGCTCGTGGCAATAACAGAAATGATCTAGTAAATTTTTTTAGTGATGCCAAAACAATGGAAACTTTTAAATTTTTCTACCAGAGTTGATAAAAAAAATGTACAAAGGGTTATTTTTTATTATATTATTATCACAACGACCACAAAAACAACAAGTCCAGCTATGACAACAATACAACATTTAGAATAACAACAAGAGCAATATAGAAACATTATATTTTTAATTTTTTTTTAATTTTTCAGAGATTTCCCTGGACCTGTTCCACCGATTTTAATGATTTTTGAAATTGAAATCTTCCCATTAATTTGTGAATCATTCGCACTGAAAATGATCACCTTAGCTATCCTATTGAGGGCGTGATCGTGACAAGAACAACATAGAAAATTATATTTTTTCAAGACTTGTTTAGTTCTTTATTCAAATCTCGGGCCCTAATCCACCCATTTGGACGATTTTAAACAGAAAACTTCTCAGGATGTTAGTGAATCATCTTTTATGTCAACGAGCAACCTAGCTGCCCGATTGATGCCGTCATCATGATTTCCACAGACGGACAGACGGACATCGCTATATCAACTCCGCTTGTTATAAGGATCACAAATATATATATATTATGGGATCCAAATTTTTTTTTCTAATCATTACAAATGGAATGACAAACTTATATATACCCTCTGCACACTGGAGTGGAGGGTATAATGAAGTCCAAACATATGTATAAAGATTAAAAAACTATTATTAAGGATAAAAAAAAATACTAAAATTCGGATATAAATATGTCACAAACGTCATCTATAGTCAAAAACCTTTTACCAAAGGAATTTAAAAGATAACTGCAAAAAATAGGACAGCTCAGTAGGCATCCACTGGCTTTTAGGATTACACTGACGAGGTGTGCTGAACTAGTATCGCAGAAGTGGGCGAATATCATATTGCAATGTAGGGTACATATCATGGAAACGCGAATTTCGTGTACTAACAATAAATTTTTCGTATTCTGAAGTTCTCAAAGATTCAAGTATACTATTGTGTTGATCATACATGTTACTTCTACAAATTCCAATATCAGGGGCTGACCCTATCGCACTGTATAAATTTCACCAATTTGGAAACCATGAAGTATTTACCCGGTCTGTCTCTTCAGCTAACAAACTTGACAGTCTATTGAAAGGCAGATATAAAACTTTTCTAATGTAGCTGAGGTGTAATATACATATGTAAGTGTTTCTAAATATAGCGAAGACAACCCAGTGTCTATATGTAGCATATAGTTAGGAGTGTTATCAGGGAAATATAGCATTTTCTTTAAGGAAAAACGTAACAATTTTTCCACATCAGCGTATCTAAAAAAACCCATACTTGGGCATTACGGATTTTGCGGACGTATTAAAAATTTTGAACTTGTTTGATAAAAGTATTTTCCTATGTTGAATGTAGCTTAACCAAATGATATTTATTGCAATCTTAAACGAATCAGGCTTAAATCCGAGATTTTTTCTAAAAAACAGATTATATGTTGATGCCAAGATATTTATACTCGGTTACTACATCTACTTGATTTTCACCATACTTGAAATTGAAACTTTGGTTGACTCGTGAGGTCATTCAAGATTTATTTTCATACACCATTGCATACAGCTTCAATCATATTCTGCAACAATGCATCGAACATGTCGGACAGTAAAAGAATGTCATCAGCGTATAATAATACCTTCACAACAGTTCCAGCAACATTGGTTCCACCACGTAAATTCTGGTGAAGGCTGTTTAGGTAAATTGAGAAGAATACCGGGGGGCTAACAAATACACCTTGTGAAACTGGAATAGAATTAGATAAAGAACTGCCATTCCAAACCTGGCTAGTCGTGTTATCATATAATTTCTGTAGTATGACCACTAATTTCCGCGACAGCCCAATAGAACATAACATATAAAGCAATGAGTTTCAAACGCTGCTGAAAAATCCACAAAGAAAGCGTAAGTTTTCTTCTTCTTCATAAAATTAACATTCATTATGCTCGTTATATTGAAAAAATTGTCCACCGTAGAATAATTATTATTACTAGCAGATTCCAGCGCTCGAAATTCGAGTGCATTTTCTAGGCAACTTTATTTCTGAACTTAGCCAATTCACAAACCAACACTTTTTTTTTTTGGTTTATTATAATTGTGAATGAAGATAACAAACTCACTAACAAACACATTAACAAATTTAATAAACACAAACATAGCATATGTATAATTTTATGTATGTGTTAGTAGCAACTTTAAATGCAATTTACTCAAAATAAAGGAAAAAATTTATCTGTAAGTCTGGTGAACAGCTAAAAAGAAATACCTTTCAAATAATATACGTTTGGTCAAAATCGGAATAAAACGATAGAATAAAATATCGGTAACAAGAAATCGCCTAACCTATTAATATTATACTAGCAGATTCCTGGCCTCGCAAGTCGAGCGCAAATTCTAAGAAATTTTATTTTTTCATTAAATAAAGACCCTAAAAGTATGCTAATCAATTATAGCCAATTCACAAATCAACACTAAAAACAAACTCATTTTTATTACAAACACATTAACAAATTTAATAAACACAAACATAGCATATGTATAATTTTATGTATGTGTTAGTAGCAACTTTAAACGCTATTTACTCAAAATGAAGGAAAAAATTTATCTGTGAGTCTGGTGAACAACTAAAAAGAAACACCTTTCAAATAATATACGTTTAGTCAAAATCGGGATAAAACGGTGGAACAAAACATCAGTCACAAGAAATCGCCTAGCCTATTAATATTATAAATGTAGATTTTATTTATTGTTCCATTACTATCATAACAAGAACAAATCTTATATATTACAGTGATAGCTTAGTATACGTCAGCAGTACATAAAACTTCTTAATATACGAATACAAACATTTCACAACATGTTAACAATTATTTAGAGGTATATTTAATAAAGTATAATTTTAGTATATTTTTTTTAGTATAAGTTTAGAAGTTCCTTTTTAACCTGAGATGTATTGCTTTCCAATTGAATAGTAGATGGTAAATCGTTCCAAAGACGGGAAGAATAAATGAAAAATTACCTTTTGGACAATTGACTTTTAAATCTAGGTTGTATCAATTTCTTTCCTTTTCTAGATTTAGCAAACTTAATTTTAATAGATAATTATACTGGTTCCCTACTATAAATAATTTTATGCATCATTAAAAAGCTTTTGTATTTCATTAAATCCTCCTCTAGCTTCATATTGTACATCTGATTATTAAACGACGAAATATTACTATTTCGGTGACGACGAAAAACATATCTTGCTATGTTGTTATAGACAACTTTTAATTTCTGTCTGTCATTGAACTGTCATAGTTTGCAAATATTTCACAACCATATGTTAGAACTGGTATTAGAGATGTTTTTGCAAGGAACATTCTTATCCCAAGGGGTGTTGATGATTGCACAGCCCACAAATTTCATAACATGCCATGCACTTTTCCTGCCAATATGTTCATATGAGTTTTCCAGCAAAGTTGGAAGTTGAAGGTTATACCAAGGTGCGATTGAAAAAAAGCAATTTTAGAGTTAATTTTTAAAATAATATTACTATCTAAAATTGTGTTACTCTTAGATATGAAAATGCATTTGGACTTCGAAGGATTTAGGCAAAGTCCATTATTAACTGCCCATCTCTGTATATTTTTAATATCTACATTAATATTGTCTATGCAGCAAGGTAGATTGTACTTATATATAACTACACGTCGCACATTGGTCTGGCAACCCACATTTTTTGGCCAAAACTAAAATAGTCACTTATATACATGAATTCAAATAAAAGACACAATTAATAGCAAAAAACATAAATTTTATTTAATTTTAAAAAATTTATATCTAAATCTGCAAATTAGGGCTTGATTTAAGCTTGATTTGTACTTGAATTCTATTAAATGTTCAATTGGTTAATTAAGTAAGAGGTATTCTTTTAATACATTTGTAAATTAGTCAATTAGTTCGTTTTCCAAAATTAAATTATCTTCTTCATATTGTTCTTCTGGTTCATCGTCTGAATTTTCTTCACTATCTATATTTTTTTCGCAAGCTGAAATTTCAGGAAGATCCTCGCAACTCAATAAAGCAATAACTTCCGATGGTAATGTTAAGCGCTTTCTTTGATGTATGCGCGTATTTAAACGAAAAGATGATACTAACGGGTCTGACGTATCAAAAGCTCTGTTAAATACATCAGAATGATTGTCGGTGCGGCTAGTTCTGCAAGCGTGACATAATCTGTCGCTCTTGTATACCTTATGCCTGGACTCTGCTGCATCCTCTCCAAAATAACCCACCGGAAGTAACGTGTTTAACATTATTTCTTTTGAATGAATAAGGACCTTATGGACCGTTGGCGTCATGGGACACCAAAGCAGTAGTTTTCAAACTTTTCTAACTGAAGGGGAAATTGACATGATAAGGAAATTAGAATAATTTTTAAGTTGCAGCATTAATACGTCCATACAGAATTTGCAGCTGTTTATTTGGATCTTGGGCATCTTTCTCAGCTTCCGGAATATATTCCATGATCCCTGCCTCTGGGCTATGAGAATTTTTGCAATTTTAGCATAAGAAGTAGATTGTTCCTTGCTCGTTGGTGCAATATGTTTGCTGTTCATTGCTTATCTAGCACTTTTAGAGGAGTCCTGGACTTGCAATGCAGATTTACCTTTTCTATTACTTTTCCCAGTTGACATTGGCCCAGTACACTTCTCTTGAGATTGAGTCTCCGTGATGGTACCTCTATTCTTCGGGTTGGGGTAACGTGTTAACTTTATACTTGTTGGCACGGAATTTCTCTTATTTTCTGTCTCTGCAATATTTTGTTCCTCAGGAAAACGTGTACGCTTGCCCGCATCCGAGGTTGCAGGTGTAGTTGATCCATTGTTCTTTGGAACATCTTTCATTGCTTCAGCCTTTTGTATTAAAAGTTTCCGGTTCTTCTTAGCAATTTTTCGCCGTTGAGCCCCAGATAAATTTTTCTTTTTGTATCATTGTATAATTGCCTTCATTTGAGATATTCGATACATCGGAGTCCGAACCTGTCCTGTGAGACTGAGGTCGCTCAAGGCTCTCCTTATTTTTAGTTATTCTTATAACATTGCCATCCAAAGAGCCCAAGTTACCAACCTCCATGGAGGAATAGCAGTCATATGATCTCGCCGACTGTGGGCACGCTTGCTTACCACAGTTAGCCGCTGATACTGGGTTTATTAAGACCTGCACCTTAACTTTATCTTAATTTTTAGACACAAAAACCATATATTTCGCCCTTATTCAGTTTTTGGTCCGCGGCGGAGAGTGAATGACCCCACAAGGTCAACGTCCTCCTGCAAGAACATCTTTAGTTATAAAGGGGGTTTTTACTTGATTACGATGATCTTTTAGCTAAGATGCTCTCCAGTGGTAGTCTTTATCAACTGCCGGTGAGCAGTTGTGTCAGAAACATTAGGGTGCATCATGACCTCCCCCCGTTATTTGCCACCTGAGAGACTGGCATTTACTTTTTTTTATAAAAGGCATTTAAAAAAGTACTTTTTGAAAAAGGCATTTTTTTAAAAAAAGGTACTTCTTTGCAAAAGTGCAAAAGTAACTTTTTTATAAAATTTTTTATAAAAGTTGCTTTCTTATTAAAGGAAATTTTGTATAAAATATACTTTTTATAAAAGCTATTTTTTATATATAACGTACTTACATATTTTGAAAAAGATACTTTTTGGGAAAATGTTACTGTTTTGAAAACATTCACTTCTCTGAAAAAAGTAAATATTTGAAAAGGTACTTTTTTTTAAAAAAGTTATTTATAAAAAGTATTTATTTATAAAAAGTATTTTTTTATAAAAAGTACTTTTTTTGTACAAGGAACATTTTTATAAAAGGAACTTTTTTATAAAAGGAACTTTTTTATGAAAGGTACTTTTTTATGAAAAGGTACTTTTTTAAAATTATATACCTTTTTTAGGAAAATATACTTTTTTAGGTAAAGCTACCTTTTTTTAGGAGAAAATAATTTTTAAAGGAAAATGTACTTTTTTCTTAGTAATAAATTTAATTCTTTGAAAAAATTTACTTTTTTGAACTACTTTTATTTAAAAAAGTACTGTTCATAAAACGGATTTTTTTTTTATAAAATATACTTTTTTGTACAAGGTCCTTTCTTTATAAAAGGAATTTTTTTGTAAAAGGTAATATTTATATAAGATACTTTTTAAGGAAAGGTACTTTTTAAAGAAAATAATTTGTTTTTTGGAAAAGCTACTATTTATATACTTACTTCTTTATAAAACGTACTTTTTTTAAAAATTTATTTTTTGAAAAAAGGTACTTTTTGAAAAAATTTACTTTTTGAAAAAAGAAACTTTTTGAAGAAGTGTACTTTTTTGGAAAAAGGTAATAATGTTTAAAAAATGCACGTTTTTTAAAGGAAATGATTTCTATAAAATATGCTTTTCTTATAAAAAATCCTTTTATATATAAATGGTATTTTTACAAAAAATTACTTATGCCTGGTTTCACTATGTCATATAAGCTGACAACAAACAATTGCCTCAACTGACATCTCGTAATTTTCTATTCATTACGTATTCATTACATCTTATAAACGAACAAAAAATCCGCAAACAAATTGCCAACATGCTGGCAATTTCATTTCAGATGTCAAATGTTGCCAGGGGTTGTAAATGTCAAGACATTAAAACCCGTTTTCATACAACTGACAATAATTGACAACAATTGCCATTGATAATGACATAATGAAAACCAGGCATTACTGGTTTAAAAAAAAGTACTTTTTTGTAAAAGGTATTTAAAACAGGTATTTTTGTACCCTCCCCACTACTGCGCAGAGGGTATATATCAGTTCGCCATTCCGTTTGTAACGTATCGAGAAATGCATTCTTGATCTTTAATAACAACTGGAATAGATATAGCTATGTCCGTCTGTCTATTTAAATCATGCTCATTCACAAAATTATGATAATATTGTTTGTCATTTGTTGTAATTGAAACTGGGGTAAATCAGGCATCATTGCGACAAGCTATGCCAAAAAAATATAAATTCACCTCTAAAAAATGGTAAATAGTGCAATAAGTCCACATATTAATGTAAATGGAAAACCCTTGTGGAGGGTATCGAAGATTCGAAACAACCGAATTTATCACTCTTATTTGTTTTTTATTTAATAAATAAACCTTTTTTTTTATTAAAGGTGCTTTTTTAGAAATGGTACATTTTTATAAAAGGTTATTTTTTGTAATAGGTACTTTTTTATAAAGGGTACTTTTTTATAAAAGGTATTTTTTATAAAAGGTTCTTTTTTATAAATGTACTTTTTAAAAGGTACTTTTTTATAAAAAGTGCTTTTTTACAAAAGCTACTTTTTTTAAGAAAAGGTACTTATTTTTTTCGGCAAGATACCTTTATAGAAAATGTACTTTTTTAAGAAAAGGTACATTTTCAACTACTTTTTTAGGAAAAGGCTCTTTTATGGGCAACAGTTTTGTTTAGATATGGTACTTTTTAAAGAAAATTTACTTTTTTAAGAAAAGGTACTTTTCTGTAAATGTTACTTTTTATAGAAGGTATCTGTATTAAAATGTTTTTTTTTTAAGAAAGGGTACTTTGTTAAGAAAATTTAATTTTTAAGAAAAGGTACTTTTCTAGGAAAAAGTATTTTTTTTAAAGAAAAGGTACGTTTTTGAGACAAGATACCTTTTAAGAAAATGTACTTTTTTACGAAAGGCTACATTTTTAAGAAAATGTAATTTTTTGAAGAAAAAGTACTATTTCAAGAAAAAGTACTGTTTTAATTAGTTATTTTCCTTCTTTTTTCGAAACGATCTGCAATCTCTGTAAGTGGAAGTGTAAGTAAATAATTTGCCATTGTTACCCTAAATGTTTTCAAAGTATAATTATAAATTCTATTGATTACTTAAAATTTGAAGTATTCGTAATTATGACCCCTTTATACAATTCTTTTTATCACAATTAGGGTTTTTTCGCTTAAAACTTTTTTAGGTAATGGGAGGTTAAAAAAACGAATTTTTAATTATAAGAAAATGTCTTAAAAAAGGTGGAAGATTAAAAAAAAACTTCAAGGGATCTATAGACAGGCATAAAAGAAAAAATAATAAAGTCCTTGGAAAAACCAAGAGGAAACATGATAGGAAATCTACAAAAAAAATTTTTTTTGAGATACTGTAAGGAAAAGGGGTATTAATGGTAAATGAAAATTGACATTTATATAAATTAAAAATGACGAAGAAAATCGGTATATAATATAAAAAAAAAATGGTAAGGAAGAAACAAAGAAAAAAAGCAAAAAAAAAAAATGCAAAGTAAAGCGTAAAAAAAAGTATGTAAGTAATGCATAGGATAACATCAGGCGTACGCATTGATGAGCACTACCCAGCAAATATTTTTGTTATAAATAGCAAACAAAAAAAGAAAGAAACAAGTTTCATTTAAACACAAATTAATTGGCTTTGGTTTACATAACTTCAATTACTTATTTAGATTTGAAAAACATTTTATAAATTAATCAGCAAAAAAGTTATTAATTTTTTCTAAATTACTCCTGATAAGTTAAGAGAAAGTAAAATAAAGTTTGAAGGATATCCTATTTCTTTCTATTGACAAACATTCACGTCTCGTGCAAATATATATATATATATATATGTATATTTGCAAATTATTAGAAAATTTCTATGGATTCAGATATTAAAAACAAAATAAATTTTTAAAAGTTTTGGGGGAAGTAGTATTTAAAAAGTTGGTGATTTTTTTTAATTCCCTTATTAGCAAGAAATTCTCATTGCAAAAATTTATAAATATAAAGAAGCTGAAGACTCGTTTTCGACCAAAAAATTTATAAAATCGCAAATTGACTTGAACACGATAGTGGACTGATAAGTTTTATGACTTCAGGGTTTGTGTCTTTTCAGTGAGGAATTTTTCTTATTAACAAAAATTCAAGTTTTAATAAGGAAGAAGGAAAAAATGAAGGAAGAAGTACATTTTTAATTAGTTCATTTACATGAAATTGGCATTATAAATATAAAATATTAAATTTTAATTCTCTAGATATGGATCAGTATTTCCTGAGTACAGAAATAAAATACAATTACTTTATTTCAGATCATGAGTGATATCAAAACATTTGTAGGATCCATTATGAATAACTTTAGATCAACATTATCTCAGCTTTGATTATGTGAAGGTTCTTTGCATTCCGAGTTAAGCAGTAAGAAATAATTTAACTATTACTATTATAAAACTATATAAGAGAAATATTTGTCTTATCCAAAAATGTTGGCTGGGATGACTTCGGTGTAAATGAAAGTAAAAAACAACAAAATCACACGAATTATTGTAATAATGAAGCGAATTGAATTTTTTTGTTTGGACACGAGTTAACAACAAAAACTTTCATAAAAATTTATACTTACACACATATCCATAATAAAATATATTGGGTATGGGAATAGGTTGTTATGTACGCAAGATTTATCAAAAAAATTAATGAAAAAACTAAAAGTAAAATACAGTAGAACAAAATGAAACAAAAGTTAAGAGCTTTCGGTCTAAAAAAAACTAAAACAGTTTTCAAACTACATATGTCGCAAATATAATTATATTTTTGTATATAGATTTGTATATAGATCTCGATCAAATTAGCTGCTTGTGTGTGTGTTACACCCAATAATCAATAGTCCAAAAATAAATTATGTTAACCCATTCTTAAGCATAGAAGTTATACAAAGCTGCTTTACGCTCTTCTCTTAAGTCTATAAAATTTGGTTAATATGTGTTTTGATCAAAAATAAGTGTATTTACTGAAGAAGATCCTGATTTTGCGACCTACTCTCTCCAAATAAAAATAGCATCCTGTATAAACTTTTTCATTTCTGCGGCAATAAATTCATTATAATAGCATTCAAAATTTGTTTATGCTTTTTTCTATATCCAATTAGTTGGACCCAAAACCCTTTCTCAAAACTCATGACATAGGGTATCGTTAAGTCAGTCTAACCTTGTATTTGGTTTTTCTTTTTTTTTTTAATATTTAAGATTTAAGCGAAAACGTCATACTAAGTCATTTCAACGGATGATTTGTCAGGAAACAAATAAAGCATCTGAACAAATTCAAGTTGTGTATTAAAAAAGAAAAGCAGTACTTTCAGATGTTACAACGAGTTGTACAAATTACTCAATTAGTCACATCCATAGCAAAAACAAGTAAGAGTGTTAAATTCGGCTGTGCCGAATCTTTGATACCCTCCACCTCGGTTTGAAAAAGTAAACAATATGTTAAACTTAATACCAAATTATTTCAGAAAATTCTTTGAGTTGGTTTTCGTCTTTTCTATTATTTCGGTGTTTGCTTTTTGGTCATCGTGGTTGCTGATCGGCATGCATTTAGGTTATATTCCTATATGCATGCGTTTCCGGTTATATGACATAACTTCTCGTTTAATTTAGTTTTTGCTAATTAAATAGCTCGCCCTAACCTCCATTGCAAAGGTAGTGGTTGTGTAGAGTGGCTATATGCATTAAATCGTGCTAATTGGAGATGGCTGTATAGTTTCTTTTAACTGGCCAAATATTTCTTCATTGCGGCCATATAGGTCGGATGGAGTAACAAAATAATAACCAAAAAAAACTTTCTCAATTTTTTTATTAAAATATTGCCATATTTGGAATACAAAGAGAATAAATTTATAATAATAAATACTCAAATTAGGGACGCCAAACGCAAAAAACCAAATGTCCCAAACATTTTAAATAAAATAATTTGTTCTCCCTATTTTCTGAAAAACTTCAAATTTTCATCCAAAAAAAAAAAATTGTGAAAATTTATATATAAAAAATAACATTGTGATCAAATTGCGTTTATTTATGTAACAATTTTTATGTTTGCAATTCTTAAATATCATTTGACGTTTTCTAAAATTCATTGAATTTAAATTAATGTTTTCCGTAGTGTGATTCTGTAAATTTCAACGATCCGAAAATCGCAAAATATATCGACAGCTATTGTTGTTTGCACTAAGGATTAAGTGATTCACTAAGTACATACATCTTAACGACAGTCGACAAATCTATTTTTCTATTTATTTAAATTGTAAACGAGTGGCATCTCTGTCAAAATAAGCGAAAAACACAAAAAATAGAAAAAAAAAAACAAATTACTTCGTGTTTGAAAGGATGATTTTATGTTTATGTTCAATATCTTTATTTTGTTTACTAATATTTCTGTTTATTTATTTGAAAATGAAATAATGAATTGAATATGCTTTTTAATTTTTTTATTTATTTAAAAAAGTTTTTTAATAAAAGCAAAATATTTTCACTATTTTATGATTTTTATTTATGTATGACGACATTTCAACCTAAAAATTTAAGTTTTTATCGATTGAATAAACAACACAAAAACGGTTGTCGTTTAGATAACAACAACAGCTGACTTTAACAATAGCGAATATCGTTTAAAATTTTTACTAATAATTTTGCAATTTTCGTTTTTTAACGATTCGACTATCGTTAAAAGAAGTTACTTAATCGCGGTACTGAAAAGTTATTAATTTCTCCTGAATGGCAATATTTTTTCTTAAATGTAAACATTTTTTAAATTTAAACATATTTGGTGTTTTTTTTTCTTTTTTTTTTTTTGAATTTCAATTTGTGTTTAACGAATAAAATTTATATATTAAAGATGCAATTGATGTCTTCTAAATTTAAAATTATTATTTCCGACGTTTTGATATGGTTTTCTGAAATTATATTAATATTTTCTAATTTATAATTGGAAATTTTAATTCCAGTTTTTAGAATTGATATTTTCTTAAATTTAAATGGAAAATTTAAAAAGTGAAATTTTGTATTTATGTGAATAATAATGCTTTAGTAATTATAAACAATTTTTAAAAATTAGATGTAATCGCAATCAGATATTTTGTAGGTAAAGCAGAATAATAATTCTATATAATTATGTAGAACTGTTTTGAAAACAAAAAACTCATTGATGAACTCGGTAACTCTATTTTGTAAAAATAACAAAAAGTTTACATGCTAAACTTATGTTCATATTTGTAAAAGAATAATGAAAAAACGTATGAAATAAAAGACATACACGGGCATACTCTTAACATTGTTATGTATAATATCTATTTGAAAACATTGACATTCATGTTAAAATAGAAATAACTATTGCAAAGCTAATTAGAAAAACAAAAATTGTAGTGCCATCTACTGTGGCATAGTCACGCTGAGCAAAATGAAGTGACACTCTGTTAATGCAAAAGAAATGTATTTTCCCCACAACAAAATATTGCAGAATTTTATGTAAATAAAAAAATATACCGATTTAGTTCTAACATGCAGTTGTTATGGATATACATATATAGAATATATGTATATTATTTGTATTTTTTAATATGTGTATGTATGTATATATTACATCTTTAAATAAATTTATACATAAAATTTTTTTTGCTAAATTGACATTGTTTTTTTTTTTTATTAACAACCAGGTATTTTAGCATTATTTGCTTTAGATGTTGGTGAATTTTTACTCCCTTTATATTAACTCGTAGTGTCTGCTTGTCGAAAAAATTTTGGATCGATTTTACCCCTTTCCCGTGACCCATTCGATCTGAAATTTTGCAGGCAGGCTCGTGGTAATGACAGAAATGATCTAACAAAATTTTCTACCAGATTTAATAAAAAAAAATGTACAAAGGGTTATTTTTTATTATATTATTACCACAACGATCACAAAAACTACAAGTTCATCTATGACAACAACACAACATTTAGAATAACAACAAGAACAATATAGAAACATCATATTTTTAATTTTTTTTATTTTTCAGAGATTTCCCTGGACCTGTTCCACCGATTTTAATGATTTTTGAAATAGAAATCTTCCCATGAATTCGGAAAATCATTCTCACTAAAATTGATCACCTTAGTTATCCTATTGAGGGCGTGATCGTGACAAGAACAACATAGAAAATTATATTTTTTCAAGACTTTTTTTTAGTTCTTCATTCAAATCTCGAGCCCTAATCGACCCATTTGGACGATTTTAAATAGCAAACTTTTCAGGATGTTAATGAATCATTTTTTATGTCAGCGAGCACCCTGGCTGCCCGATTGATGCCGCCATCGTGATTTCCACAGACGGACAGACGGACATCGCTATATCAACTCCGGTTGTTATAAGGATCACAAATATACATATATATTCTATGGGGTCCACAATTTTGTTTCTAATTATTACAAACGGAATGACAAACTTATATATACCCTCTGTACACTGGAGTGGAGGGTATAAAAAAAAATTATTTTTGAGGTTGGGTGATTTTCACTTTGAGTTACTGTTTATGAGTGTTCTTATTGGATCTTTTTAAAACAGTTTTTTGTTTATATTTCGTACACATACATTGTCAAAGTTCTTTTTTAAGAACATTTTTAAGAAATACTGTTTTTATCTTAATATTAAAATGATCACTTTAAGAAATTACTTTTCCCTTAACACAATAGTTATATGAAATCCTAAAAGTATGCTTTAGTAATTGCTTAGAAATAAAAAACGAACTAGTACAAATATAAACAAGGGATGCTGCTGCGTATGTTCACAAGGCTCTGTGTGTGTTGTTATTGTGTGTAATATAAAGTTTGAATAAAATTTCTTTTGACGTTTATGGGTCCATGGTCCAGTCTTAAGCATTTTTTAACAATTTTTTTTTTATACATTTTTTTGTAATTTCACTTTCATTTTTTCTATAGTTGTTGTTATATTCTTTATTGAAAGTGTGTTTGTGCAAATAAACCACCCCTTTCACACATATATATATATATTTATATATAAATGTGTGTGGGTTCATGTGAATACGACGTTGGTGAATATTTTTTCGTTTTTTTTTGTCTTATTTGTGTTTTAAATTAGAACCTGAGGCATATGACCAGCGTGTCTTGAATTTTTAAGTCTTTTTTTTGCAAAAAAAATATATAAATAAAAAAACTAAACACAAGGGTGTATTTTTTTGCTGCTTGTACTTTATATTTCTATTGACTTTGACAGTTTTTTTTTTTTGGTATTTTTCCTAATGGATTCATGTTAAAAAAGAAAAGTAGTTGTTTGCTATATGGACCATTGTATAATGTCTGAAACGTTGGTTATGGATAAAGGGTTAAAAATTTTCGTGTTTTGGTTATTTTTTTTGAAAGATGTTTAAGTTTTCTTCAATATTTACTTTTGCAATGTTTACTATAAGAAATGCGTAGGAAAAAATGTTCTTGTAGTTAATCACAAAAGCACTTACGTTTTTTCTTCTAAGTTTTACTCCAGAGACTTTTCAACTAAATAGACCAGTGGGTCACGAAGCTTGTGAATAGATGATTGACAGTTAGCTATAAAGAGATCATATAACCAGGAAATAATTTAGGAATGTACTTTTAATAAAAATTAATGGCCCAAATTTGAATTAAATTAAATCTGAAAGAGATTTTAAATTTATATAAAAATTAGCTGACATAATAATTGCACTCTGAAATTGAATCTGAACTATTTAAGAATCATCGATTTCTGTATAATATATTAGTGATGAAAATGAGAAGAATGAAGAAAAGAAAAAATTAAAAAATTGTAATTACGAGAGCGGATATATAAATCTGTGAAAATTTGAGAATTTGTTAATTTGATAAAAAAGGACTTTAATTCATAAGTGATAATCACCGCTCAGGATGCCTAGAAGACCACATATTTTTCCTTCTTGAAGCTTTTTTTTGTTGATAGACACAAATCAAATTTGCTAGCAATATATCGATAAAAGCAATATAATCTCAAATACAACATAAGTAAATTTTACTAAACAAAACAATAACCTCAAAAGAAGCAAAACAATCATATTTGGTACATGAAAACTTCAACTCATTGAGAACATTCAAGCAATGTAATAACCGGTTCTCTTTTAGTGAAGTAGCAATGAACGAATTAGAAGACACAATAATGAGTTTTAAAAAAATCATATTTCATCTAACTTTATAAACTATTTATAATGAGAGCAGTATGCAAATTTTCACCAAAATAAATATTTAACAAAATTCATTAAATAAAAATATGTAAAAATTTAAGAAAGAATTTGGGGAGTATGTTCGTTTTTTATTTCGTTTTAAAAAAAATGGGGAATTTGTTCATTTCTTTTGGGGACCTTTTTTTTAAATTTGGGGAATTTGTTCACCGTGAAATTTCAGAGAAATCCGTTGAAAAATACAAATTTGTATAGGGAAGAAATATGCCACAACAAAAAAATTAATTTTATATGAAAAGTGGGCGTAAAAGTAGGCGTGGTCAGTAAAAATCATATGGCGACCATCCATGGAATATGTACTAAATTTCGGAGAAAGTCGTTGAAAGATAAAAATTACTATAACGAACAAATATACCACAAAACAAAAAATGAATTTTATAAAAATGTGGGCGAAAAGATAGGCGTAGCAAGAAAGATACATAATGCGACCTTCGCTGGAGTAGAGATCACGTTTTCCAAATTTCAGAGAAAGGCAATGAAAAACAAGTAAGAAAATTATAGTCGGTCTAGACCGACTATACGATACCCTATACCATGCGTTCAGAGACCCTATCTCTTAGGCCCAACTAACTGGACATAGAAAATAAGCAGAAACCAAATTTGAGTGGGATCTTTATTAATTTTTTTGGCTGCAGATATGAAAAAGTTCATATCGGATGCTATATCTATATGGGGACTAGCTCCAAAAATGGACCGATCCTGATCATGTTTGGTAAAGTCTCTTGTATTTTGCAAAAATATATACAAACAAAATCTAAGAAGAATAAGTGCAATATTTTTGTTTTTTAATAGATTTAAGTGAAGATCGGGAAGCAGCTCTATATGGGGCCACAGGGATCATTTTTGGACTACTCATTAATGGACGTAATGAACGCATACAAAACCCAATTTGAGTAAGATCTATGTGACAATTTGGATCTTATGGCAATTTATGTCGATTTCATAGGGGTAATTTGTATGGGGGCTAGGTCTGAATATGGAGCGATTCTCACCAATTTCAATAGCGTTCATTCCATGGCCGATAAAAGCTTATATACCAAATTTAATCAAAATATATTCATATTTGCGACCTGCAGTTTGATTACAAGCTTTACATGGACACACAGACGGACGGACGGATGGACGGACGGACGGACGGACATCGTTAAATCGAATCAGATAGTGATTCTGATTCGATCGGTATAATCAAAGATGGGTCTAGGTCAAATATTTTTGGTAGTTACAAACAGCAGCACAAAGTCATTATACCCAAACCACATAGTGGTCTAGGGTATAATAAAAGTTTGTGCAGCAATCAAACAAAGGAACAAATGAAAGGAAAAAAATAAATTTGATATACATAGAAGTGGGCGAAAAGTAGGCGTGTTCAGTAAGAAGCATATGGTGACCTTCCCTGGAGTACAGAGATCGTGCGTAGCAAATGTCTGAGACATCTCTTGAAAAATAAAAAATTCTGTAGTGAACAAATATACCAAAAAACAGAAAATGAAATTTGTATAAAAAGTGGGCGTAAAAGTAGGCGTGGCCGGCAAGAATCATATGGCTACCTCCCTGGAGTACGGAGATCGTGCGTAGCAAATTTCAGAGAAATCTGTTTGATTGTGTAGCGAACAAATATACCAAAAAACAGAAAATGAAATTTGTATAAAAAGTGGGCGTAAAAGTAGGCGTGGCAGATACGAAGCATATGTCGACATTTCCTGGAGTACAGAGATCCTGCGTAGCAAATTTCAGAGAAATCTGTTGAAAAATAAAAATTTGTATAGCGAACAAATATACCAAAAAACAGAAAATGAATTGTATACAAAAAGTGGGCGTAAAAGTAGTCGTGGCCAGTACGAAGCATACGGCGACCTTTCTTGGAGTACGTAGATTGTGTGTACCAATTTTCAGAGAAATCCGTCGAAAAATAAAAATTTGTAAAGCGAACAAATATACCAAAAAACAGAAAATGAAATTTGTATAAAAAGTGGGCGTAAAAGCAGGCGTGGCCGGCAAGAATCATATGGCGACTTCCCTGGAGTACGGAGATCGTGCGTAGCAAATCTCAGAGAAATCTGTTTAATTGTATAGCGAACAAATATACCAAAAAACAGAAAACAAATTATACAAAAAGTGGGCGTAAAAGTAGGCGTGGCCAGAACGAAGCATACGCCGACCTCCCTCCGTTGAAAAATAAAAATTTGTATACCGGTCAGACAAACAAACAAACAAACAAACAGAAAATGAATTTTATATATATAGATATTTAATACAATGATAAACACTTTTATATATCCTGATGTTTTAAAATTACATAAAATAATTGCAATTCCAAAATCACCTATGCTAACACGGTTGAACAGCTTTTGGCCAATAGCGATTCTGTCTGTAATAGATCAAATTTTTGAGAAGATAATTCATGCTTAGCTGCTAAAATTCTTTGATATTGAATCTTTCTTAAGTGAAAATCAATTTGTATATGTAAATGAGAGTGGAACGATCGGAGCTGCGGTCAGAGTGTTTAATATTATATTATATTGGTCTAATGGAGTCGCAGGTTTGTTTTACGATTTCAGACATTTGATCTTGTTGATTATAAAATTCTTTTTGAAAAACTTAAGTTTTATAGTATTTTCGGTAGCGAATTAGAACTTATAAAAAGTTTTTTTGTCTAATAGATAACAATATGTTAAAATCGGTGAGGAAAAGAGTTTAGTCCTCTCAGTAAACTGTAGTGTGCCACAAGGGAGTGCCTTAGGGCCTCTCTTGTTCACGCTTTTTTTTAAAGATATCAGCAACCGTGGTCTTGTTATCAAAATTGTGATGTTCGCTGATATTTCTATATTTAATCCCTACACACAGGAAACAGATTCGTTGTAGCTACCAAATTTATTGCCAACCGAATTTCGATTAAGATAATTCTATTGTCTTAACAGTAAACATTTTATCAAAATAAATTATGATTTGTTATTATAAAATTTCTGCTGATACAATCGAAAATTCAATTATTAATCGTTAGAACAATTTTTTCTGTGTGATATAAATATTAGGTAAGTCTTAAAGCTCAAATTTTTGTTTTAGCAAAATTGAATCGTTTGGTTCTAAGTGCAAATAAAACAAAACTCTTACACACAGAAAAAATATTCGCCAACCGAATTGCTCTAAAGTGGAACAGCCGTGTTTTCGATTGTATCATCAGAAATTTAATACCATAGGCAAATTTTCTATTATGATAAAATATTTACTGTTAAGGCAATAAAATTGTAATCATAGTGAACCCGAAATTCGGTTAATAGCATTATCGCAATTCGGTTGGCAATAAATTCGGTAGCCACAATGGATCTGTTTTCTGTGTGTACGTTTTCGACCCTACTCATTGAATATTAATAATGATTTTTATGTATTCGTGGATAGAAATCATACATATAATCTTGTAATTAATGTATTTTATTTATTAATTTAATTTATATAAATCTATACTAATATTATAAAGAGGTAATGTGTGTTATTTTTTGTTTGTTTGTTTGTAGGAGGTAATCTCCGTAACTACTCATCTGATCTTCCTGAAATTTTCACAGAGTCTTACCGCGGATATGGGAAGTGCTGTATGCTATAATTTTTTAAATATGTTTGGTGGGCGTGGCACCTCCTACACAAAGATAATTTTTAATATCATATATATTGAGTACTATGATATTGAGAGCTTTGCAAATTTGTGTGAGGTCACCAATTCTTAATATTAGTAGCTACGCCGGAAATGGATGGGATCGGATAAGTATGAGTAGTCGGACAAAAAATTAGCGGGTTCACACCAATGGGCGTGGCACTCCCCAAGCAAAGTAACTATCGAATGTAAGTAGATATCTAAAAGGGAAAGACTCGACATTTTGCACGAGTCCATCAGATATTAATGTGAGTAGTCCAGTAAAACTTGGGCGGGATGGGATTATATATAAAAAATATAAAGTACGTTAGTTATCAATGTGATTTCTCGTGGAAAATATATCGCCAAAATTAAAAATCGTCAAACACAAAAATCGCGAAAAAATAAAAATCGTCCAAAAAACAAAAATCTTCAAAATCAAAAATGGGCAAAATCAAAAAACGCTAAAAAGAAAAATTGCCAAATGATATTTTAAGTTCAAGGCCAATAGTTAAGTGTTGCCAGATCTAATTTGGGTAATCCATGTTCTTCACATGGGCAGCTACATGCACCTCCAGGGTAGGAACGCCGAAAATTCTGATAATTGTTGTACAGAATGAAAAAACAAAAAACATTGTATATCAGCAAGTATCAAAATAAAAAAATATATACTAATAATCTATACTAGCATAATAAAGAGGTAATGTGTGTTTGTTTGTTTGTAGAAGGTAATCTTCGTAACTACTCATCTGATCTTCCTGAAATTTTCACAGAGTCTTACTGCGTATCTGAGAAGTGCTACAAGCTGTATTTTTTTTATAAATATTTTTTGTGGGCGTGATATATACTAAGTACTATGATAGAGAGAGCTTTGCAAATTTGTCTCAGGTCATCTATTATTAACGAGAGTAGTCAAACAAAAAACTGGGTTTGATTGGACAAATGCGCGTGGCACCCCCATACAAACTTAATACTAAATGTGATGTATCTGAATTATTGTAATTGCGAGAGCCTTGGAACTTTGTGTGAGCCCTTTCATTATGATTCGGGGGGAGGGGGTAGCGAAGCACGCCGGTTACATCTAGTATGTATGTATATGATTAAAAGAAAAATGTTTTTTTTATGTTATGTTTCAATAAAATTGAATTAAAAATGGATTTTATGTGATTTTATTATAATTTTTTCAAAACAGTTTTTTTTTTTACTAAAAAAAGTTTTTTTCAGAAATTGTCAGTTTTTTTAAAAAAAAAATTATGGCAACACTGATACAGAATAATGTTACATTTTACAATATTAATCGTTAGAGAATAATCAACAAATTGATACAAATCATTAAAGTTAGTACATAATCTTCTTAACGGATCGGCACACAGTGGTCAATTTCGCGAGATAGCGGTCAAAACTCTATAACTTTTGACCGGATTGGTATTTTTTTACGCAATTTGTTTTGTTCAATAGGAGGGACTTTAAGCTTCAATTTGCGTGTTCAAACGTAAAAATCGACTGATAGGAACGTAAGTAATTTGGAGTTAAAAATGCATTTTAATTTTGTTTTGTTGAGTTTCCATGTAAAAGTTGAATATTTTGACATTTTAAATAGGTATTTTTTTATAATTTCTTATTTTCTTCAATCGTATTTTACAACCAATACTTATTTATTATTCCTAAACTTAATTTTGGTCAGAAAATGCCAACATTTGGCCCCTGACATTTATTTAGTCTCAATATTCACAGGGGCCAAAGGTTGGTTTTTTTTTGGAAGAAAGCTAATTCTTGTGAGGATTAAACTGAAAAATAACACTGAAATTCCCAACAATATCAATACCATTTGGATATATTATATACAGAACACAACATCGATAAAATTTTAAGTAAACTTTTACTATTGATTTAAAGTGCACATATATTTTATTTAAATGTATTAATAAAAATTTATACTAAAATTAGAAACAAATTATAATCTTTAAACTAGTATTAATTAAACAATATTAGTAAAAATTTCTTCCAAATAGCTTTGATTTTCATTTTGCAGTAGTTGTTTAGCTTCTTCATCTAACTCTAATGAGGTTGATTTCCATTTTTGTCGAATACTGGACATATATGGGTCTGATGTGCACAAAAAAATATTAATAAGATCTTCATTAGTACAATATCTGGAAATTTTTCTTGTATTGTGCTCGCGAAAGAATCTGTAGTCTTTGTTCCTTTTTTCTTGGGCTTCTTCTGAGAGATCTCCAATTGGAAGCATATTGTGCTGAATTATTTGTTCCCCATGGAACAAAATTTTGTGAACTGTGGTTGGCATATGTCTCCAAGAATATTTTTGGTTATAAAGGGTTGCTGTTTCATTAGCATACTGACCAAATTGTTTTGCATCTATATTTTTGCTACATGCTATAACTTGTAATATGATTTGGAATCGTCGTATTAAATCATAATCTACTCCAGTTATAGAAGCTGCAGTTTCTGGATCGGAAAAAAATCTCCTTGCTGTGTTTCCATCATTAGAATTTCCTTCTCCTTGCTTTGGCTGGTCAATTATAAGGCTTATCTCACGGTATTTTTCTTGAATATCTTTTTTTTTTGCTTTCTTTTTTCCAAATTTTCTTTGTTGTTTCTCACTGTTTCGCCTAACGGGCCAAATTCCAAATCGTATCCCAATTTAAGAATATGCTCCATAAAACGAATTCTAGCATGAAGAGGTGACATTCCAAATTCATATGCTTCATTAAAACTATCGTCTTGTGTTGGTGGTTGGCTCAATTGACTTGATGTTTTTTGGCATATGGTGCAGCTTGACGATGACTTTGTTTTGCTTAAAGCTTGTGCAACTTTTCCATCAATCATTGTGAGACACATTTTAAAATTTACTTCAATGTCTTGGTCATCAAATTTAAATGTTACTGGTTGAAGTTCTTTAATTTGATCATTTATTTTTCGAACTTCTTCATCTATGACATCTTGAGTCTCCTTTTTGTAAGCAAACTTTATTGGTCTACAAAATTTTGTTGACGAGGGAATTTCATTCTTCCATACATCTATCTCTGCAGCTCTACTAGTTGACGGCTCTGAACCAATATAAGTTTTTGTTAAACGTAATGGAACGAAAGAAATCATGAATAAATTGACATCTGATGAATTTTCTAGACCGACTATAATTTTCTTACTTGTTAAAAATAGGTTTATTTCTTAGTCATTCTTGGTTGCTTGAGTAAAACAATGCTTGTTTCTGGAACATTGAAGGTACCGTTTTCTTAAAGTATTTAAAAAGTTTTTTATTTTTAAGTTATGAATTTTAATTTCTTGTTTGTCGCATATTTTGAAGAATGGATTATTCATTATATGTAAAATAATGTCGTTTTCATCTTTCCGTTCAAAATATATATCAGATAGAACACTATAACTGAATTTAGCCATTGTTTAAACAATAATGAAGAAAAAAAATGAATGCATGGATTAATATACTATTTCTCGAAGTTTCAACATGATCTTTTTTACCTCTTTGAAACATAATATAACAGGTAGTTGGCTTTACCAGTTATTTCCATTGGTTTTAAATTTATTTGCAATTTTCACGTATTTAAGTTGTGTAATATTAGATGGCAATAAAATCTTTTTTACCTTTTCCAAATGAATTGCCAGATACCACATAATTTGAGAGTTCTATTGTCATTTTTGTCAAAATTTTGATACACCCTTCTATGTGGACTAGGTCCAAATATGGGCCAACTTCTCCTAATTTCAACAGAATTATTTTTTGGGTCAATAAGAACTCTTGTACAAAATTTCATCAAAATATATGCATAATAGCCACTTTCACATACAAATAACTTCTCAAAAAATATGATGTGCATTTGTACCGAATATCTTACCTTGGGTCAGAAAAATTGCTGTAGCTCAAAAAGTGCAGTCCCGATGCGTGGACATGTATATATAGGAATGTAGGGGAGAGTTAGGACTACAAAATAGTAAATTTATGTTTTGACTCAGCTTGACTCACAGGAGTTGTGCTCTATGAAGTAGGAAATTTCCGAGAAATTTGACCTTTTTTTAAAAAAAAATTTAAATTGTTCTGAAAACAGTAGAGCTTCAATTTTTTTACCAGTAATAGGAAATAAGTTAAGTTACAACACAAAATTTATTTCGTCCAAAAATCAAAAAAGTTATGATCATTTAAACTTTAAAAATTAACTAAAAATATCATAAATTTACTAAATTCTGAAAAAGCCCATTTTGGACCACCCTGTTCTCAGTGAAATAGTTGAAATAGAGTTCTAATTTTTTGGCTCCAGAGGTTTACTACTGTCTACTTTCATATGAGTCTAATAACTTTAAAATCGGAGAACAAAAACCGAAAGGAGTTTTGGCTGCTATCTCAAAATATTGACCACAGTGCGTCGTTGGTACGGAAAACTGGAATTGAAAGTGGATGAAAGTAACGTGTAGGTCGCTGAGGAACATTAAATGAAATATTGCTTAACAAGAATTCTGACGATACATCATTATTAATCAGATTTAGCAAAAATGACACATTCAGCATGGTTCTACGGTTCTTTAGTGTTGACAATTTAGTTAACGCTAATCTACTGGCATAAGATGGCAAACTTGTCGCCGGATTCCAGAAAAAACAGCGCAAACAGTACGGAAGGAATTGTTTTTGAATGGATTCAATATGATCAATGTGGATGTTGTATAAAGGATACCAGATAATTGAGCCATATTCAAGTATAGGTCTTACGATATAGGGATCAGTAAATTCCTTGGCCCATCGCTTAATAAAAGCCAGTACACCTCTAATTTTTTTTTAAGCCTAGTTCCGCGAAGCCTAGTGGCTTGTCTGCAGATTCTAATTTGGGCTAGTTTTTTTTTGTTTTTTTTTGCAGCGACAGACCAAAGCCTCTGGTGGGAATCGAACCCACGACCCCCGCATGATAGCCGAGCACGCTACCTACTTACCTACCGGGGCGCTTTATATCATATTGATGTGGGAAATGAAAAACTCAGCTTTGCATCAAACAAAATCCCCAGATCCAGAAAGGTATGCACTGCTAGCAACGGTTGTCTACCCAAGGAGTAGTTTACATTTATGTAGTTTATTCTTGAAAATCGCATGTATTTACATTTTTTCATATTCACTTCCATTAAGTTTATATCGCACCACGTATAGAAGTTATCAAGGTCCATCTGTAGATATAAGTGATCACTCTTTTCATTGTGAGTGAGGAAAATTGTAAGATCATCAGCATACATTATTGTTATTATTATTAGTATCGTTTATAAATAAGGAAAAAAGAATTGGACCCAGATGGCTGCCTTGCGCAACTCCCGAAAGGACGTTTATATTTTTAGATGTTTTATTTTTATATTTAACATTCTGCTGTCTATCACATAAGTAAGACTTGATCCATTTTAGACTATTGGGAGTAAACCCCAACAAATTAAATTTTTTTTTTAAGAAGATTATGGTTAACTTTATCAAACGTCTTGCTAAAGTCGATGTATATAGCATTAGTTTGTTTGCTATTTACAAATCCTCGGTTGACTAAAGTAGTTAATTGTAAAAGATTAGTTATAGCTGAACAACCCTTCTTATCATTACTTCTGTAAAATGTTCTTTCCATGCTCAAAACCAAATAATTTTTTTTAAAGTGTCAAATGAATGCAAATTATTTCTGAATCGATAATAGAACGGTTACGGGAAGTTAACGAAATATACGGATAATGAACTTTTAAAATATAATAAGTTATCGAGAAATAAATATTATATCATATGTTATCAGCACAAAAATAGCAAAAAAAAACCCTTTTTAACGTAAATCAGTTATCGATAATTTTTTTTTTACAATAACACACTATTAAATGACAACAAGTTATCGACTATTTGGAGAGTGATAGTTTTCGCTGCATCGATAGAAGAATTAGTTGCAGGAATATTTCAAAATATATCGATTACATTTTTTTTTTGTTATCGGTCAATAAATAATACAGTAGATAGTAGCAAAAATAAAAAACAAGTTATCGATAACAATTTTTCTACAACATATCGATAACAAAATTTTTGGACATAACCAGTTATCGTTACTTAAATATTCTACTTGTTATCGATACAAAAATATAATGCAATAAGTAGTAATTTCAATAGCAACTTTTTTTTTAAAGAAATTCGGTTATCGATTACCAATTTGCTTTTTCAAGGAAAAAAATTCAACAATGTAGTGAATGCTAGTTTTTGCTGACTCTATAGTAGAATTTGTAGTATAATTTTTTCGCAAAATATCAATACCAAACTTCTAAAAATAATAAATTATCGGTATTATATTATAATACAATTTAAAAGAAAATCAGTTATCAATAGCAAAATTTTTTAACACTATATCGAGCGCAAACTATTTTAGAAATACACATTTATTGATACTAAAATATTATACTTGTTATCGATACAAAAACATATTGCCATAGGAACTTATTTGTTAAAAGGAATATTTAAAGGAACTTACTTATCGATAACACCATTTTTTCCTACAACACATAATATATTCAACGATTTCCGTAATACAAGTTTTCGCGAAATCGATCGTATTATTATATACAGAAAATTTTTGAATTGTATTGATAACAAATTTTTAAATATAATAAGTTATCGATACTGCTATATATAATTGTTATCGATATAAGAAATAATACCATATGTACTAATTATTAATCGTAACATTTTAATAAAATAAATCCAGTTATCCGTACTAATGAAATCATAATTTTTAGCTGTATTGATTATAGGATTTGTTGTCGATAACATACTTTTAAAAATTACAAGTTATCGATATTAAAATTAATACGAAAGACACTAATTCTTGATGGCTAAGTTTTTTTTTCGAAGAATTTCCATTATCGATAATAATGGTTTTTCAATTCAACAATATAAAGGATGCAAGTTTTTCTGCAGTGATAATAAAATTTGTGACATAATCGATAACAATATTTATAAAGGCAAGTTATCGATACTAAAATATAAAAATTGTTATGGATGCAAAAATATAATACCATAGATACTACCAAAAGTTTTTAAGTAATTCACTATTCGATAATAAATTGTTTTCTAAAGTAATGAAAAGTCACTAATGAAAAGTCACCTTTTCATTGCTTCCGAAAAATTTTCCAAAAAATAAATTGTTAAAATGTACTTACAGCATCTATAAAAAACCACTTCCATTCCAGGACAAGCCAATGTTGAATTCATTTATGATCATACAACTATTCACCATAACCGGATGTCAAAAATAGCTTTAATTTCACTTCTTTGGAAGCTCTCTTTTTTATTGGACAACTTAAAATAAAAATACACAACATTTCTTAAGATCTTAAGGTATTTTGAGACTCATTTATAAAAACACTTTTCAGTACTATTCAATTTATTTTAAATTGATTTTTTTTTTGCCGGCCAAGAAAACAAAAAAAAAAAAATATCTAAAGCAATGTCATGTAAGGAAGATGTAACTCTTTTGGGCCTTAAAACAAAAAAAATCCCTAAAAAAATTCTAAGAAGCACCCTTTTAGAAAAATATTTTTACATTGAAAATTCAATTTTTGTTAGAAAGCAGATTTTTGTTATTTATAAGATACTTGTATATGTTTGTTTGTGTAAGTAGTGGTAGTGGTGGAGCAGAAAAAAACTGACCATCATGTATGTACTTACATACATACACACGTGTGCAGAGATGAATAAAAAACGAAAGTAAAAGCTTAAAAAATGCCTAAGTATATGTTCATGTCTTATAACAAACGCCAAAGTTGTAATTGTGTTTTTTTTTGTTTGGCTCTGCCTCAGTAATCTTAATTTTTTTTTATAAGTTTTCTGTTATATTTTTTGTTGCTTTTCCAGCTTTTTTATATGGTCATGTAAAAAGCAAAAAAAGTTAAAAAGGGTTGCAAGGACGATACAATAAAAAATACTAACTACACCAACAACATCAATACAACATTTTGAAATGGACCAAGCTAAAGCAGCATCATTAATTCGCCAACACACTGACAAACTCGTGCCGAACACACACACACACACTTCGTTTTTGTTACTATTTTGTTTCGTTTCTTATTGCATAACTTATGATTGTGTTCGTGTTTGTGGGTGGAAGTGTGTATCTGTGTGTGTATGTTTGTGTGTATGCTAGTGTAAGTCGTGTGTTGTGTGTGGAGATGGCAGCAGACTTTTAAATTGGCTTCGTTTTGTAAACCCTTTGCTTAGCTTTCACTGACACCCCTACTGCATCCCACCCCACCTCTTCACCATATTCATGTGTTTGATTTACTTTGTTACGAAAAAAATTTTTTTTTTCTGTGTGTATGCGTAACTCACCCCACAATGTTGTTGATCAGTTATAATGCACCCTACAATGATAATGAAAATCATAAAAAAAATAATTTAGAAATGGTATATAGTTATCGAATGTTGATAAATAAATTTTTTAAATATAGCAACAGTTTTTGTAGAAAGTATTTTATTATTGTTTCGATACAACTTTTTCTTAGAGAAAATGAATAAACGATATCTTTCACTTTTTCATTTTATTCTCCACAGTAGAGTTTGTTATATAATATTCCCACAATATATCGGATATAAAAAAATTTAAAATACTTCCTATCGATACAAATCGATAATTCAAAAGTTACAAATTGTTGATAACACATTTTTTTTCTGGATATTTTGAAGTTCTAAAGAAACCAATTTAACTATGTACAGAATATTCGATTTCTCTCAATCGATTATATAATTTAGAAAAAAAGATTTTGCTCCAATAATATTAATACTTTTCACAAACTATCAATAACTAATTTTTAACGATTTTAAGCTGTCGATACTAAAATATAATTATTATCGATACAATTTTTTTTAAAATAAATTCAGTTATCATTTTTTTCGGAGAAAAACAGTTATCGAATAACATTTATTTTAAGGAAAAATTCTTCATAGAATTTCATCACAATATATCGATAACATGCATTTTTATAGATAAACAATTTTCGCTACTAAAATAATATACTTCTTATCGATGCTAAAGCATAATGCAATGGGTACTAATTATCAAGAAAATGTTTAAAGAAACCCAGTTATCGATAACAATTTTTATTGTAAAATGAAAAAAATCTCTTCAAAGATTTCAAGAACGATAGTTTTCGCTAAATCAATTATATTATTAATTACAGAAATTTTTTAAAATATATCTATAAAAAACTTTTTAAAGAGAACAAGTTAAGGATATTAAAAAATCATACTTGTTATCGAAATGTACCACTTATTAATAGCAAAATTATATTTACCAAATATATAAAAATGCAGTTATCGGTACTAATGTTTTTTTTCTAAAGAAATTTAGCTATATTGATGAAAGATTTTTTAACATAATTTGTTCACAATATATCGATAACAAACTTTTTAAAGATAGCACGTTATCGATACTAAAATATTTTACTTGTTATCGATACAAAAATTAGTGCGAAATATAATAATTTTTTATTGCCATTTTTTTCAATAAATGCAGTTATCGATAACAATATTTTTCTTTTTTTTAACATTAATTCAATAATGAACTGAACGCTAAATTTTACTATGTACATTGTTAATTTAATTTGTTACAGATTTTTTTTTTACAATATATCGATGATAAAAGATTTTTTAACAGAATTTGTTAACAATATATCGATAACAAACTTTTTAAAGATAGCACGTTATCGATACTAAAATATTTTACTTGTTATCGATACAAAAATTAGTGCGAAATATAATAATTTTTTATTGCCATTTTTTTCAATAAATGCAGTTATCGATAACAATATTTTTTTTTTTTTACAATTAATTCAATAATGAACTGAACGCTAAATTTTACTATGTACATTGTTAATTTAATTTGTTACAGATTTTTTTTTTACAATATATCGATGATGAAAGATTTTTTAACAGAATTTGTTAACAATATATCGATAACAAGCTTTTTAAAGATAGCACGTTATCGATACTAAAATATTTTACTTGTTATCGATACAAAAATTAGTGCGAAATATAATAATTGTTTCTTGCAATTTCTTTCAATAAATGCAGTTATCGATAACAATAATTTTTTTTTTCAATTAATTCAATATTGAACTGAATGCTAACTTTTGCTGTCAATTTAATTTGTTACAGATTTACCAAATAACAGGTTATCGATACTAAATTACAATATTTGTTATCGATACACAGTATTTAAAAAAAAATTTGGTTATCGATAACACGTTTTTCACAATATATGGATGACGAAATTTTTAAAAGTTATACTCATTATCGATACAAAAACATATTTACTAATTAAAAAAGTTATTCAACGGAATTGCTATTAATTTTGTTTTTTAAGAAACACAGTTATCGATGACAATTTTTGTGTAAAGAAATCATTTTAACAATATACTAAATGCTACTGCTTGCTGCTTTTATAATTGAGCTCGTTACAGAATTTCACATATTATATCGATAACAAATTTTCAAAAGGTAACAAGTTATCGATACTAATAAATTTTATTTGTCATCGGTACCAAAATTACTATACAAGGTACAATTTTTTTAAAGAACTTCAGTTAACGATAACAATATTTATTTTTTAACAATCAATTTGACAATGTAATGACTTTCACTGCATTGTAATTGAATTTTTTACACATTTTTAACAATATATCGACATTTTTTTTTTTAAATAACGGGATACTAAAATATAATAGTTGTTATCGATACACCTTATTTAAGAAAATAGTTCGACAACAAATTTTTTAAAAATATTTCGATAACGAAGTTTTTATCGATACAAAAATACAGGTACTAAACTTACCTCAATAATGCCTTTAGGGCGCTGAGTATGCTTTTCAAAACCGGTATTTCGGTATTTCATTATATTAATACCGGGATCGCGGTATTAATACCGGTATTTAAAAGAACAAAAAAAAAAGCGAAACTATACTGCAAAAAATAGAAAAAAAAATTTAAAAACAAAATAAAATATTTAATTCAATACTGTAAAACTCCAAACCATTAACTTTTTTAAAGTGCCACAAAAGAGAAGAAAAATATAAAATAAAAAAGAGTAAAAAAATGTCCTATTGTTGTGATTTACCTTTAAAATATGCCCTCAAAAATTTTCAATTATCAAGAGTTTTGTCGGTTAAGCTGGATCGAATTTTTGTGCACAACAGCCCTGTTGCTGAAAAGGCTCTTTCGAACTCGACGCTAGTTAGTGGTATGGACATATGGTAGTTATATACTAGTTAAAGATATTTTCCTCTTATATATTCTAATTCTATAAAGTACTTTAGAATCATCGTTTTTGAAATTCCACTCGCAGTCTTCATTACATTAACTTTTTTGGAAATTGCCATTTCTAGTTTTTCTTTCTTTGTCATCGAAATTAGAATTTCTGGCTCAGAAACAGCAGATGACTCGGAAACGTCGATGCAAGAGGCTCCTTTGTTTTCAATATCATTATCATCGATATTATATAAGCATTCCAATAAATGTATAGTTATTTTTATGATTGTTGCTTTGTTAATTCGATTAAAAATTTCATCTTCGTCGTCATCTTCTGATTCAGTTGGATTGTGCAGATATTACAGTAGACTCGATAAATCAGTACGCCTTTGTTTTACACGAATAATTAGCTCTTCCTTGAATTCATTACTTAAAGCAGTATTCCGTTCTGTCAATTGATTAAACATAAATAGTAAAGCTGCATCTGCGCTAAGAAGACAACAAGTTTCAACAATTAATTCGATTGGAAGAAGAACTGAAATAACTGTGATGATGCTAAAGAAAAATCAATTTCCGAAAATAATAATTAGGTATTTAAATTTAAATCAATCATAGCCTTTTGTATGTAGTTCTTTAACTGGACAAAGCGTTCTAGCATTGCAAGTAAGCTATTCCAACATGTTATAGAATCTACTATTAAATTCATTTCCTTTCCAAATTGTTCTTTAACATGTTTCTGTAAAGCTTTATCATTATACCCTATACCACTATGTGGTTACGCTATTGAAATTGGCGAAAATCGCTGTATGTTCAGACATAGTTAACGTGAGCATACGTCCTGTTTTGAACGGGACCATCCCACTTTCAGATACTCTGTCCCGTTGTCCCCGACAACAACTCGGGGACGCAAAAATGTCCCGTTTTCAGAAATTCGAAAGAAGAGATAGTTGATTTGTTCAAAAATGTAAGAAAAATAATTTCATCTAAAATATATTTAAAACGATTTAACTGAATTTCTTATGAATTTGGTTGAATCAATTCATGGTACATAAACTTAAATTATTGTTCTTAAAAAGCAGAAAATAAACAGAATAAGAATACGTTGCGTTTTACTTGTACGTCGCCCGTCAAACTAATAATCAAAATAAAACAAAAAAAAAAAAAATTATTGCAAAAAATAGAAATTGCAGTTCTATAAATTTGCTTGGTTAACCTGAAATGCAGCAATACAAAAATCATCTTATCTTCTTTCTTTGTTGCAGAATATGAATAATTCTATAATATTAATAGGCTAGGCGATTTCTTGTGCCCGATGTTTTGTTCTACCGTTTTATCCCGTTTTTGACCAAACCTATATTATTTGAAAGAAATTTCTTTTTAGCCATTTTGCAGATTTACAGATTTTTGAATTTTTTCCTTTATTTTGAGTAAATTGCATTTAAAGTTGCTACTAACACATACATAAAATTGTACATATGCTATGTGTTTTATTAAATTGGTTAATGTGGTTGTTAATGAGTTTGGTATCTTCATTCACAATAATAATAAACCATGAAGGTGTTGGTTTGTGAATTGGCTAAGTTGAAAAACAAAGCTGCCTAGAAATTGCAATCGAATTTCGAGCGCTGGAATCTGCTAGTATGAATAAATATATTACGAAACACAAGAGACAAAAATAGAGTAATTGTTTTTTTTATTTTTATAATGATGTTTTTGTACTTAATCAAAGAGTTTTAATGTAGAAGAGGCCAAAGTGCAGTACAGAACAAAAACTACAGAACAAAATCTCAGGGATAGAAAATATGTTTTCTGTTATTGTACCAACCAGACAAACAAATTGTACTTTTTCGATGCTCACGGTACCAAAATTTTTTTCGCTTTTTCTAAACAATTTTATCGTATTGAGTCAGATTTGCTTAGACACAAAAAAGACTTAAAAAAATTTTAATTGACGGGGTGAAACAAAATTTATCGTTAATTTTATGTAGTCATATAATTACCACAAAGCTTTGTAAAATTTTACTATAATTTTTATAAATATCACACCTTTTTTTTCTGTGTGTCCGCCTCCCTTGGATTCTTCAGCTGCTGTAGAAACTTGTAATGTATAAATTGCAAAAAAAAAATTGAAGCAGCAAGTGGAATTAACAAATTAAAAGAGAATTCGTTTCAGAAAGAGACAACTCACTTTCTTCCATATTCAGTCCGTGGTTTACTTGAAAAATTAAAAGAAGATGGTTACACCGATATTGACAAGAATTTCGTGAAAATTAAGGCTAAAGAATTTTATAGAACTAGTCGAGAGTATTTAGAGCAATGGACTGTTTATAACAAAGATTTGGAAAAACTTAATTGGGCAAATTTACCAGAAATGCCACAGTGGAAAAATGTTCAAAAAGTTCTAGATATATTGATCGAAAAGGAACATATCGATTGCAATAAATATACGGAAGTATTCGATGAATATTCACTCGTATCTAAATTCGTAACATCGCAGAAAATTGAGGAATGGATTCAACAAAATATTTATTCATTGCGTGGAAGTATTTAAAAATTTTAACAGTAATTACCTAAACCATGCAAATTTTCAAATTATAGTTCAATATATTTTATCTTGTTTGCCTGGTACAAAGGCGCCGGTTGAACGCATATTTTCTTTGATGAACAAGTTGTGGACCGAAGATAAAACTCAATTAAGGGTATCAGTGCTTAAGGCCATGTTAATTATTAAAGTTAATATTAATAATATTTAATAATATTAAAAAATCCTGCCAAGAGTTCTACACATATTTGAAATTATCACCTAAAATTTTGCAACAAATTTGTGCCTCTGAAAAATATAACAATGTATAAACAATTTTTTTGTAGTGTAACGTAAAATAAATAATGCCACACATTATGGACAAATAAAATATTATTATATTATCTATGCATTTCCATTTCATATAACCGAACCCATCAGAATTATTCGATGTCGCATTTGCAGGTAAAAAAAATATGGTCACTTTAGAAATGACACCCATGAAATCGATCGAAATAAATTGCCATATGGTCCAAATTATCAATTAGATCTCGGTCAAATTGGGTTTGTGTGTGTCTATTACAGCCATTAATCAGTAGTCAAAAAATAAGCCCTTTAGAACAATTGTTAGTCATAGCCTCCATATAAAGCTGCTTTCCGATCTTCACTTAAATCTATCAAAAAACAAAAATATTGCACAGATTTTTCTCAAATTTGGTTTGTATATATTTTTGCAAAAAATAAGTGACCTCACGAATATGGTCAGGATCGGTAATTTTTCGACCTATTCCCCATATAAATATAGAAGTAATTTCTACACCGTTTTAGAAAACCAAGACACTTGAATGCTTCTTTCGACACTTGAAAAACATGCTCGTTCCAACGAACATCACATTGAATTCTCATTCCCAGAACATCAATAGTATCCGATTCCTCAATACCTATACCACCCATATATACAGATGACATTGTTGATTCCATGACCCTATGGGTCAACATACAACAATGAGTCTTCAGCGCATTAAAATCAACCCTATTCGCTTTACCCCACTCGGAGATTGTTAAGATGTCTTGATTCAGTGTGTCATTCATTGTCCGCCTTTTGCCCCCAACCTCCAAGAGGCTTGGACTACAATTAAAGGAAAATGAATGACAAATGCTACTGTCATCTGCGAAAGAGTATATAGAGTTAAAAGTTTGGCCAAGAAGGTCGTTCAGAAAGATAAGGAAAAGGGAAGGAGAAAGAACGGAACCTTGGGGTACCCCTGAATTAAGCTGAAACTCATTAGATGAGACCCCATCAATAACAACACGTATTGTTCGGTCTCTGAGAAAACTCGATATAAATCGAGAAAAGTCATTACCGACCCCAAATGCAATAAGCTTTGATATCAATGCACCGTGCCATACACGATCGAATGCCTTGGAAATATCCAGAGCAACCACTTTACTTTCGCCAAAATTGCGAATGGATCGACTACAGCGCTCAGAAAGCAGAGCTAACAGGTCTCCCGTGGAGCGATTTCTGTCGATCATTAAGAAGTGAGTTGGCCTCTAGGTAGTTCACAAGGTGGAAATTGATCATGCTCTCCATCACCTTTGAGAGCGCAGAGCAGATTGCAATTGGACGGTAATTTTCAGGGTCATTAGCCGCACCCTTTTAGGGATTGGCTGGGCATTAGCAACCTTCCAGCAAGAGGGAAAGACTCCCGCACGATTGGCTGGGCATTAGCAACCTTCCAGCAAGAGGGAAAGACTCCCGCACGATACGAAAGGCTGAAAAGGTTGACCAATGGACTGGCTAGCATCGAAGAGCACTGTTTCAGCACCAGTGCTGGTATATCTTCCGGTCCCAGAGACTTATTAATGTTGAGATCCGAAGGAACCCTTTTAACTGCACGTGCTCGGTAGAATATTTTAGGCACAGTACAAGATACTCTTTCGAGTTCGGGCAGTGGTTGATCGCTATGACCAAATGACCAAAAGCTCTTGCTGCCCCAAAGAGCTGATCGTGAAGAAACTTTTCGCGCCTCAGTACTTTGGCACATTCATTTCTCGCCTGTTTGCGTAGCAGTTCAGTGACGGAATTTTTATTTTCACGCCAAAGTCTGCATGCTTCCTCTCTGGATCTGACTGCATCTCTGCAAGTCTGGTTAAACCAAGATTTTTGATTAGGTTTAGCTGAAATGCGCTTTGATGGAATGAATAATCTCATACCAAGCACTATTATTTTTTCCACCATTATCGCAGCAGCATCAACATTATTATCTAGGAAACAAAGTTTCTAGTTGAAATGCTTGAAATTAGTTGAGCCTAAGAGATAGGGTCTCTAAACGCATGGTAAAGGGTATCCTCTAGTCGGCCTAGACCATGTTCCTTGGTAAACATCTGAATAGCTTCACAACTTTTCTTGGTTTTTAATGAATGGACCTATCTGTTCATGAATAATTAAACAGTCAATTGCATTGTTTTCTTGAAGTATGGCTAAACAATTATCATCAAGATCACTATCACTTTCATCACTTGTATACTGGTTATCATCTTCATTAGAATTAGAATGTTCTGCATCAGACTTATCTGTGGCATTCAGTTTATCTTAATTTTCTAAATTTTGGTGTATCATATTTTTATATAAAACCTAATGAAAGCCAATTGAATTCCGTGAACTACGTAAAGTTGTTGCATTGCACAAATCAATTTTCCAACTTTGGTCATGACAGATGCCCCATCGGTTGTAATGTACACAATGTGGTTATTTAAGGTAACTTGGAATAATTGAAGCTTTTCTTCAACGAGGGCAACATACTTTTCTGCAGGCAATGATCCTCGCACGTGAACTAATCCTAGGTTCCAGAATTTCTTGATACCAGCATGAACATTTATATTTAAATAACGTCGGTTTTTGACCGATGTCCATTCATCAAATGTAAGACTAAATCTTTGTCCTAAAATAATTTGAGATTCTTACTCTTTAATCATATTTGCACGAATTTTTTCATTGTCCTGCACAACTAAATTTTTTGTAGAGTTTATAGATTTTGGTATATTTTCAGACCCTCTTGCAGCTAAACCTGTTCTGATATCCATTGAAGTGCAAAATATGCTAATTACTTATAAAAATAAAATAGTTAAATAAAAATGATATAAATGTTAACTTACAGCAAAAAAATTTAATACCAGATTCCGGTATTGAACGGTATTAAAAAATGTCGGAAATCGGGATCCCGGTATTGCAAGCCCTAGCGCTGAGGTCAACATAAATGTGTATATATTGTTATTGTACAAATAAATATTAATAAATAAAAAATAAAATGTTTTAAGAATTCCAGTTATCAATAATAACATTTTATTATCAAAATTATTTTTAAAAATCCAGCTTATCTGTATATATATATATATATATATATATATATATATATATATATAATTTTATATATATAAATTTAGGTTAGGTTAGCTTAGGACCTACAAGAAGAAGATTGGAACGGTAAAATGCGATTCTTGGAAAAAATTCTGTGATAATATAGAAGACATTTCCGAGCATCCAGGTTGCGAAAAGTTTTGGCTTCTACCCCTCACACATTAGAGTATTTGAAAGATGCATTGGACACCAATTTTCCGGGCAACTCCCCTACGTAGCTACAGTCATCCGAATACTCAGACGCTAGCATGACGGACATTGCTTCGGAGATAATTAATATATCAACATTGACATGGGCGATTAGGAGCTTCAAACTTTACAAGTCTCCATGACCTGACGGTATTATTCCAGCTGAACTGCAGCACGTGTCGGACTACATTTCCCCTTGGCTATGTAGGCTTTTCACTTGCAGTATTAACTCAGCGTATATTCCCTTGAAGTGGAGAGAGACAAAAGTGGTATTCATTCCAAAAGCTGGAAAAAGATCACACACTGTCCCGAAAGACTTCAGACCAATAACTCTATCATCGTTCTTATTGAAGACAATGGACTGTATGATAGACTCTTACTTACGTAGAGTTATTGACCCTAAACTGTTGTCGGCGAGACAACACGCTTACAGCAAGGGAAGGTCAACCGAAACAGCCCTTCACGAGCTTGCAAGTACCATCGAGAAATCGCTCTCGGCAGGAGAATACACCATGACAGCCTTTTTGGATATAGAAGGGGCTTTTAACAATATCACACCAGACTCGATAATAGCGGCACTATCTAGTCTAGGAGTGAACTCCGTTATCATCTCACTGATTGGAAATCTGCTTGCCAACAGGCGGATAAAGTCTAAATTGTGAACGACTCTAACATACCGATTTGTGAACAGGGGAACGCCACAAAGAGGCGTTCTGTCACCACTTTTCTGGAACTTAGCGTTGAACTTAATGCTAGTCTCGTTTTAGGGACAAGGCTGCAACGTTGTCGCCTATGCTGATGACGTGGCCATAGCCGTAAATGGGAAGTTTCTAGCTACATTTAGAGATATTCTACAAAGGGCTCTTACGAGGCTATCTAGCTGGGCAAGGAGTTGCGGTCTGGGAGTAAGAAGTCTCTTGAGTTTTACGTGCGTTCTTGTCATGTTGACTTAACCACATGGTGGTTTTAGCACTTGGATAGATATTATGCGTCTTACCTACGCCTCGCCATAAGACGGTTACAAGCTGGAGTGATGTTTTGGCATACACTCCACACTTTGTTATTGTGTCGGGCCTATCTAAAACCCTGATGCTTTAGAGGCAGCATCACCTGGGTGAATGAACCTCCACATCGAACTGTGATCTGCCAGCGATGTGGCACCACAGCCACTGCGAAGCTCCCCGAAGGTCCTTTCCCAATGAGATCATATCGAAGATTCTTCAGAGATTCCCAAATTGACATTGCTTACCATGATACATTCTTTCTGACTTCCATCTTACGCACTCTTGTATCATCAAAAGACTTCTACTCATGCTACCGTCCGACCTTCTTGCATCCGACTCATCTTACGACTTATCTTCCGCTCATGCCTCTTCCCACCAACGCACATACCAGCTCGGTTATCAAAACAACGCATATACCAGCTTTTTACTCCACAACCACTCCCTACTAGTCACACACAGCAATCTCCTCTGCACGTCAGATTCGAAGGCCTCTAGTGCCACGTTCGTAGAGTGATCCAACAGTCCTTTCATTCAACTTTGTATCACATATGGGATGTGAGCAACCATTTCATCTGGTTGGATGTTTCACGATCCACCAATCGGCCGTCATTCCCATGTATCATGGTTCGCTTTGTCGCCGTGGGGAGTCTAAGAGTCCTCTTCTTAGGGCAATTAGATCTCCCCGCAGTACCAAATTTAGCGCCTTTTGGTAAGGCTTCGTTATCAATTGGCCAAATTTAGTAACTACCAGTTATCCTCCAAAAAGGATTGCACTGGTAGACATTATCAACCTTAACCTTTAGCCGCTAGAAATAATCACCAGAATTAACTGGCTTTGCCTAGCGTTGCCCAGGAGCACCACGAGGAGGTAGGTTATAGTTCGTTGTATCACTTCTCTGGCAAGCCAGTACCTGATGAGTACAACTTTGCTCCCGGTAAATCCTACTTAAACGGAACTTGTTCTTTTCACGATCCTTCGATCCTATTTCTCTTCACGGTACTGAAATCTCCTTCTTTGATGGAGCCAAGTATCTTGGCGTATTCCTGGACCGGAAGCTGAACTTCAGACGGAACTTGGAGGAGAGGGCGAAGAAGGCGGCTATAGCTTTATACTCCTGTAAAAAGGCCATTGGTAAGCGATGGGGCTGCAGCCCGAAAATTGCTCATTGGAGCTACACAGCGGTGGTTCGCCCAATACTGCTGCAAGGGTACAGTGAATGTCTTCCATGCGTATCACTGGTGCCCTTCTTACTACACCTTCGGATGCCTTGAACATCCTCTTACACCTAATACCGTTGGACATATTTGGGAAGCAGTCAGCGGTCTCATCGTCTATTGGACTAAGGAGCACACTACAATGGCACACTAATTGTGGCCATGTAGTGAGCCTGACTGATAGGAACTTATCATTGAACGTGGATTGCACTACTCCAAGGAGTGTATTTAAACGACACTACAACATTCTACTACCGACCAGGGGATCTTGGTCTGGGAGGAATCCAGGTAGAAGGCGTTCCATAAATTTCTACACTGACGGATCGAAATTGTGTGGCCAAATTGGTTTCGGAATCTATTCAAAGGAGCTTGGACTAAATCTGGTACTAGCAATAAAGGAAGTTGCTAATTGGTTGGGTCGGAATATTCTGTCTACAACCGCAGTCAACATCTACTCTGATAGTCAAGCCGCGGAAAATCCTGGGAATCAATGTTCCTGAAACAAGAACTACCCTTAACTGCCGCACGTCTTTAAATGAGATGGCCAAGCAGTTTGATATCAGACTCATATGGGTCCCAGGGCACAGGAATATATCGGGAAACTGTAAAGCTGATGAGCTGGCAAGACAGGGGACTACCTTACGGGTTCCAGCGGACTTGGAATGTGTTGTTATTGTGCAAATAAATGTAGGTTGTTAAATTTATTTAATTATTTGAATTAAAAAAGAAATACAAAGTTTATTTATTGTATAAAAAGTGTTGAGATTATTATTAAAACAAAAAAAAAAAAAAAACTCCGCACTACGACCGTTCGTGGCTGAATATACGCTTTAACTAACTTTTGATAAGATAAAAGCATGCAAAGTAATATGCAGCAGTAGGCAGCAGAGGCTCTCATGAAAATTCCTCTCCCACACATCGGCCATCATGCATTGGATTCGCCTCGAATTCATCTTCTAGGCTTTCATCATCGGCAGGCCACCGTTTCATGTATTCGGAACAGGTAGCTGTTTGTTTTTGACCTTCACTGTTACCCACTTTAGTGATTTTTTACAAAACACGAACTTTTGAAATACGTCCCAGTATATAACTGCGGCCGTCTCCTCAAATTCGTTAATCCATGCTCTAATAGGTAAATTATTACTACCATCGAAAGACCATATTGAATCTTCAATGTCTCTAAAACTTATTGCAAATCTTGGCATGTTCGTCATAACATTTTCGTTGCACACTGTTTTCGTCTTCTTGGTTTGATTACGTTCATTTTTTACCAAAGCTGAATTTGTTGAAACTGCAGCAGCTGCGCCGTCTTGTTGTTTTATATTTTGTTCGTCGTCGTTATTAAAAGAGAAAACTTCATCGTCGTTACTCATATCTTCTTCATCGTCAATACCTGAACAAGAAGCAACGAGTGTGCCTTTCTGCAAATTCTTAAAAATATGCAACGTCAAATCGTCTTCTTTGTTTGTTATGCCTAACACATTGCATATAGAAACCGAATCATTATCGCTCAAATTATCTGCAACGTACTCTGCTTTCAACACAAATGCGTCGTCGTCTTCGTTGAAGGAGAAATCTTGAAATTCTCGCAGTCGTCGTCTATTCATGCGATCTCCTTCTGTTCCAAAAACAAATTTGTGTAGAGCAACTATAGCCTCTTTTTTGCAATAGCGTAAATTATGACAGACAATTCCTATTTCTTCTAAACAAGACATTTTCACTTCTACTCTTTCTTCTTTTTATGTATACTTCTATGCTCACGCGCAGCGTTAGACTAATGATTGTTTGCGTCGCTTTTTCTTATTGTTTTCTTCCTCGAACACACGATTAGCCTTCTAGATATATCTTTTATTCTTCTTGGGATTTCCCCTCTTTTTCGTTAGCAATTTTGTTTAACACGTTGACTGCCTCATATAAAACAAAAATATATTAGTAAAGTGCCAATATATAATAATAGGTGTAAATTAATATTTTTGTGATAAATATTTATTTGTGAAAAGCGTTTTTTGTGTATATGTGTTATTTTTACCGTTATTATGTGTGATAGCCGGCGGTACACGTGGCACACAGATAATACAGTTTTATTCAGGTGCCATGTGTACCGCCGGGAGTCACACTTTTATTTTTATTTGATATAAAATAAAATGGATGTAAATTGTTTTAATGGGAAGCGTCGAAGAACTGATGACAGTGAAAGCGACGAAAATGATTTTGAACCGTCAGATTCAGATGAATATATTCCTGTCAGCGATTACACATCGAGCGATGCTGCCGAAGATGAAGATCCAGATGATCCTAATGCTCTTTTTGAAAATGCGGAAACTTCTAGTGAAGAGGAGGAAGATATTATCCCAAGAAATGTCTGGAGATCGGTTAGTGGATGCTCGCTAAAAACATTTGTATTCACTGACTCCGCTGCTTCACCAGAAATAACCGATATGAACTCCAATTCAATAAAGCCAGAAGATATTTTCAAAGTTATGGTTACGGAAGAAGTTAACGAGCTAATAGTGAAGCAAACAAACTTGAATGCCAGTAAAAAAAAATTGAAGCAACTCGTGTGACTCGCAATTCTCGCGTGAAGAAATGGGAAGCCACGAATCTGTCCGAAATAAAACAGTTTCTGGGACTTGTAATTTATATGGTAATTGTAAAGCTTCCTTCAATCGAGATGTATTGGAGCATGGATAATTTTTACAAAAATTCCTTTCTCTCAAAAATTATGTCAGGGAACAAAGTTATGGTTACGGAAGAAGTTAACGAGCTAATAGTGAAGCAAACAAACTTGAATGCCAGTAAAAAAAAATTGAAGCAACTCGTGTGACTCGCAATTCTCGCGTGAAGAAATGGGAAGCCACGAATCTGTCCGAAATAAAACAGTTTCTGGGACTTGTAATTTATATGGAAATTGTAAAGCTTCCTTCAATCGAGATGTATTGAAGCATGGATAATTTTTACAAAAATTCCTTTCTCCCAAAAATTATGTCAAGGAACAGATTTCAGTTATTGCTGAAATTCATTCATTTTTCTGATGAAACCGGAGGAAATAAGCGCTTGCATAAAGTTAGTCAATTACTCTAAATAATGGAACGGAATTTTACTGCAGCCAGAAAACCTGCTGAAATGTTGGTGGTGGATGAAAGTATGATTCCGTGGCATGGTAGACTTCAATTCCGGCAATATAATCCGGGAAAATCACATAAGTATGGAGTCAAATTATACAAACTTTGTGACCCATTTGGTTATACTTATACTAGTTCCAAATATTGTGGTAAAACAGATGATGCTTCAAGAAGAGGACAACCAACGCCTGGTGTTTCTCATAGTACGCAAATCGTCTTGGATCTTGCTGAGCCTTATCTTGATAAGGGAAGATCAATGGTCACGGATAACTTTTATACATCTACTTCTTTAGCGAATGCATTGCTGGCTCGCAAAACGCATTTATTTGGAACCCTAAGAAAAAACAGACTTGGAAACCCTAAAGATGTTACTGGAGCAAAACTAAAGAAAGGTAATATTATCGGCCGTGAGTGTTCAGGTATTGTAGTAATGAAATGGAGAGATAAGAGAGAAGTACTCATGCTAAGTACCAGACATGATTTGAGTGTAGTTTCCACTGGAAAAAAGAATAAAAACAATGAGGACATCAAGAAGCTTCATTCATGACTATAATTCAGCAAAACAAGGTATCGATTTTTCAGACCAAATGGCTAGTTATTTCTCTCCTTTACGTAAAACTATTCGATGGTACCACAAGATGGCTCTCGAGTTCCTTTTGAACACAGCCATAGTAAATAGTTTGATAATATATAAACAATACAAGCCCAATACAAAAATAGGTGATTTTAGAAAAAGTATATGCGAGTATCTATGTGAAGCACCAGATCAAGCATCAGCATCCTCCAGCTCTAAAACTCATTCTTTACAAATTTATAATGTCAGAGATAACAGAAATAGGATACTCAGAAAACGGTGTAGCAGATGTTATAGTAAAAAAAGCAGACAGACGGCCGAAAAGAAGCAGTAAAAAAAAACCAAAATAGTGACAACATTTTGCAATGGCTGTGTTGATAATCCAGCTCTTTGCCTGGACTGTTTCAACCGAGCTCATTAGTTTCTTTTTATTTATTGAATTTGAAGTTCCTTTTTTTATTATATGTAAGCCAAAAGTGAAATTATATTTTATTTTCTCATTTTATTTATTGAATTTTAAATTACTGAAGTTGTTACGTTGTAATAAAATTATAATTTTTTGTTCCTTTCTAATCCATCTAAAATAAAAGATACAGTGAAAATTATTAAAATTAAAAAAAAAAAAATGGCCTTTTCAAGGTGCCATAGCATAATATCAACGTGTTAACAATCGACGTTCTTTCTCAATTCGCAGAATGTTCTTTTTGGCTCAATTCTTTAGAAATCAAATCGCGGTAGAGTCCCTAAATTTCCCCAAATTCTTCTCCCACATAAATAAAAAAAAATGTTTTAAGAATTCCAGTTATCGATAATTGCATTTTATTAGCAAAGTTATTTTTAAAAATCCAGCTGCTGATAATCTACAACAAATTATTTTTGTACAGAATTTTTTCAAAATATATCAATAAGAACAATTTATCAATACTTAACTATTATAATTGTTACGGATATGAAATCAAGTAAGTAATAATTGTTCAGACATCCGGTTATGAATGTTTTTTCTAAAAAAACGATTTAAAAAATGCTAGATTTTGGCAAATCTTCTGTATAATTTTTACAGAAAATGTTTTAAGATATATCGATAAAAAGTACAAAAACAAAAGCACAACATTTAAAGTTATCAATAACAATGTTTTTTTTTTTTTCTAAAAAAAAAATCAATTCAACAACTATGATTGCTGATTTTCGATAAAGCGTTAATAGATTTTGTTATATAACACCAAAGGACCCTTTGTTAATAAAAAAATCGTGTGAGTCCGATCACAGGGAAGATGTGTAAACATCTAGTAATTAAAGATTTTTTTATGTCATGTTTTAAAATCAAACAGAAAGCGTCATCTATGTATCACTTATAGCAAAAACTGTTTCAGCTAATTCAACAACCCTTTGCTGTAAAACGTTAAAAATATCCAAATATAAACGTATATAACTGATACATAGATGACGCCTTTAAAAAAGTGGCATAAAAAAACAATGTTATATCATAATTTTTTCACCAATACAATCATAAGTCACACAGCGTTATCTGCTTCAGCTCACACCGATATGAGTTACGCTGTTTTTGTGATTGTTATTGTGAAATAGAAATTTACCCCCCTGCGCGTATAGATGTTTACACATCAAAATGTTTGTTAAAGTAATACAGTTATCATTTTTTAAATCGATTAAACATTTTTTAAATCGTATTAACAATATATCAAAAAGAAATGTTGTTACTATCCTTTTAAGTAGCAAATAATAGCCACATTTAGAAAAAAATTATTTGTTAAATTATAGGTTAACAAATTTTTGATTATCAACTGTATGTTAGTTCAAAAAAAAAAAAATCGATATACAAATTCTAGTGATAATAAAAGGCGATAACAATTTTTTTGATGTGTAAACATCTATACGCGCAGGGGGGTAAATTTCTATTTCACAATACAATCACAAAAACAGCGTAACTTATATCGGTGTGAGCTGAAGGAGATAACGCTGTGTGACTTATGATTGTATTGGTGAAAAAATATTTTCTAGAGAAACTGTTCATGGGCTATTACCCAATGCATTCGAAATTGGAATTGTGGTAGGAGAGACAAACCTAAGTAACTCGTGTTTTTAACACTTTTTTTTATTGTTTGTAACATTCTATTTTAATAAATTTCACTTTTATTATTTTTATATTTAATTAATAAACACAATAACTATCGCTTGCTACCACTCACAAATCTCACAAATCTCACAAATTTATACAAACATCTGATTTCGAGTTGCCAACTTCAAAAAATAAAACAGATGTTAACTTTGTAGCCAGATTGTTAAACCAGGGATACCAGAGCTTTCAAATGAAGTGAACTGCTGAAAATAGTATAGAACAATTCGTAATTTTAAATTAAATTTTTTTTATAATATTTTAGATTCTGGTTAATGTTTGCAAAAATTAATTATGCCTGCATGATTATATTGTGTTTTATTTAAAAACTATTTTTCTTCATATAGAAAATTGAATAGTTTAGATTTCTTCTAATAATTTAAACAAGCAGATTCCAGCCCTCGAAATTCGAATGCAAATTCTAGGAAATTTTATTTTTTCATTAAATGAAGACCCTAAAGGTATGCTAATCAATTAAAGCCAATTCACAAATCAACACAAAAAAAACAAACTCATTTTTATTACAAACACATTAACAAATTTAATAAACACACACATAGCATTGTATAATTTTATGTATGTGTTAGTAGCAAATATAAATGCAATTTACTCAAAATAAAGGAAAAATTTAAAAATTTGTAAATCTGCAAAACGGCTAAAAAGAAATACCTTTCAAATAATATAGTTTGATCAAAATCGGGCTAAAACGGTGGAACAAAACATCGGTCACAAGAAATCGCCTAGCCTATTAATATTATAGATGAGTTCATCATTTAATAAGAATTCTAGCCTTTGAATATTTTTGATGTGTAAACATCTATACGCGCAGGGGGGTAAATTTGTATTTCACAATACAATCGCAAAAACAGCGTAACACATCGGTGTGAGCTGAAGTGTAAATCGGTGTGACTTTATCTGATTATATTTGTGAAAAAATTATGATATGTTCTTTTCTAAACATTTTCCAATTGTCTTTCAAAAAACATCAATTGTATTTCAGAAAACATCAATTGTATTTCAGAAACCATCAATATAATTTCAGAAAACATCAATTGAATTTCAGAAAACATCAATAGAATTTCAGAAAACATCACTTGAATTTCAGAAAACATAAACAGAATTTCAGAAAACATCAATATAATATCAGAAAACATCATTTGAATTTCAGAAAACATCAATTGAATTTCAGAAAACATCAATAGAATTTCAGAAAACATCAATTGTATTTCAGAAACCATCAATATAATTTCAGAAAACATCATTTGAATTTCAAAAAACATAAATAGAATTTCAGAAAACATCAATATAATTTCAGAAAACATCATTCGAGTTTCAGAAAACATCAATTGAATTTCAGAAAGCATCAATAGAATTTCAGAAAACATCAATTGTATTTCAGAAACCATCAATATAATTTCAGAAAACATCATTTGAATTTCAGAAAACATAAATTGAATTTCAGAAAACATCAATATAATTTCAGAAAACATCATTCGATCAATTGTATTTCAGAAACCATCAATATAATTTCAGAAAACATCATTTGAATGCAGAAAACATAATTAGAATTTCAGAAAACATCTATAAAATTTCAGAAAACATCAATTGAATTTCAGAAAACATAAATAGAATTTCAGAAAACATCATTTCAGAAAACATAAATAGAATTTCAGAAAACATCAATATAATTTCAGAAAAATCATTCGAGTTTCAGAAAACATCAATTGAATTTCAGAAAACAACAATAGAATTTCAGAAAACATCAATATAATTTCAGAAAACATCATTCGAGTTTCAGAAAACATCATTTGAATTTCAGAAAACATAAATAGAATTTCAGAAAACATCATATAATTTCAGAAAACATCATTCGAGTTTCAGAAAACGTCAATTGAATTTCAGAAAACATCAATAGAATTTCAGAAAACATCAATTGTATTTCAGAAAACATCAATTGTATTTCAGAAAACATCATTTGAATTTCAGAAAACATAAATAGAATTTCAGAAAACATCAATAGAATTTCAGAAAAAATCAATTGTATTTCAGAAAACATCAATTGTATTTCAGAAAACATCAATTGAATTTCAGAAAACATAAATAGAATTTCAGAAAACATCATTCGAGTTTCAGAAAACATAATTTGGATTTCAGAAAACATAAATAGAATTTCAGAAAACCTCAATATAATTTCAAAAAACATCATTCGAGTTTCAGAAAACATCAATTAAATTTCAGAAAACATCAATTGTATTTCAGAAAACAGCAATTGTATTTCAGAAAACATCATTTGAATTTCAGAAAACATAAATAGAATTTCAGAAAACATCAATTGAATTTCAAAACGCATTATTTGAATTGTTGAGAACATTAATTGTATTTCAGAAAACGTCAATAGAATTTCAAAAAGCATCATTTGAATTGCTTAAAACATTAATTGTGTATCAGAAAACATCAATTGAATTTCAGAAAACATCGATTGTATTTCAGAAAACATCAATTGAATTTCAGAAAACAGCATAATCGACTTATTTTTTATGCACTGGAAAATATGATGTTGATGTTTTCTTTAATTATTAGATGTTTACACATCTCCCTTGTGATCGGACTCACATGATTTTTTACATAAAAAGTTATATATCAAATTAATGCCACTTTTTTTAACAAAATTATTTATTGAAGTAAAGAAAATAAAAATATTGATAACAAAGATGGTATTAATTATAAAATGTTTTAAATTATCATAAAACAAAACTTCAATATCAAACAGTTATCGATATTTCACTTTTTGTATAGAAAACGAAAAACCGATAAATCAGTTTATGATAAATTTAATGAAGTTAACTATTTTAAACTTTTTGGTGGTAGTAGAGTATCACATAGTCACATATCACTTAATGAAACTCTTATATGATTCAACTCTCATTTTGCCTCTAATACAACTAATGTTTCCAAAAAAAAAAAAAGTTGTAATGCTGTCCACTTTTAATTTTTTTCTCCAAAAATTTTATGTTCTATGTCTATTTTTTAAAAAAGAAAGAGTACAATTTAGACGATTTCATTTTGGGTAGAAAAAGGGTTACATTTTTTTGTTGGTTCTTTCACTTTCTTTTAAGCAAAATTAAAGGGGTGGGATGGTGGTTGGGTCGGGCATGGTATTCCTTGATTGTTGTTGCTTAATATCATCAAGCAAGTGTATTCTCATATACTTATATGTAGTACATTGAGAGTATGAGTGACAATAGCAAATGTTGTTGGATGTAGTTAGAGATGTTTTTTGGATTGTGTTGTCTTTTGTATAATATTTAATTTATATTGTATTTCTTTTACATTGCTTTTTTATTTGATATTCTGTCATTCTGTTTTTTTTTTTACTTTAGTTAAACAAGTTTTTTAATTGAAATTTTTTATCGGAAAAAAGGGACATTTTAAACATTTTAAAAACAAATTTATGTTTAACAATCAAGCAAACAATGAATGAAAGAAATCCCTAGAAGGGCACTAATTGAAATGTTAGGTATACATTTTGAGGCTTATGAAAGGAGTATAACAAGGATCTTAGATTTTAATTTGTTTGAAATTTAAGTAAGTCAGTCAATTATCAAAAAAAAAAAAAAACCCCCACATACAAACCATGACTTTACCAGAGTTTTAACTTCATTTTGAAAATCCAGTATTTGGAAGCTCACAAAATTTTGTAATTTAATTATATGTAGATTTTTGTATGAATTTTTATTTATTTTAATTAATTAATATAATAAATTAAAGAAATTGTTTATTTTCATAAGAATTTGGTTAACAAAAGAAAAAAGATCATCGCAAAACTGGTTTGCGATATTTTAAAAATACTTTACTCCTAACTCTTAAAGCGAAAATTTGAATTCTTATAGTCCAAAAGATTTTTAGAATTTTCTATCATGCTTTATTTGAACAAAACCAAATAAATCACTTCTGAAGACTGTGGAAATGGCGCCCAGCGTGGGGCCCGAATCAATAGTCCATTTTTTTTATTACTTAATTTTTTTTTGCCTAAATAGGAACTTAATAATTTATTTTAATTTTTTAACATCTGTGCACCGAGAAAGCACTAATTGTTCCTAATTCCTAATTTTTTTTATATGTGTTCTGAAATTCATGCCTCCTTCCAATTTCTGGAATGTTGATTAAATATGCGTAAATCGCTATTTATATTAACCGAAATTGGGATGGGTTTTGAATTTTAGTTCACCCTTCAAACTTTTAATTTTATTTTGTGATTTTCTAATTTGCGTGGCCCATAAAGGTTGTCTCCGGAATACAGGAACTTCGTTCTAAATGAACCGGTGCCCTCTCCAATATGATTTTTATGGTACCGAAATAGGAGCAAACAATCGGGAAAAAATTTAGAATCACAGGTTTAACATTTTAATCTTGATGGATGGTCATACTTACTTACGGATTTTTTGTATAAATGATTGGTTTGGTTTTTGTTGTCTACATTGGGTTAACAATTGAAACAATATATTGAAAAGTATATCGAAACTTTATTGAAAATCTTTATTAAATTTATATTAAAAATTATAATTGAAATTTTTTTAAATTTTTATTAAATTTATATTAAAAATTAAATTTTAAATTATATTGAAGAATATATTGAAAATTATATTCAAACTTTATATTGGAATTTGTTTTGAAATTTTTTTGAAAATGTATTGAAAGTTTTATATGGAAAATTTTATACTCAAATTTGACTAAAATTTATTAAACTCTATATTGGAAAAAATATGTTGGAAAATCATATTGCAATTGATATATACATATAAACCATATTGAAAGGAAATTATATTTAACACCAAAATTATTGATAATTTATCTTTGAAATTTATAAATCTTTATATCCGAATTATTGAATTACTTGAAATTTAATGCGGTTTCTGAATTTTCATTGATTAACAAATTTTTTAATTTTTAAATTTTTTTAAATTTGCGTGGGTCGATTGGAACTCAAATAATTGTTCAACTGTACGTCACTTACAAAGCTTTTCATTTCACTGCCTTACATTTTTCAGAAAAACCAAAATTTTAATCAATAAAACTTTGCCTTAACAGCATCACATTTGTTCTATTGAACCTGAATTTAATCTGATTCATATTATTTAAATTGGGTAACACCTCTTTACCTTTGCAATCATTGTCATTATACCAACACTCATTCATTCATTCATATCGTCCGAATATATCTTTGAAAAAAAAAAAAAATTTTTTTTTTTTTAAAGTTAAAATTAATACTAAATTTAATTTAAAATATTATTATTATTCTGCAGTGCTAAAATTCAAATTGAGCTAAACTTAAAATTTTGCTTAAAATAAAAATTGGCTAAAAAATTAAAATGTTACGAAAAATAATTTAAAATTAAAATTAAAAACCTCATGAAGGTTAAATAAACAGCATATTTAAGTGGGTTACCACCCAAGTTAGATAGACTAGTGGTAACATGGTAGGGAGGGCAAAAGGGGCATAACACCTCGTCCCCAATCCCCGAGTAAGTATGGCCATCCCTACTATAGCGTCCGTTTTTTTTTTTAGTTTTTTTAAAATCGCACGTGAAATACTGTGGTGCGGTTTACCTGGGTCTTAACAAGACCCCACCCCTCTGACGAGCTAGGCCCCCCGCCAGCACGTACGACCCGTTAAGGCTCAGGGAAACGGAAGCGGAAATTCCACCAGCACCGCACCATTACACTGCCAGCATACTAAAAAAAATTATCTGGGGTAAAAACTATTACTTTAATGGGCACTTTGATTAACTTAAAAGTAACAAGTAAGAAAATTAGAGTCGGTCTAGATACCCTATACCATGCGTTTAGAGACCCTATCTCATAGGCCCAACTAACTGGACATAGAAAATAAGCATAAACCAAATTTGAGTGGGTTGGCTGCAGATATGAAAAAGTTCATATCGGATACTATATCTATAAAGGGACTAGGTCCAAAAATGGACCGATTCTGATCATGTTTGGTAAAGTCTCTTGTATTTTGCAAAAATATATACAAACAAAATTTGAGAAGAATCAGTGCAATATTTCTGTTTTCTGATAGATTTAAGTGAAGATCGGGAAGCAGCTCTATATGGGGCCTATGACTAAGAGTTGTCCCATAGGGATCATTTTTGGACTACTCATTAATAGATGTAAAAAACGCATACCCAATTTGAGTAAGATCTATATGACAATTTGGATTTTATGGCAATTTATGTCGATTTCAAAGGTGTCATTTGTATGGGGGCTAGGTCTGAACATGGACCGATTCTCACCAATTTCAGTAGCTTTCATTCTATAGCTGGTAGAAGCTTTTGTGCCAAATTTCATCAAAATAAATTATTATTTGCGACCTGCAGTTTGATTACAAGACGGACGGATGGACGGACATCGTTAAATCGAATCAGTTAGTGATTCTGATTCGATCGGTATTAGAAAAGATGGGTCTAGGTCAAATATTTTTGGTAATTACAAACAGCAGCACAAAGTAATTATACCCAAACCACATAGTGGTATAGGGTATAAAAATTCAGATTGACAAAAATAAATTAACATCCGGATAAGAACCAAATTTCCATTAATCAATTAAATTACACTATTTTTCTGAAAACGTTTCACGATATCGGGCATTAATTTTAAATTCACCAAACGTAATAATGCTGCTAAATATAGGATCATGGCATGACTGACACAAAATTAAATTCAGTAAAGATGTTTAGCAAAGATTGACTATGATACATACATACATACTTAAAATCGCAAAGCAAAATTTGTTATTCTTCCTTCTGTTCACTACAAAATTATAAAATAATCATTTGGCAATCCTAAAAATTATATTATTTCTATTAAAATTATCTCTAGGCGCTTTTTCGCCCCAAAGTATGCAATAAAAGTAAAAAAAAGTTTTTTTTTTGCAAAAATTTTATGAAAAGTTTCATAACTGTTACCAGAAATTTATAGTATTCTTCCTGTTTGATAAAAAAATTAAAGTTAATTAGAAACAACTAAAATTTATGAAACGCACTGTTTTAGTTCTTTTAATGTTTTTTATTTAAAGAATCGACTACCACTACGATCTTAAAAACCAATTTACAATATATATATGGGGGGTTTCATGTCAAGTGCACCAACTTTTGAAACCGATGGGATGAAATTTGCACCAAGGTTAGTCCTATTGGATAGTAGCTTAGACACAATTTTTCAACAAGATCGGTCCAGATCTCTCTGAGTTAGAGGGGATCAAAATTGGACACTTTGGCCAAACAGGTGTTTTTTCTCATCCATGTAACTTATTACCTATTGTTCTTAGAAAATTTCCTCCCAAATAGTTTAGATAACTATTTCTTCAATATTTCGGAAAATAATACTTTAAAAAAAATAAAAAAAATTTTAGACTTTTTTTTTTTGCTAAATTAAAGCATTTTTTGCCTTTTTTTCAAAAAGGGCATTTTTTTTTCATAGGAAAGCTTAGGATTTTTCCTTTAAGGGCTTTTTGGTCGCTTAGTGGGATGGGAGTGGGATATCTATCAAAATAAATGTTTTGTAACTCAAGACAACGGTTTTTCAATTTTTCACAAATGCACTATTTTGAATTTTTTCCTATTTGTGTGTAAAACCGTACAAATAAAACTTATACTGAGAAACTAGACAAATTAACCTTTCCGAAGGTTTGTAACTTACCTTCATAACATAACAGAAGAGAATGGTTATCTGTAACCTGAAAGAGTTATTTGCAACATTTCAATCTGAACACGAGGATGTTAGAATCGGCTTCACGAAATCAACCCAAATGAGGCCAAAACATTGCGTTTTGGCAGAAAGCAGCGGAACTCACACAGTATGCGTTTGCATTTACCATGAAAATGTTTAACTGATGTTGAAGGAAATCAACTTAAAGTATTTAACAGATGATTCGGCAGAAAATTTACACGATTACCGCGATTGCCTTAAATTGACTATGTGTCCTAATGCAACAACTTCTTGCCACTTAGGTGAATGTACAAATTGCCCGAAAACCACATTCATCAAAGAAAATTTAATCAACTCTTTAGATCGAGAATATATAGAGGAGGTCAAATTTGATTCTTGGATTCAGACTGACAGATGCACATTGAAAACAATCATTTTAAATGTGGATGGTTTTGTGGAAGAAATGTGTACAGGATTGCTAAACTTGAGAAACCATGACTTTTTAGTCAAAGAGCAATGGTCATTCTTCAAGGATTTGAAGATACCTTTGAAGTCTGGTGAATTCGTTATTTCATATGATTTCGCAGAAAACTAGAAATATGTTCTTCAGGATGCCATACAAGCATTCCACTTCAATAACGACCAAGCAACTTTATTCACAGTAGTTATTTACTACATGAAAGATGAAAAACTGGAACACAAAAGTATGTCAATCATATCCGACGATTTAAAACATGATACTGTTGCAGTTTATGAGTACCACAAGAGAATACTAAAATTTCTAAAATCTAAATTTACAGTAAAGAAAGTATACTACGTTTCGGACGGAGCTCGTCAACATTATAAAAACAAAAGTAGCTTGGCAAATCTTATTGCCCATGAAAGAGTTTTTGGAATTCCAGCTGAGTGGCATTTTCATCCTACTGCTCATGGTAAAGGAGCATGTGATGGTATTGGAGCAAACCTTAAAAGAAATGCAGCGAAGTATAGCCTCCAGTGCTCTCATCAAGATCGCTAGTACTATCCAATAGGACTAATCTTGGTGCAAATTTCATCCCGATCGGAAGATATCGGTTTCAAAAGTTGGTGCACTTGACATGAAATCCCCCATATGTATGTAGATCACAAAACAAGACAAAGTAAATAACAAACTACTTAACAAAAAGGACAGTTAACTCTCACTCAATAATATGAGAGACGTATGTATATTGTGTTATCATACCAATAGTGTTTGTTGTTTGTTAGCTAACTGCAATATACAACACGTAAACAAGTAGGGAAAGGGATAGACAAACGATAAAACAATAACGGTGACGACCACATTAAGAGTGATGGCACCATGATTGGTGATCTGACCCGACACTTCCTATGCCGAAAATTTCCAAGAATTATTATTTTATTTTAATCGAAAGAACACATTCACACCTGTCATTTTATTGAAAGAACAAGTAGATCAGAAATGTGTAGCTACATTATTTTCTTTCCATTGAAAATAAAAAATATGTTATAGATATGAGCATATCTTAACGGTTTATGATATCCCTATTATTATTTTTTTGATTTATGAAGAAATGCTATACTTTTCAAATATATTAAAGTGAAGTAAGTGGTATAATCAAGAAAATTATTCCTATGTGGAGCACTGAATTGCATGAAAATATAAGCCATTTCTGGCTTAGAAAATTTGCAGGGACTCAATTTTTCAAAAATAAAATACATTTTATAAAAAATCATAAATGCACATTTCATATTTAAATATTTTTCTTTTATAAAACTGCAACATTAGATTTTCGATAGGTTTTCGCCACCAAAATCCGGCTGTGTGCGTACCGGTGTGCCTCAGTGTTGCCATAATTTGAAATTTTAAAGATGCTAAATTGCAAAAAAGAGATGCTAAAACGTACTGGACTCAAAAAAAAAGATGCTAATTTTTTTTTCAAATTTCATTACGTTTTTATTGAAAAATAAAATACTTATTAATAAATTCTGTGAGTTTTAAATTGAAAAATTAATATAAAATATATGTTTCGATTTATATTTTTTAAATTTGAATTAAAAAGTTTTTGAATTTCATCTGTAATTTTTTTAATTAGAAATTGAGTTTTTTTTTAGTTTTAAATTAAATATTTTGATTTTTAAAGAGAATATACTTTACCAAAAGATATGAGTATATTAAAATAATCAGTTTATTGATTCTAATACTTCTGTGATGTCTTCATCTTCAAGTTCTTCTTGGCTTTGATACTTATCTGATGATCGAATTTTATCAGCGACATCGCTCGGTATATTGTAAGTTTAGCAGCAAGCATTTTTAAATTCCAAACCTTATTTTATCCGTATTATAGAACATAACAACTCGGATTTTATTCTGTTGCAAAGTTTGTTTTTAACTAAAGCCACTAAACTAAACAAACGTTCAACCTCGGCATTTGAGAAAGGCAAAACTAATAAAGACAATACAAATGTGGATAACTCATTTGACTTCAATCCAGAAAGAAGTTGTATTAAGTGTTGTATCCCAATACTGTTTTGTGATAGAACTCCATTGGTGTTGAATTTTGTTTCAGATGAAATAAATTTAAACTCTTCAAATATATTGGTTATCGGTTCTTTTACCCGGTTAAATGTGTTTTGAATTGAAAATTTTGCAATTTTTTTTAATACAATAATATTTTTTGGCAATCTACTTTTAGATTCATTAACAAGCTCCTTTAAAAAGGTGATGCATATATTTCTTATTTCATTTCCATTTTCATATGATATTTCATTCGATTCAATTTTTTGCTATAATAAGTTTTCAAATTCGTATCCTAAATACGGGTTTTTAAGTAGAAAAGCTTCATCAGAATTATTTTCTTCATTATTTAAAATAACGTTTTCAATTTTTTCTTTTATATAAATTTTTCCAGCAATTATATTGACTAAGAAAAACAAATCATCTAAAATTTTTGAAGGGTCGCTTTGTTTAGCCTGCAAGGCTTTAATGGTAGCTTGATTTTCTCTCAAAATATTTTTGAAGAAATTTCCAAGCATGAATAATTTTTAATTTTTGTACTAATCGTATAAAACACCAGCCGTATAGCATTTTTCAGTCACCTTAGCTATCCCAAAATAAGTTTTTAACTCCAACCACTGTTCACGAATTCTTTTTATATTTTCTTCAATAGACATCCAACGAGTTGGACATGTTCATGTTATTTTTAGTGGTTCAACATCATTATTTATAGCTTTAAAAAGGTTTTTGTAAATAAGATGTCTTTTGGATGATTTAGAAAACCAGGAGTAAGTTTCGTTGGATAAAAATTCTAAATCAGGTGGCAATGATTTTCACACTGCATGTGTGACTGCAAGCTGCAACGATTGACAAGCACACGGTACCAATAATAAGTTTTTGTTTATTTTCATATTTTGAAGTTTTGTGTGTACGCTGTTGTTTATCCCCACCATAACTTTTGCATTATCCGTTCCTAATTCAGACAGATTTTCAGTATCCAAATTAAAATTGTTAAAAACTTTTTTAATTACAGAAGCGATAGATAAAAAAGTAGTTGTAATGTCGTTTCTTTTTACACTGTAATATTTTATAATTATGCCAATATATTTAATACTGGATAAGTCCGAAGCCTTGTCAATTATTTAACTATAGGGGCTATTTTCCAAATCAGATTTCAGTTCCTGTAAAATGTGAACCCCACACGTTTTTAAAAATGGCGGTACATTTGGTCCTAGCTAATGTAACTTCTGATGTCATTGGACCATTTTTGTGATTTTGCTTTTCACAGCCAATCAAATGATTAACTGGATTAATAGCTGAATGGCAGGTTATGTACAATGCGAATCTAGTCTCACACTTCCTTGCTAGTTTTTGTGTTGGGTTATTTTCATCAAAGATTATTCGTTTTTGCACACCTTTAGAAGTTGCTGAACTTATTTGGCGTTTTTTTATGGACATATGTTTTTTAAACTTGATAATTTTGATGGAATATCTGTAGAACAATATTTGAATTTTACAAAGTAAGCATCGTTGTCATTAATCTTGATCCAATGTTTAAACAGAGGATTGTGTAACCAATTGGATCTAGTTTTTTGCTGGTACTTGTTTTTTTCTAAAAATAGGGATCGTTATTTTTTTTTTATTTAACAGACAATGAACTAATTTATTTTTGAATCTTTTTCCATTACATCGGTCAACATGAGAAATTCTGAGGACCTTTTCGTGTAAAAGAGAATAAAAAAGTAATAGTGGAGTCATTTGTATGAGGGCTAGGTCTAAATACGGATCGACCATGTCACCAATTCATCCAAATATGTTTACAATTACGTCCTATAGTTTGATTCCAATGTTTATATAAACAGACAGACGGACGGACATCGTTAAAGAAACTCATTGTACCCTGTGCCACGGAGTGGTGTAGGATTTAAAAATTCTTGTGAAATGAATGGAAAAGGCTCTAATAATATACATGTCGTCGGTATCCTGCAAAAACATCTCAAGTCCACTTTTTTGCGAAATGGACTTAATGATGCAAAAGTGCCACAAAAGTCACAGTCTATGCCCTATTTAAAGTAGTTTTGTAGTTATTGTATCAAAACAAAACATCCAAATGTGTGGAGCAAAAAAGACGCAAGTGGACCCAAGTGGACTTGGGTCTTTTTTACTTACACAAATCGCGTTTCTTTTTTTTTTTTTTTTTGCTGTAAAAAAGCTTAAGTCCTCAAATTCATAAAAAATACACACAACAAAAAAAAAACTATTTCATAGCCTACATAAAAATTTATTATAATGGAATTTTACAACACATTTGCTATGATTCGCTTTGAATTTACATTTAGGGAAATAATCAATTGAAAAATTTTAATGACAAAAAGTTAAGCTTTAAAAAAAATTAATTCCAATAAAAATTGTGATATAAATTTGTGCAATCCCAATACTTCAATAACTTCAAAAGCAAATTCAACGGAATCAAATGGTACTTCTTGGCTTATACAAATCATTTTATGATGTACATCTTAAATTTTAGTTTGTATTTTATGTTTAGATATTCAAGAATCAATTGCTGGATGCAGTAAACAAAACATTGAAACAGAATGGGGTGGATCAAGCCTTCACCAAGATTTTTCAAACGATGACGCTGACCTGGAATATTTTCCTGAAAACAACAAAAATCAAGCGATAATAATGATGAAGAAGTGGCCATGGTTTTGGAAGCACCACAACGATCTACCGCAGAAACATCCACACCAATCACTGAAAAGAAAAATGTAAGGTGGAGAAAAGCATATCCAGAACTATGGAAAGGAAATATAAAGCATGCCGATATTATACGAGGTAAGAATCCCAAGCACTTAAATTGTGAAAAATGTCGTTTCAAATGCAAGGACAAATTTACCGAAGAACAGCGATTGAAAATGTGCAAGGACTTTTGGAAGTTGCCATATCAATGCCAAAAGATTTTGTTTTAAAGTCGGTCATCGATACAAAAATACAAAGGTCCCGAGTAAGATCTTTAATCAAAAAAGTTAACCGTAACGTATCGAGGTCATACTTTTTAGAAAATGAAAACTCCAATATACGGGTCTGTCGCGACTTTTTTTTTGCGGAACGCTAAGTATTTCATATAGCACAGTTAAAACGGCAATAAAGGATCAACTGGAGTTTTTTCTATAGACGCCGAAAAGCTGCAAATAAAACATCGGATGAAAATATAACACGCATTAAGGACCTCATCGAAAGCTTCCCAACTGTAGTCTCACTACTGCCGCAAAACTTCAAAGAGGATGTATTTAGATGCCCATCTGAGTGTATCAAAAATTTATTCCTTATTTTTAGACAAATACAAGAGTGACACGTCAACAAAGCTGCCTTCATTGACCACCTACATAAAAGTTTTCGGTGAGTACTACAATTTATCGTTCTTCCATCCAAAAAAAGACCAGTGTCAAGCTCGCGAAAAAGGTAAAGAAACCCAAAATGAAGATTAGCTGGCCCATTTAAAGAGAAAAGATGAATGTTCAGCTGCAAAATCCTTGGACAAAGAAAGGGCCATCAAGGAACCTAATTTCATGACATGCACATTCGACTTACAATCTGTATTACATATTCCATCAAGCGCAATGTACTACAGCCGAAAATTATGTGCATACAATTTAACCATATACAACGCTGCTGCACCAAACGATGGTTTCTGCTATTTTTGGACAGAAACTGATGGCAAAAGAGGAAGTAATGAAATTGGTTCGTGCTTGTATAAGTATTTGCATCAACTTTCAGCGGAAATAAAAGAAGTATCTTTTTTTCTGATACTTGCGGTGGCCAAAATAGAAACAAAAATATTTCCTATTATTTCTCCATTTGATTCAAAGTTTAAATTTGGATGTAATTGAACACAAATTTCTTGAAAGTGGACACAGTTACATGGAAGTTGATAGCATGCACAGTGCTATCGAAAAACAAAAGAAGAATGTTCCAGTATATACGATTCAAGACTTGCTAACTATATTCAGACTCGCACGGTCCAAGAGACTTAAAAGCAAAGGAAATCCTTACACGCTGTCTCGACTAGCTATACTTTATGACAATATTCATGTTCAAGTCAGAGAAACAAAATGAGAGAAAACGCGAAGTTTGCAAATTGTGTTTAGACATTTCATGTCTTTGAACCGTAAACAACAAAAATGGGTTCTTTTACTCAATGCTTTAAAAGAGTTAAAAAAACTAAAAATACAAATTAAAGAAGAAAAAATGAAAGAAAAAGCACGAGATTTTGGGTGAATCTTTTTTTAGAATGAAATTAATAATTTCGCTTTTATTTAATTTAAGTTGCGCCATTTTAAAATACTTAAACGTCAAAATCGAATGAAACTTCAAATAAATGGCTGAGTTTATGACAGACTTTCTGTCATGGCAAAAAGTTGGATTTTTTTAGTCATGACATGAACATTAGCGGTCTCCACTAGCCATTGACTTGAACATTGTCATGAATTATGGCTAGTCGAGACACCATGTTATAATACAACCCAAATACGGTATACTGATTTTCTGGATTTATCAAACTTATCGGAGATTATAAAAAACAAAAATTTGGACGAAAATGGAGATAAAGTGAACGGGTTGAAAGTAAAATCTGTTAGGTACCAAAAGATTAAACCTGGTGTGATGGAGTACAGGTATGACCACAATAAAATCTATAAAGAAATATTGTTTTTGATAAAGGTCGGCCCATAGATTTGAAAGAAGTAAACATCAAAAAGGTGTAAAGGTGTATAAAAGCAGTCTTCCTATAAGTATCGAAAAAAAAAAGATTTACTTAATAAAAACAAGCAAAACTACCAGAAATAAGGCCCCAGAACCCGATATAAATGATGTTTCAGAATCAGATCAAGATTAAGAAATTTAAAATGAAAATCACAAACAAGCTATTTTCATAAAGAAACCCATGTCCATAAAAAAATATTTTTTTAATGCAAAAAAGTCCTATGTCCAAGATTCATTTTGTTTTTGTGTCAAAAAAAGTTGAATAAATTAAATTGAATAACATTTTTTGGTTTAATCTTATTTATAAATGTTTTTACTATCAGATTTGTATATCGATTTTCAAATTAAAACTACTTAATGATTTTTTTTAGCGGCCATATACTTTAAATATTCAATAACTCAGAAACACAATTATGTGACTTGAGATCTTTTTGCAGGATACCGACGATATGTACTTTCAAAAATACATATTACTTACATTTTCGGCATTCCATTTTTATTAAAATTATCATCTGAAGAAAAATCTCTAAAAATCACTGGTGTTTTACAAGCTGCTTTTGGAGATTTATCCTTTGAAGGAATCACATCATAATTGTTGTTTTTGTCATTTAATGACGATGTTTTGGAAACGCCTTTATTCTGCTCATTTTTTGTAAAAAAAATACTTTTTATATTTGTAATAAAAGAAAACTATTTAGTGTTTGTAGTCAATTTTGTTAAGTTTGTTTACTATTTACATATTTAAAAATAAGAAAAATATTGTAAAAAAGCAAAAAACGTTAAAAAAAACAATTAAAAACTTGCTTATCCATCTCGAATATTATCTTATATATTAAAAGAATTTATGAATAAACTTTGCATTCAAGATTTTTTTCAATATTTTTCTTCTATCAAACCTCTATAACTAGAGTTCTAATTAACGTAGGCTGTTGACATAGGTCTAAGAACACTCAGTGGATCAAACTCCTTCTTTTGGGCTATTAACTGCTTAAATTCGTTGGGTTTGAAGAAACTTATGCGTGGAGAATCAACTTTACTTTTACTGTACGTTAACTTATCTTGGCATATTTTGGCATTACTGTACGTTAACTTCTCTTGGCAAATTCGTTGGGTTTGAGGAAGTTATGCGTGGACAATCAACTTTACTTTTACTGTACGTTAACTTCTCTTGGCAAATTTTGGTATTATATTATAAAAATTAATATAATATAATATAATGCTGCGGAGCAGCAGGGGTCCTCTAGTATATTTTTAACAAATACGTCGATGTTTTCTTTTTATGTATGTATTTAAATTTCGTCACTTCACAACTTCTTCTTCACGACAAAGTTGCAAAAAATATAACTGTTGTTGTTTTTTTATTGTTTTTTTTTTTTTATATATTACACTTTTAGAAATAAAAGCATATTAATACAATTAAATCTAAAATTGTATATTCAAAAATAATGAGACAAAAATAAGAAAAAGATGCTAAAAGCAACTTTTTGGTAATAAAAGATGCTAAGTTAGCGTCTAGCATCTTTTCATATGTTTTGGATGCTACACGACAAAAAAAGTTGATAAATCTAGCAACTAAAATGCTAAAATGGCAACACTGGTGTGCCTGGAAATGCTGTGTGATGTTATATTGTTATATTATTTTTTAGACGTATGAGCGATTTATGGAATTTAAAATATTAATTATACGGCTTTCCAAAATCGGTAACTCAGTGATAAAATATATCAAGGACTGAAACTAGGGCTTGCAATACCGGACCAAATCTTCAAAACCGGTATTTCGGTATTTCATTATATTAATACCGGGATCCCGGTATTATTCAATAATGTATAATTCAAAACAATAAACTTTTTTTAAAGTGCCACAAAAGAGAAGAAAAATATAAACAAAAGTGTAATAAAATAATTAATAACATATAAGTATAATTAGTCCTATGTCCTATTGTTGTGATTTGCCTTTAAAATATGCCTTCAAAAATGTTAAATTATCAAGAGTTTTGTCGTTTAAGCTGGATCGATTTTTTGTACACAACAGCTCTGCTGCTGAAAAGGCTCTTTCGGACTCGACGCTAGTTGGTGGTATGGATATAAGGCAGTCATATACTAGTTGAAGATATTTTCCTCTTATATGTTGTACTTCGAAGTGTGCTAGCTCCTGTTTTATAACTTTTTAAAGTACTTTAGTATTCATCGTTTTTGAAATTCCACTCGCAGTCTTCATCACATTAACTTTCTTGGAAATTGCCATTTCTAGTTTTTCTTTCATTATCATCGAAATTAGAATTTCTGGCTCAGAATCAGCAGATGACTGGGACACGTCGATGGAAGAGGCTCATTTGTTTTCAATATCATTATCATCGATATTATATAAGCGTTCCAATAAATTTATAATTATTTTTATAATTCGTTTAAACATTGCATCTTCGTCGTCATCTTCTGATTCAGTAGGATTGTGCTGGTATTGCAGTAGACTCGATAAATCAGTAGGGCAATTCCAGAGAACATGGGACAAGCATATTTTTTTGTTTTAGAAATACATCTCGCTCAGTTCTCAGTTTGTTGCAGATAGATTGAAGTTTCTAAATATCGACTTGACAACATTTAGAGCAGCTTTTTTTTCTAGCATCACTCCATTTTGTATGAGCACACATGGAAAAATTATTGATGAAATTTTGGTTCAACTTTAAAAGTATGCAAGTTTTATTGTTTTATTGTAATATTGAGCTATTAGTATATTTTCTTGAAAGAATTATCTAAATAGATTATATTAATGCTTTTTTTTTTAATTTTACAAGTTAAAATAAACTGTCAGTAGTAAGATTTGTGGACAGTAAATTTTTTGTGAGGTGAGTCACAAAAATATCTTTTTTTTTTTATCTTGAAAAGAAAGTAAGAACATTAAATTCATTTTTATTTATATTTTCTCTTTCCTAGAATCAAATATAAAAGAACATGTAGGTTTGGTGGTTAGTTGTTCTTTTATGCTTAGCAAAAACATGAATTTTTTTTGTAAGGTGTCACAACTAGCAACTACGGGAATTAAGTGTTTTATTGATTGTCTAAAGACCAAAACACTAACTTTAGTTCAAGCTGTTGTTCGAAAACTTTTCAGCAGTGAATGCAATGTAGAATTGGCTTCTTCTTTTGATTTGCCAAAAACTGATCAAAAATCTTCCGCTCTATACCCAGACGTTGTAAATAAAATTTGTATGTTTTATGAGAGAGATGATATAAGTCGAATGGCACCTGGTCGTAAAGATGTTGTTACGATGTGGAAAGATGGTATAAAAATGAGAATGCAAGCCCGACACCTGATCTGCACATTAAAAGAAGTGTTTCATCTTTTTAATTTGGATAATCCAACTATCGTTGTTGGAAAAAGCAAATTTTTTGAATTACGACCAAAGCATGTTCTTTTAAGTTCCCAGTTGCCACATAATGTATGCATGTGTGTTTATCATGAAAATTTCATTATTGCTGTCAATGCATTGCACACATATAATAAGGATTTTCCAAGTTATTCACATTCATTTCCCGAAGGAATAATTTGCAACCGTTCTTCTGAAAGTTGGCTAAATCAATGTCAGCAATGTAAAAATGCAGAAGGATTTTATCAGGCATATCCAATGCCAGAGCTTAATGAAATTAATATTAAATGGCTTTGCTGGAAGAAAAGTAGAAATAATGATACACTTCAAAAGATAGAAGAGGTTGGCTCATTTTCTGAACTTTATAATTATATCTCAGGCATAGTTCCACAATTTTTAGAACACTGTTACATAAAACGTCAGCAAGCCAACTCATACAAAGTAATGCTCGAATTGATGATTTCAAAGGATTTTTCGAGAGATATATGCATGATTCAAGTGGATTTCTCGGAAAACCATACATGCATATTTCAAGACGAAGTACAAAGTACCCACTGGAGCCAAAATCAAGTGAGTCTCTTTACTTGTGCAATGTATCATACAGGTGTCATCCATTCTCTCATTATAGTTTCTGATGTGTTGGACCACTCAAAAGAAACCGTGCTTGCATATATTTCATATGTATTAGATGATATGTCAAATGAAATACGAAAAGTTGAAATATGGTCGGATGGACCTTTTTCACCGTTTTCAGATTTGTTGCAGGTTCTTTGTCAACCTTAGAAAGAAAAAATTATGGTGTTTTAATCACTTGGAACTTTTTTATTTATTTATTTATTTATTATTATTAATCTATGGAATTAATCCTTACAGACTATTTAAAAAAAACATTTAACAATGAATGAAAAATTAAAAAATTTAATTTAATGTGTTCAAATAAATTATTATATTACTTTTTATGACATTTGTATTTGAAAAAAAATCTATAAATCTATAAAGCTTATTAAATTCAGAACACATTCGTCTAAGCGGATCACCGTTTGCATAATTTGATCTATAAAACTGGACAGTTAAAGGTGAGAAGAAACGTGTTGGCCGTTGGGGGATGTTAAATGAAATATTGTTGATCAGAAAACCAGAACAAACATCGCCATTAATTATGTTCAAAAGAAACGAAACGTTTAGCATAGATCTGCGGCTTTTTAAGGTTGGCAGCTTAACAAGGGCGAGTCTGCTGTTATATGACGGAAGATTTAATTGGTTAAAATTTAAGCTGCGAAGACAGAATAGTAGGAATTGTTTTTGCACCGATTCAATGCTATCAATATGAGTTTGATAGATAGGGTCCCATATAATAGATGCATATTCCAAAATCGGTCTCACAAGTGACGTGTATAGTGTTTTTGTTACATACGGATCGTTGAACTCTTTAGACCAACGTTTTATAAAACCAAGAACTCCTCTGGCTTTGTTTACCGTAATTGTAATATGAAGAACGAAACTAAGTTTTGAATCTAATAAGACACCAAGATCTAAGAAGTTATCAACTTTTTCCAATTGAAAGCCTCCCAACACGTAATTTACAGATATTGGTCTTTTTCGAACAAAACGCATATATTTGCACTTTTTAAGATTGAGCTCCATTAAATTTAAAATACACCATGAGTGAAACGAATCCAAATCATTTTGAAGATAAGTGTGGTCGGAATATTGGTTATAACTCATAAAGACTTTTACATCGTCAGCATACATCAGGATATTTGAAAACTGAATAACCTGTGGCAAATCATTTATAAATAAAGAAAATAAAAGCGGTCCAAGATGGCTGCCTTGCGGTACTCCAGATAAAACATTAATATTTTCCGAAGATATGTTATTAAAAAGTACACCAAGTTAAGAAAAGGAAATGTATCGTAAATAATGCTGCAGATTATGTTAAACAGAGATAGCTGGATCAAATATCAGAACTTTTGAACTTAATGAATCAGATATAAAAAAAAACAAGTAAGAAAATTATAGTCGGTCTAGACCGACTATACGATACCCTATACCATGCGTTTAGAAACCCTATCTCTTAGGCCCAACTAACTGGACATAGAAAATAAGCAAAAACCACATTTGAGTGGGATTTTTATTAATTTTTTTGGCAGCAGATATGAAAAAGTTCATATCGGATGCTATATCTATATGGGGACTAGGCCCAAAAATGAACCAATCCTGACTATGTTTGGTAAAGTCTCTTGTATTTTGCAAGAATATATACAAACAAAATTTGAGAAGAATCAGTGCAATATTTTTGTTTTTTAATAGATTTAAGTGAAAATCGCGAAGCAGCTCTATATGGGGCCAAAGGGATCATTTTTGGACTACTCATTAATGGATGTAATGAACGCATATAAACCCAATTTGAGTAAAATCTATATGATAATTTGGATGTTATGGCAATTTATGTCGATTTCACAGGGGTAATTTGTATGGGGCTAGGTCTGAACATGGACCGATTCTCACCAGTTTCAATAGCGTTCATCCCATGGCCGACAGAAGCTTATATACCAAATTTCATCAAAATATATTCATATTTGCGACCTGCAGTTTGATTACAAGGTTTACATGGACACACAGACGGACGGACGGACGGACGGACTTTGTTAAATCAACTCAGAAAGTGATTCTGATTCGATCGGTATAATTAAAGATGGGTCTAGGTCAAATATTTTTGGTTGTTACAAACAGCAGCACAAAGTCATTATACCCAAACCACATAGTGGTATAGGGTATAAAAAATTCCCAACTTAACTTGAGAAATGTTTGGGACAATGCACCTTTACTACAAGGCATAAAAAAAAAACATTGCATCAAAGTCATTAACGAAGAATCCAAAGGATTTTTACTATCAAGAGGAAATTTTGCCTTTCCATCTTAATTGCGAATTTGAAAATTAATAAAAATAATTTCTAAGGATTTGATTTATTCAAATTTCGTTTCATTCGTATACATTCTGAAATTGTTTTCTGTGGATTTAAAATATATTTATTGTTTATTAATATTACTAAAATTGGTGTTAAGATATGTATAATATACAAAAGGAGGAAGTGTAAGGTGAGTCACAAAATTTGGTAAGGTGAGTCACACACATAATTTAAGCTTATACAATTAATTGAACTCACTTTTGTTTTTTTTTTTAGCTATTTATGATAATTGCCACCCTTATTAATGCTTCAGAATATTTTTTTTAATGTGTAGTCTATATAAGAGGAGAAATTTAGTATATAACATTGCCTCTAAAACTTGTGTCCAATTTGTTGTAAGGTGAGTCACAGCTGTAAAAAGAGCTATAATTGTCACAAAAGTCTACTTTATGTTAAAATTGCAACTAATTCTGAGCTATAGAGTATCTATTAGTAATATAAACCAATTTTTGTAAAAATTCTTTGAATATCTTCAGAATAAATTGATTTTAAAACTTGCAAAAAATGTCAAAGTGTAAGGTGAGTCACGTGGAATTGCGTACTTACGCCTTTGTTTTATACGAATAATTAGCTCTTTCTTGAATTCATTACTGAAAGCAGTATTCTGTTCTGTCAATTAATTAAACATAAATAGTAAAGCTGCATCTGCGCTAAGAAGAGTAGCATCTTGACGGCAACAAGCTTCAACAGATAATTTGATTGGAAGATGAACTGAAATAACTGTGATGATGCTAAAGAAAAATCAATTTCCGAAAATAATAATGCGGCATTTAAATTTAAATCAATCAAAGCCTTTTGTATGCAGTTCTTCAACTGGACAAAGCATTCTAGCATGGCAAGTAAGCTATTCCAACGTGTTTTAGAATCTAGAATTAAATTAAGTTCCTTTCCAAATTGTTCTTTAACGTGTTTCTGTAAAGCGTTATCATTTTTCATTGATAAACATCTGAATAGCTTCACAACTTTTCTTGGTTTTTTAATCAATGGACCTATCTGTTCATGAATAATTAAACAGTCAATTGCATTGTTTTCTTGAAGTATGGCTAAACAATTATCATCAAGATCACTATCACTTTCATCACTTGTATACTGGTTATCATCTTCGTTAGAATTAGAATGTTCTGCATCAGACTTATCTGTGGTGTTCAGTTTCATCTTCATTTTCTAAATTATGGTGTATCATATTTATAAATATAATCTTAATGACAGCCAATTGAATTCCATGAACTAAGCTAAGTTGTTGCCTTGCCAAATCAATTTTCCAACTTTGGTCATGACAGATGCACCATCGGTTGTAATGTACACAATGTGGTTATTTAAGGAAACTTGGAATAATTTAAGCTTTTCTTCAACGAAGACAACACACTTTTCTGCAGGCAATGATCCTCGCACGCGAACTAATCCTAGGTTCCAGAATTTCTTGATGCCAGCATGAACATTTATATTTAAATAACGTCGGTTTTTGACCGATGTCCATTCATCAAATGTAAGACTAAATCTTTGTCCTAAAATAGTTTGACATTCTAACTCTTTAATCATATTTGCACGAATTTTTTCACTGTGCTGCGCCCAACTAAATTTTTTATAGAGTTTATAAATTTTGTTATATTTTCATACCCTCTGGCAGCTAAACATTTTCTGATATCCATGGAAGTGCAAAATGTGTTAAACGACAAACCGTCACATGCCGTCATGCGAGCTAAAACTGCAGACAAAGAATTGTCCGTTTCAGAAACGAAAAATGTTGTTATTTTCCCGCTAGAAACATTTTTCACTTCAGAAGTTGATGATTCTGGCCCAATTGCAATCAAAACGTTGGAGCTCGGAGCATTCCTTTTTTTTTAAATTTATTTGGTGGTAAATTTACTTGTACTACCTCCTTGCGACTTTATTACCTTGTTACACTTCTTACATTTTTAAATTTGTCCCTTTTTTCACGAAGAAAATAGAACCATACGGAATTTTCATCAGTTGATTTTTCCTCAAAAACATAATTTTCCATGGCTAAAAAAACAGCGCTTAAGTAAATTACAAAAGTTATTCATGTGCTTAATTAGACAAAAAATGGGCGTTATCGGAGCAGTGGGCGTGGCACCGCCCAAACAAAGTAAATATATGATATCATATAACTTGTGTGCTAAAAAAAGGGAAGTTTTGACACTTTGCACGGGCCTATTAGATCTTAGTATGAGTAGTCAACCAAAAAATTGGCGGCTTCACACCAACGAGCGTGGCACTCCCCATGCAAAGTAACTATTTAATGTCATGTATCTGGATTACTGTAAAAGAGAGAGCTTTGTGGCTTTGCCTGAGCCCATATGTTCTTTGTGTGATTAGTCGAACAATAAAGTGGGCGTGAAAGGAGCAGTGGGCGTTGCACCGCCCATGCAAAGTAGATATCTAATATCATATAATTGGTGTACTCTAAAAGGGAAAGACTCAACGTTTTGCACGAGTCCATCAGATATTAATGTGAGTAGTCCAATAAAAGTTGGGCGGGATGGGATTAGTGGGCGTGGCATCTCCTATGTAAAAAATATGAAGTACTACGACAGTCTTTTGACAAGTTAATTAGTTATCAATGTGATTTTTCGTGGAAAATATATCGCCAAAATCAAAAATCGCCAAACCGAAAAATCGCGAAAAATAAAAATCGCCCAAAAAGCAAAAATCTTCAAAATCAAAAATTGGCAAAACCAAAAATCGCTAAAAAGAAAAATTGCAAAATGATATTCTAAATTCAAGGCCAATAGTTAAGTGTTGCCAGATCTATTTTGGAAAATCCATGTTCTTCTCATGGGTAGCTACATGTGGCTTGCTCCTGGGTAGGAACGCCGAAAAATCTGATAATTGTTGTACAGAATGAAAAAACAAAAAACATTGTATATCAGCAAGTATCGAAATAAAAAAATCTATACTGATATTCTATACTCATATAATAGAGTTAATGTGTATTTGTTTGTTTGTTTGTAGGAGATAATCTCCATAACTACTCATCTGATCTTCCTTCTTACTGCAGATATGGGAAGTGCTACAGGCTGCAACTTTTATAAATATTTTTAGTGGGCGTGGTAAATTTTTAGTATCATATATATTAACACGTTCGCCACTCAGCGTCACATATATGTGACGTGGAAGTTTTCATAAAAACTCATGTCACATATATGTGTCGCATAACTATAACATTGTATTAAGCTTTTATTTCACGAAAGTTTGTAGGAAGCATTTTTCTTGTATGGTTTGCTCTCTGGCAAGGTGTCAGATGTATATGAGTGTTGCGGTTTGTGCATACGCTAAGCAGTTATATTAAAATTTCGTTTTTTTCGGATATTCCCCAAAATTTTGTTATTTGCTAATTTATATGAAAACTAACTTTAAATGCGCTTTTAATAGTTCATTCGTGTCACAATAGCAATAGAAGAAGTTATTATTTTGTAAAAGTGTCCTAGAAAAAACTTGTTTCTGAAGAAGAAATTGTTGAGACTATTCTGAATTCCTATGAAAGTTATATGGATTTTGAAGATTCTGGAAGCAGCTTTGCCCCAGATTGAGTTACCATGCAATGCAAAACCAATAGATTATTTTATGCAGATTTTTATTGACGAGATAGTGAAGAAAATTGTTTTGTGAACAAATGCACGCGCTAATTATACGTTTAAAAATAAGAAACTAAGCGCAAAGTCTAATCTTCTTAGATGAAAAGATGTGGAAGTTGAGGAAATAAAAAAGGTAATTGCTTTGCGTATTACAATGCCCCTTAATAAAAAGCCGGAAATGATACTGTTTTGGAGCAAAGATCCGCTTTATTTTCAAAGTATTTTTGGTACAACTATGAGTCGCATAAAGTTTGAAAATATACTTCGTTGTATGGGTTTCTATTTCCCTGAACATTGTTATAAATCTGACCGTCTACACAAAATTAAAAATGTCGTAAAACATGTTCTTCAAAATATAAACAAAATCTACAGTCCCCCGCAAAACTTGTCTTTGGATGAAGCTCTTCTTTTGTGGAGAGGACTTTTATTTCGGACTTTTATTTCGGCAGTTTATTCCGAACAAGAGACATAAATACGGATTTAAGTTTTACGAACTATGTAATCCAGATGGATTTTTAATAAATATGGCTGTTTACACTGGAAAAGCTACCGTTTGCAATGAAAAACAAGTAATAAAATTATAGTCGGTCTAGACCGACTATATGATACCCTATACCATGCGTTTAGAAACCCTATCTCTTAGGCCCAACTAACTGGACATTGAAAATAACCAAAAACCAAATTTGAGTGGGATTTTTATTAATTTTTTTGGATGCAGATATGAAAAAGTTCTTATCGGATGCTATATCTATAAAGGGACTAGGTCGAAAAATGGACCGATCCTGATCATGTTTGGTAAAGTCTCTTGTATTTTGCAAAAATATGTAAAAACAAAATTTGAGAAGAATCAGTGCAATATTTTTGTTTTTTAATAGATTTAAGTGAAGATCGGGAAGCAGCTCTATAATGGGTCAAAGGGATCATTTTTGGACTACTCATTAGTGGATGTAATGAACGCATACAAACCCAATTTGAGTAAGATCTATATGACAATTTGGATCTTATGGAAATTTATGTCGATTTGATATGGGTAATTTGTATGGGGGCTAGGTCTGAACATGGACCGATTCTCAATAGCGTTCATCCCATGGCCGATAAAAGCTTATATACCAAATTTCATCAAAATATATTCATATTTGCGATCTGCAGTTTGATTACAAGCTTTACATGGACACACAGACGGACGGACGGACATTGTTAAATCAACTCAGAAAGTGATTCTGATTCGATCGGTATAATTAAAGATGGGTCTACGTCAAATATTTTTGGTTGTTACAAACAGCAGCACAAAGTCATAATACCCAAACCACGTAGTGGTATGGAGTTCTAGCTAAATTAATGCTGAATTAACTAATTAATGCTGAAAAGGGACACACACTTTACATTGACAACTATTACAATAGCGTAAATCTGGCAGAATATTTGGAACCTTAGCAGCCAATAGAAAACGTAATCCCACTTATGTTATAAAAAGTAAGCACACCAGAGGAACAACTGCATGGAGGCGTAACGCAAAAGGCGTTATTATTTTAAAATGGACAGACAAACGGGACGTACTTATGATTTCTACAAAGCATAATTCTGAAATGGTTAACACAACATCAAAGAGGAGTAAGTACACTCAAACCGAAAATGGTTGTTGACTATAATACATGTCAGGTATCGATCGATCTGATCAAATCGTGTCATATTATGCCTGCCCCAGGCGATCAATTCGGTGGTATATGAAGATTTTTTTTGCACCTGATAGACATATCACTTTGGAATGCCTGCGGGATTTATAACAAAATAATGTTGATAAACACTATTGCCATTTGGAGAAAGGATTATAAAAGCATATGTGGCCGAGACTCCAACACAAAGATCATCCCATGACGTAACAGCCAGTACATCTACCGGTGGTCATTTTCCAGACTTTAAGACTTCAAGAAAACGATGACATGGGTGCACTAAAAATAAAAAGAGGACCGCAACCGAGTATATATGTGGAGCCTGCAGACACAAAGAGGGTGATGTAATCGGATTATGCCCATATCCATGTTTCAAAATTTAGCACAACCAATAAAGTGTATAAATATGTAATAAATAATAGAATTTTAGAATATAAATTAAGGATTTATTTTATTAAAAGTTAAAAAAAATATTTTTTTATGTTGCTAATTAATTTTAGCAACAAACCTTTATTATCAAACTCTTCAAACTGACTGCAAGAATTTACAATTAAAAACTTCTAAATATAATAATAAAAATACTGGAAAACTGCTGATGTTGTGTTTCCCACCATCAGGCCACTTATTTGCTGCGCGTGTGGCTTAAATTTCGTCTGAGAATTTACTGTTGGGCAATTCGTTGCAGTTGTTGTTGTGTTGAAATATTTGTGTTTGTTGAATTGACAATTTAGCGTTGGCACGTTTTGTAGTTGTTATCTGTTGTAGCTGTTGTTGTTGTTTTTTTTTATGGTTCTATAGTATTTCTGTTGTTAACTCCTCCCCCTTCAAGTTCATGCGTCCCCGCATGAATAGCCATATTTCAAAAAAATGGAAGGTCATGAATCTTCTTGTTTTTGGGACCTCTTGATGGTAATGATAGGGAGGTTTTTGGGTTGGTGCTTATTTGAACATTCTCTGCAATTTCTATTCTCTGCTCCGCTTTATTGGACTTTACATTATTTTTGGATGAATTATTTCGATCTTTGTGGTTTTCATTTCTCTTCTTCCTTCTTATAAAGTAGATAATGGTAGCTGATATTATGATGGTCATTACCAGTCCAATGTTGATGGTTAGATTTATTTTATTTTCGATTTGCAGTTTGTCGATTATGTGAGAGTTGTTAACATTAACTGCCTCCATTCTTTCCAATGTTATCACTTGTTCCTGGATACTAGAGCTACTTGGTTGCAGTAGGGCAGGTAAAGGTTTAGTAAGGGAGACTTGGGTTGTTAAGTATGTTCGATTTCCAATTCGTACTGTAGAATTCAGGTGATGAACTATGAACGTACCAGCTATGTTGATTGTTGAATTGTCTATTTCAATTTGCCCTTTGTATTCGTTTAATAATATCATGCTGTCATCTATTTCTTCCACTGGTGCCACATGCTCGTCGTTGGTTGTTGTGCAGCGGGATGGTTTACTTTTCAGCAGATTTGGGATGCAGTCAGAATTACTGATGTCCAAGATATTATCTATTTCACAAATACTTATCTTATTATAATTCTTGCAGTCATTTTTTATACCAAATATCTTATCGTTACATTTCAAAACATTTTTAAATATTGTCTTAATTATTTTATTATCTTTTCTTACAGGTTTAATTAACAAATTGTCGCAATTTTCATTATTAGTTGTTGGAATATTGACAATGTAAACAATTTCATTATTATTCGAGGCGACTTTAATTTTTGAAAAATTTAGTAACTCGTCCATATTACCAAATGGAACATTATCATTGTAAAAAATATCTCTCAAAGTATTAACCTCAGTATTAGAAAAAATAAATGAATTAACAATGTTTGATTTAGCCCAATGGATGGCATATTCGATATTAGATAGTTCCTCTTTAATAATTTCAAGTTTATACTTAAAATCTAACAATTTTTCACCTTTATCCTTATTTTCTAATAGTTTAGAAATGTTATTAGTAACCTTTGAGAGTTGATTTACTTTATCTATTGTTAGTTGATTGATTACAATTTGATTATTATTGTTAACTAGAACATTATTCATTTTATCTTCTATTATTTGGAAATCATGGTGGTCCGGACTGCCGGCTAACCATTTCCAGGCGGTACCAATGAAGTCAAGAGACCTCTTTGCCATCGTCTTGGATTTTAGTCTGGTTAAACAGGATTTAATTTGTGATATGGTATAGGATAAGTAAGGTAATAATGAGTTATCATCGTTGTCGCGTAAGTCAATTCCGTTCTCCAATTTCCCTATAATATCTTCGTATTCCCTCAGGTCAATCGTGTGGACAAGTTTGAACACACCGTTTTGAATTTTCGCCGTTCCTGTATTGATCACGACTAGTCTAGAGTTGGAGTAATCCATTATCTGGAACTCACCTATGGAGTATCCAAGCATCAGGAATAACCTGTAAGAAAATGTAATAAGATTTAGTTCTTTATATGTTTTTTGTGAACGACTCTCCCACTTTCGGTCACTACGGTCGAATGTCTATTTTCCTTCACTAGTTCACGTTTGAATTTTTCGGTTAATTTAGTACCTAATCTTTTATTAATTCTTACGAAAATCTCTTGTCCGGGTATGTATTGCTTAACTTCTTTTTTATCTTTGTTGTGGTAGTTCAAATCCTTTTCCTGTTTCCTTTTCAGCATCGTGATGTTATTTTCCCTGGTTCTTTCATAGCTTCCAGGGGAGAAATCCACAGTCCTCCCGAAAAACATATCGACTGGCTTCCTACCGATTGTGGAATGTATTGAGTGATTATATTCGTTAACAGACCTTTCCAATAGTTCTTCAAAATTCCTGCAAATACCTTCATCTTTGAGACATCTTAAAATTTCGGCTAATGTTGAATGGAATCTTTCAATTTGACCGTTGGCTTCGCTTTTGTATGGTGGTGTTGTAAATACCTCTATACCCAATTCATCCTTCATCATGAAAAGTATGGTTGCAGAGTTCAATGATTTTTCGTTGTCCATGACAACCGTTTTGGGAACTCCATAGAAAAACAAAATATCCCTCAAGGGTCTCCTAATATCTTCTATTGATTTTCCCTGAAGAATTTTCGTTTGGGCGTACTTTGAGAATTTATCTATGGCTGTCAATACCAATTTCCTATCGGTTGAAAAAATGTCAATATGAATAACCTGACCTGGGTAGTTTGGTATTGGTGTAGCGTTCAATTTCGGTTGGTTGGGATGTCTATCGTATTTATTTTTCCTGCATGTGGAGCACATTTTCAATATTCTTTTGATTTTAGAAAACATGCTGGGAAAGTACGCTTTTTCCAATATCTGTATCTTATTTTCCACAGCATTTCTATGCGCGCGGTTATGTGTTTCTATAATTAGAGTTTCCTGATCGGATTCAGACAAAATATCTTCGACAACATTTTGAGTAAACCGAATTTTAAAATTTCCGAAATGATGTGGGTAAATTTCTTGAATTTTTCCCATAATAAATTCTGGCGTTTTAATGCAATTGATAACAGACGGGTTAAGGTATCTTTTCAAGATGGAAATTAGTTTTTCAGTATCATATTCCGGTTCCGTAATCGAATGTCTATGATAACCTGGGAAAATTATTTGGAATTGGTATGCTGGAGTATCGTCCATTTGCAAAAAGATTTGATTTTTGAATGCATTTATGGGCACTTCGACACTAGCTATGAGTTCCTCTGGGGAGCTGTCGCTACTATGCACTGTTCCTGTTAGAGAGTTGATGTTCGTTCCAGGGGGTCTAGAGAGTGCATCGGCCACAACATTACTTTTACCTGGTTTATACTGCATTTCATAGTTGTATTCCTCCAATATCGATTTCCATCTTTTCATCTTCGCATTATTATTCTTATTGCTCAAAGCATAAGTCAGGGGTTGGTGGTCGGTGTAAATTATGACTTTGACTGATCCGTATAGATAGTTTCTTAGATTTGTTAGGGCCCAGATTATAGCCAACATTTCTCTTTCGTTCGCTGCATAATTTTCCTCCGATCCCGTTAATGTTCTCGAAATGAAGGAAATTGGCCTGTCGTCCTGGCTAAGTACTGCTCCGATAGCAACATTGGATGCATCTGTAGTTAACTGGAATTCTTTGTGGAAGTCAGGATACGATAATGTCACCTCCTGTGATATTAGGGCGTTTTTCAAATTATCAATAGCATGTTTCGCTTCATTATCCAGTTCAATTTTCCTCCTGCTTGATTCTGTTCTGGATATCAAGCCTCCGTCTCCTCGTAAGAGTTTCGTCAGTGGCTTTGCGATGTTCGCATATCCTTTTATGAATCTTCTGTAGTATCCTGAAAGACCAAGGAACGATCGAAGTTCCTTCACATTATTAGGATAGGGGAATTCTACAATTGCCTGAACTTTCCTTGGGTTAGCTTTTATTCCGTTATAAGAAACGATGAACCCGAGGAATTCGACTTCCTCCTTGAAAAACTCGCATTTATCCAGCTGTATTTTCATATTAGCCTCATTTAGTGTTTTGAAAATGGCCTCCAGGTCTTTGAAATGTGAATCCTCGTCTTTGCTGAAGATGATAATATCATCAATATAAACATAGCACCTCCTACCAATGTGTTCCCTTAAAATGTCATCCAGCGCACGTTGGAATATCGATGGAGCATTTTTTAATCCAAACGGCAATCGCAAGAATTCATACTTTCCATTGTTGACCGAAAATGCCGTTTTTTCTATATCTTCCATCCTAAGGGGTATTTGGTGGAAACCACTCTTTAAATCGATGACTGTAAAATATTTATTCCCTCCCAAATGTGAAAGCACGTCGTTTATCTCGGGGATGGGGTATTTATCCGCGATGGTTACTGTATTAAGTTTCCTAAAGTCTACCACAACTCTATACTTATCCCTTCCGGATGCATCCTGTTTTTTGGGGACTATCCAAATTGGTGAGTTGTAGGGAGAACGCGATGGTCGGATTATTTGGTCCCTTAATAACTTGGATATTTCATCGTCCACAACACTCCTAAGAGCCATTGGATAAGGATAATTTTTAGAATAAACGGGATTTTCAGTTGTTGTTCTTATCTCACCTACCACCCTAGTTGTGTACGTAAGGCTTTCGTCGGGGTCCGCAAATAAATTCCTGTGGCGATCGAAGATGTTTTCCAATAATTTTTTTCGACTCCCTGAAAGATGGTTTGTCCTGATTTCAATATTATTAACATTCTGAGAAATGAATTGTTTAATTGGAATTTTCCTATCCCCACTAATGGTGAAATAGTCCTCCGCTGTATAAATGACAGCTGAACATTCCTTCAGGCTATCATTCCCTAATATTGCATCAAATGTTTCTAATTCTGGTAAAAGGAAAAATTTTATGGGAGTATCATCAAACAATTTCAAAAATTTGTGTTGTGTAATTTTAATGTCTCCCTTAACGGATTTTGCGTTAAAATTTCTTTCGTTTTGTTTTGGGTTTGTTATAAATTTAGGGTTGATGTAATTTTTGTTGCTGCCAGTGTCCAATAAAATTTTTAATTTTTGGTCGTTCCCCATTTTTGCTTCGAAATAAGGTAATGAGGAACAGTTTAGTCTAAAAAATTTACTGCAAGTTGGACATCATCAGTTTCTTCTTCCTGTTTTTCAAGAGTAGCTAATTCCTCAGGAATTTGTTGAAAGTAATCTTGAGCGTACTCTGGTTCCACACTCGCGTGACGATGGTTTACCTCAGCTTCTTCCGGTGGATAGTAGCCACAATAATTTTCCTCCGGCATATAATCTGTATCTATATGAAAATTCCGTTGAAATTTATTCGCTGGAGCCTGAAAGGATGCGGCTGTTGGTCTCTTTAGTGCTACATTGTTGTGTGGTCTGTTCATATAATTGACCTGGTGGGTTTGGATTGATTTATCCACATCCATTGGTTCTACTCGTTGATTCTGAGGATTGTTTTGAGTGCCCGCATTCCACCCAGAATTTACAGGTAAGTTTCGGTTATGATTATAAGTAAAATTACGATTGAGATTTGGGTTAACATTAGATTGGAAGTTTGGGTTATGACCTAAATTTGGATTGCGATTTTGAGTTGGATAAAAGTTCGAATGGAAGTTTGGATTTCGGTTAAAGTTTGAAACGGGATTATGTCGAGGTGGTATAGGTGGTCTAATGGGTGGTGTTCCACCAACATAAGCGAGTTCGGGATAAAATACTCTGCCAGTTGCGAAAGTTGCCGTACCGATCCTATCCTTCTGTACATTATTCCTGATAGACTGTCCATGTGCGTAATTTCTCCTGAAAGTCATATTGTCCAACTTTAGGCAAATATGTAGTGCCTGTGGCAAAGATGTTGGTTCACGCACACTTAGCAATTTCGGTAAATCTCCATTTAATCCTCTTACGAACGTGTCCAGTGCTTTCTCCCTGTAGGTGTTCGTCATAGCGTGAAGGCTATTTTCCTCCAGGTCCAGGGAAGAGACCTTGTCAAGCAACAGTGAAAGGTGTTGGTAAACAACTTGATAGAATTCAGTTATGCTCCTGTTACCTTGGCATAATACCATCATCTGGTATTCCAAGGTCCCAATGTCCCTCTTATCAGAATAATGCATTGCGAGACATTTTCTTATTCGTGGCCAATCCAATGGTGTCCTATATGACTCCAAGGCAGTGTCTGCGTCCCCCACGATTTTTGTGCGAATAGTGTGTAGAATTGCATAATACCTTCCGGTACCTCTCACCGAATCATAGAGCTTCAAAACCCTCTCCACGGACTTTCGCCAAGAGTTAAATTCTCCCGGCCTACCAGAAAACTCCCTCAAAGACCTAACTATGTCGGGAACCTTGTCCAGTTCCTCCAACCTGGTAGTAACTGTACCTATGGGGTGATCGGCCCCCTCATCCGCCACGTGGTCGGACGATGATCCAATAGCCTCCCTTATCATGAGGGCTATCTGTTCCTTCTGTAGTGTAGTAAAACCTACTGATGCCTCGGTCGTTTGTGCCATTGTCAGTGTCCTACTTAGTCTCTCAGTCAGCTGGTCGATGGTTTCGTCGGGCATACCGGTTAAATGATTTCGAAATTAAGGGAAAAAAAAATCGAATGTAAAGTATTTATTTCGCAAATCTCGATCAAGTTCAAGGATAAAAACAAAATTTAAAACCGATTTCAGGAAATAAAATTTATAACAACAAATATTAATGAAAAAATTTCAACTAACTCAAGATAGTAAGGACGAGTTTTGAAAAATGGAAAAAATCTTAATGTAATTAAATTAAAATAAGGAAACCAATTGATAATGAACTTAATAATATTCTTACATTAATATCTGGAACATGATGATGGAGAGGATGATGATTGCAGACTTCCCCTGATTTTTGATTCTCGTTGCTTGCTTTTAATTGCCAAAACGTTTCCTCGACAATTAGTTTCACAGATTCTTAGTTTTTTTTTTTTCATCAACTTATTTATTTTATTTAGTTCTTATTTTCAATTTTTTATTTAATTTGATTAATTTCAAAAAAAAAAATTTTTTATTCAGTTTTTCAATTTAATTCGTATTTTTTAATTTTTAATTTTTAAATTTTTTTTATTTATTTAAAATTTTTGTTATTTGATTTAATTTTTCAAATTTTTTTTCTTGTGTTTTTTTCTTTTCTGATTATTTCCAGTTCACTTTATGTTTTCTAAATTAGGTTGTTTTTTTATGTTTATCTAATTGTTGTAAAACTTATTTTAAAAAAAAAAAAAATGTTTCTTACTGTTTATATCACGGCCGCTGATCTCCTTTGAGACCTCCGGTTTACCTCTTATTTTCCGAAGAGGTTACTACGGCGCACTATTTCCGCGATCTATTAATTAATCTACCGGGAAAACCCTTTTTCCGAGGGTTTTATTTATACGACAAAGGACCTTTTTTTAAGGGTCCCTGCTCGGGCGCCAATTAAGGATTTATTTTATTAAAAGTTAAAAAAAATATTTTTTTATGTTGCTAATTAATTTTAGCAACATACCTTTATTATCAAACTCTTCAAACTGACTGCAAGAATTTACAATTAAAAACTTCTAAATATAATAATAAAAATACTGGAAAACTGCTGATGTTGTGTTTCCCACCATCAGGCCACTTATTTGCTGCGCGTGTGGCTTAAATTTCGTCTGAGAATTTACTGTTGGGCAATTCGTTGCAGTTGTTGTTGTGTTGAAATATTTGTGTTTGTTGAATTGACAATTTAGCGTTGGCACGTTTTGTAGTTGTTATCTGTTGTAGCTGTTGTTGTTGTTTTTTTTTATGGTTCTATAGTATTTCTGTTGTTAACTTATATAATAATAAAATTTTTTAAATTTCTGTTTAATTGATATAAATCAAACCATTTTGTGACTCACATATGTGACACCAAGTCTTCACAAAACTTATGTCACTTATATGTGACTTTTATGTATATCACATATACGCGACACGCAGTTTCTCTTAATAAAATTGTTTAGAAAACTCGTGTCACATATATGTGACACATTTTTTTTTTGGTGAGTTTTTATTGAAAGCGCGAAAAATTGGTGAGTGGAGAACGTGTTAAGTACTATAATGGAGAAAGCTTTGCAAATTGGTCTCAGGTCATCTATTATTAACGTGAGTAGTGAAACAAAAAAACAGGCGGAATTAGACAAATGCGCGTGGCACCCCCACACAAACTTAATATTAAATGTGATAAACCTGAATTACTGTAATTGTGAGAGCCTTGGGACTTTGCTTGAGCCCTTTCATTACGATTCGGGGGGAGGGGGTAGCGAAGCACACCGAGTTATATCTAGTTGAAAATAAATCACAAGTGAAAGGTTTAACTCGTTTAAAAATAAAAGATTTATTTTATTTCATATATTTTTGTAATTTCTTCCTGTGGATAACAAGATATTAAAACAACTATTGCTAACACGTTGCTCAAACCGTAATAATTATTAAATTTAATTGTTAACAAAAAAAAAAACAAAAAAAAAAAAAAATCAGCACAAAACAACACGTTCCCAACAAACTGTCATGTTCTTCTTTATTGGCAAAATGACAAAATCCTTAAAACAATAGACAGAAAACATACAAACAATTTATGGCCATTGTGTAGGGCTGTCTCTTTCAAATGAAGTTATAACATAGTTTAAGGCTAAAATAGTTTTATTATAGTGATATTATTTTCTTTTTGTTGCTTTTCTTCTATTCTGTTTTGTTCAACACTAATCACGATTGCTAACGACAATGATAGCAGAAATAACTCTTCCTTTTCGGCATAATACTTATTATATAAAATGTTGGATGATGATGATGGCGTGGCTAAATAACAAGTTGTGGAAATATATTTTGAAACTCTTAGATGTTTTCTACTAACTTGTAACGAAATCACCTTCCTATCGTCTACCCCTCGCCCTCGTATCGCTATTTTGATACTCAAAACAAATACATAAGCAAATAAAGTCCGAATTGTTAATATATGTATATTTGTATGTATGTTAGATTCTGTATTTAGTTCCACAATCAGTCTAGTTCTAGTACAAAGGAAGAATGTTGTTTAAATATATATATATATATATATATGTATGTACGTGTGCACATAGGAGTTCTTTCATCATTTGTTTGCATATTTAAAATGACTTCTTCAATACATGTAAATTGATGGTATTTAGTATTATAAGGACCCAGTTGATACACCGTAACAAAAATATTTGTAAAAAGAAATCGCTGCTGAGCAAGGTTCAGAAAATATACACATCAAATACACAATGTTCTGTTTTAAAGCAGCCAACACATATTTTTATTTTCATGTGTATTTCTAAATTTTGTACGGTGCCGAACACAATCATAACTGCGTTTCGTTTTAATATTTCGTTATTTACACAAACATTTTTCTATGACGTATTTTTTGTTTCGAACACAGATAAACCACATGTTTTAAATATTAAAACATGATCCACTCGCGATCGGAAAAAAACGAAATGAAGTCATAAACAACATATAAAATTTTTCTATTTTATTACTATCCTTTTATTTTTATTTTTTATTTATATTATCTATTTATTTTTTTTTTTTTTTAACTGCTAATGAATTATTTTAGATTTTTTTTGATAAATTTGGTTGAAACAATTGTTGACGATATTATAGGGGTGGATCGCGAGTGGATAATGTTTTAGTTTTTAGATGTACGCTTTGAAGAACATGTTCTGTTTTTTTTTTTTAGCAGTACACGTGCAGGAAAACGAACTTTAAATAAATCTAAACTCGAATCTGTGTGGTTTATGTGTGTTCGAAACAAAAAAATACGTGATAGAAAAATGTTCGTGTAGATAACGAAATATTAAAACGAAACACAGCCATGAATGTGTTCGGCACCGTATAAAATTTAGAAACATACACAATTGATATGAAAATAAAAATATGTGTTAGTTGGTCTGAGCTATGTTTGTTTACATAAACATATGTACAAGTTTTTTATTCAGTGTGTGGTTTTTTCTGAACTCTGCTGGTGAGGCTAGAAAACATGTATTGAAACAGTAGAAAGAAAATCGAGAGTTAAAAGAAAATACTCTCAGTTTTGAATATATTTTCATAAGAGAAACTTTTTGATTTTGAAATAAAATTCCTTTAATCTCGGCTGCATTTATCCGCAGACAAAATTCACTGTGGAACATTTTCGGGTTCATGGTTAGGGCGGAGGGTAAGAAATTCTAAGTCAAGGTGAAAGTACTATATAGAAGGACATAGTAGGGAGGAAATAGGGAGCTAAACATAGTTTGAAGAACATTGGTATGTGCTGGATTACGAGAGGAACGTTGCCAGTTAACGACATAAGATGGACCAAATCACTACTCAGTAGAAGTAAGAAGAACAATTCAGGACAACGACTGTGTTGATGTATCACTGGCTGATTGGAAAGCATACAATTAGACTCGGTTTTCAAAAAATAAATAATAGCGGTGGGAGAATATTATTACCAATACATCAGTAATAATAATATTAGTAATAAATATAAAATATTAACTGGCTCATCTATCGGGGATCGGAAATATAACTAGGAGATATCATATTTTATCTAAATTTTTCAGGATGGCTCAAATACCAACAGTAAGAGTCTGTGTTAAAATTGTAAAAAATAGCAGCCATTGCTTTTCCATTGAGAAATTTACACAATTTCTTTAGAATATATATAGAAATGTAACTGTCGAAACATTGTTTATACATTGTTTAGGAACATTGTTTATAAATATTGTGTAAAAACATTTCTTATACAGAAAACCATGAAAAAATTGATTTTTTTTTATGGCTGAAGTACCGACATAATTTTTTCTATCGAGTATTTAGGTTTCTAAAACGGGGTCGCTTGACTGAAATTGATGCTCACAGTAAGTGTGTGTGCTAAAATCGTAAAAAATAATATCCATCGCTTTTGTATTCAGAAATTTACACCATTTCTTTAGAAAATATGTAGAAATATTGTTTATAAACATTGTTTAGATACAGTGTTATAAATATTGTGTAAAAATATTACTTACACAGAAAACCATAGAAAAATTTATATTTTTATGGTGAAGGTCGTAAAAACAGGAGCCCATCGATTTTCCATTCAGAAATTTACAGCATATCTTTGGAAAATATGTAAAATTATAACTGTAGAAACATTGTTTATAAAAGTGTTTAGTAACATTGTTTAGAAATATTGTTTATAAACCTTGTTCAAAAATAAAATTAAAATATAAATAAATTATATCTTTAGAAACCATGTGAGAATTATATAGGTGGGCTGCTTGTACAGTACACATAATTTTCAAAAAATAAATAAATACAGCCAAAAACTGTTTATAAGCATTGTTTTATAGATAAAACAAAATTTGTTTTTTGTATGTATCATCCGTGTCATTTAATAAAACTCAAAATTTTGAAGGGGTTTTGTATGTTGGTACAAATAAATTTGAAATCAAAATTCGCATAAATAGCTCTGTTTAAGTGAAGACGTATTTCTGCTTTCTTCTATATAGTGGCTAGTTCGTTTTAGAAAAGATTTTTGATGATGGCCACCCTATGCATAAAATATAGACAATGCATATTTGTGTATCAATAATTTTATTGTTATACAAAACAAAAATTTCAAAAATGATCGAAAGCAGTTTTAAATATATATCTTATGTTTTAAAAGGAATCTAAATTGTTTTTTGTACACCATATAAAGCCACTTTAAAAGCTCTTTCTTATAACACTACACAGTCCATACAAAGGTAATACAGAACTCGCACAGAAGTGTTTATACTACATTATTTAAGAAACAAAACATTTTGAATCATTTGAAAATTCAAACGAAATATTTAAATATTTTTTTTTTTTCAAATTTTTTATTTATTTATAATCTATACTAATATTATAAAGAGATAATGTGTGTTTGTTTGTTTGTTTGTAGGAGGTAATCTCCGTAACTACCCATCTGATCTTCCTTAAATTTTCACAGAGTCTTACTGCGGATATGGGAAGTGCTATAGGCTATAATTTTTTAAATATTTTTAGTGGGCGTGGCACCTCCCACACAAAGTAAATTTTTAATATCATATATATTGGGTACTATTATAGAGAGAGCTTTGCAAATTTGTCTCAGTTCATCTATTGTTAATATTAATAGCTACGCCGGAAATGGGCGGGATCAGTATTATATATCTCGAGTACTGTGATAGAGACAGCTTTTCAAATTTGTCTGATGTCACGTATTATTAATGTGAGTAGTCGGACAAAAAATGGGCAGTATCAGACAAATAGGCATGGCACCTGCCAAACAAATTAAATATAAAATGTCATATATCTGGAGTTCTGTTATAGTGAGAGTCTTGGGACTTTGTGTGAGTCCATAAGTTAGAGTTTAGAGTTTATTTATTTATTTGTTAGCCTGTGTAACAAGACTGAAGTCTTAAAACAACATAGGGGTACATTAAGGACAAATGTGATAATTTGACATTGCTTTTAATGAAAATAATAACAAAACTGGTAATAAGAGTCTCAGAAGAAATTAATACATTAAAATAATAAAAATTAAAAAATAAAAAAATAAAAAATAACAATTAAAAATTTAAAAATTAAGAATTAAAAACTAAAAATTTAAATAAAAAATTAAAAAGCAAAAGTTAAAGATTAAAAATTAAAAATAAAGATAAAAATTAAAAATCAAAAATTAAAAATTAATAATTAAGAATTAAAAATAAAAAATATAATATAAAATGCATTAATTAAAATTTATATCAATAAGTTTAGTTAAATAAACAAAAACAGTATTGAAATTTTAAATAATAATAATATATATTTTAATAATACAAAAAATAAAAAAAAAAAATATAAAAACAATGTATATATATTACTTTTACGAGTATAGCTCAAATAATTTTTTCTTAAAAAAACGTGCGTTGCTTATATCTTTAATGTTTACTGGTAGCATGTTCCAAAGACGAATAGCATTAATATAAAATTGCCATTCTGATATTAATCTATGATGCCTGATTTGAATTATATTTTTGGTTCTATTAAATCTACTGAATTTTAATCTATTAAATAGATAGTCAGGCTCTCGAGCGATAATAATTTTATGTAAAAAGATTAAAATACGTATTTTCAATAGGTCCTCAAATTGTACACCATATAGTTTCTTCGAAAACGATGAAATGCTGTCAAATCTCCGCAGTCCAAATACATATCTAGTAATGTTATTGTAAACAACGTTTAATCTTCGTTTACTTTCTGAGTCGCAACAGGAGAAAACCTCACATCCATACATCAGAATCGGTAACAAATATGTTTTCGCGAGTAAAATTCTAATTTTTATAGGTGTAAAGCATTGTGTGGGCCAAAGTGTTCTAAGCATAGAATAAGTTCTGCCACATGCTGCATTTACATGATCAGACCAAGTAAGCGTATTATTGAAGATAACTCCTAAATTCTTTGCGCTTTCAACAATTTCAATCAACTGATTATGTATAAGTATGTTTGGCCTAATTATAATTTTGCTAGTCCTTTTGCGTATAACAATACATTTAGATTTTCGTGGATTTAAACTTAATCCATTTGCTGAGGCCCAAAGAAAAACTCTGTTAATATCCTCATTTAATTTTCTGATACAGTCCTCAACACCTTCATTTCTGTTGCTTATATATAATTGTGCATCGTCAGCATACAAGCGAATCTTACTATGCAACAACTGGTTGTGAAGATCATTAGAGTAAATTGAAAAAAGAAGAGGTCCAAGAATTGACCCTTGCGGAACTCCTCGTTTTACATAAAGTAAATTTGACATTCCAGGCTGGGTTTCCACACACTGCATTCTGTTTTTAAGATAAGATGACATTAAGCTGACCGATGTTGAAGAAAAATTCATAATTTTCTGTAATTTCTGAATTAATATGTTGTGGTCTACAGTGTCAAATGCTTTGGAATGATCCAACAATACTAACATGGTAAAAAAACCATTATGTGATTAGTTAGTCAAAAAATGGCGTGATCGGAGCAGTGTTCGTGGCACCGCCCTACAATTTATATATATATGATATCATATAACTGGTGTACTAAAAAAGGGAAGCTTTGACACTGCACGACACCATCAGATTTTAGTATAAGTAGTCGGACAAAAAATTGGCGGGTTCACACCAATGGGCGTGGCACTCCCCATGTAAAGTAACTATTTAATGTTGTATACCTGGAGTACTGTAAAAGAGAGAGTTTTGTGGCTTTGCGTGATTAGTCGAACAAAAAAATGGGTGTGATCGAAGCAGTGGGCGTAGCACCGCCCATGCAAAGTAGATATCTAATATCGTATAACTGGTTTCCTATAAAAGTGAAAGACTCGACATTTTGCACGAGTCCATTAGATAGCAATGTGAGTAGTCCAATAAAAATTGGGCGGGATGGGATTAGTGGGCGTGACACCTCCTATATAAAAAATATGAAGTACTACGAAAGCGACAGTCTTTTGACAAGTACATTAGTTTTCAATGTAATTTGTCGTGGAAAATATATCGCCAAAATAAAAAATCGCCAAACCTAAAAATCGCGAAAAATAAAAATCGCCCAAAAAGCAAAAATCTTCAAAATCAAAAATAGGCAAAATCAAAAATCGCTAAAAAGAAAAATTGCCAAATGATATTCTAAATTCAAGGCCAATAGTTAAGTGTTGCCAGATCTAATTTGGAAAATCCATGTTCTTCTCATGGGCAGCTACACGTAACTCCAGGGTAGGAAAATCTGATAATTGTTGCACCGAATGAAAAAACAAAAAACATTGTATACCAGAAAGTATCAAAATAAAAAAACATATACTAATAATCTATACTAGCATAATAAAGAGGTAATGTGTGCTTGTTTGTTTGTAGGAGGTAATCTCCGTAACGACTCATCTGATCTTCCTGAAATTTTCACAGAGTCTTACTGCGAATATGGGAAGTGCTACAAGTGACACCTCCCATACAAAATAAATTTTTAATGTCATATATATTAAGTACTATTATTGAGAGAGCTTTGCAAATTTGTCTCAGGTCATCTATTATTAACGTGAGTATTCAGACAAAAAAATGGCCAGGATTGGACAAATGCGCGTGCTACCCCCATACAAAGTTAATATTAAATGTGATATATCTGAATTACTGTAATAGTGAGAGCCTTGGGACTTTGCGTGAGCCCTTTCATTACGATTCGTGGGGAGGGGGGAGGGGGTAGCGAAGCACACCGGGTTACATCTAGTTATATATAATATGTTTACTATAAACAAACAAATAGTTAATATTAAATAATTAATGTACACTGTCCCATATCGGGCGCTCTAATACTTAGAATAATTTCCTTAATTATTTTTAAATATAGATATTTTCAATATAATACCATTCTAATAATATTGCTACTATGACTATAAAATTGTACAATGAAAAATTATATAAAAAACATTGCTTATATAAGTTTATTTCAAATTTGTAGTCTAAGAGGTAAAAAAAAAACAAGGAAAATTGCCTTACTCGGTAAGCCATCAAAATGTATTAATATTTACATATGAAAGTAAATTTTTATCTTTAGAGGAAATATCTTTGCTAAATCTACTATTCTCTACTCTCAGTTGATTATCATATCTATAATATTAATAGGCTAGGCGATTTCTTGTGACTGATGTTTTGTTTTACCTTTTTATCCCGATTTTGACCAAACGTATATTATTTGAAAGTTATTTCTTTTTAGCCGATTTGCAGATTTACAAATTTTTAAATTTTTTCCTTTATTTTGAGTAAATTGCATTTAAAGTTGCTACTAACACATACATAAAATTATACAATGTTATGTGTGTGTTTA